>JAUIMM010000802.1:3477500-3967500 GCA_031769625.1 Taudactylus pleione | reverse complement strand
TTTGGTTGGCTCGACTGCAGCAAAAGTGCATGAGGATACATCTTTAGGGAAAACTACTATACTCCTGTGTGAGTTCTTGAGTTCATTAACACATTATAGCAATATTTCACATTGAATATTTTATGGCAAAAAAGGAAACTAATGACTCCACAGCTGTGGTGGGACTATAAGGTTTACATTTCTTTAAAGGAACTAAGAGCAATGGCCTGTTTTGATTTGAAGAATGACTTGTAGATAATTCAGAAATAAAGTACCAAGAGCTGTGCTGCTACTCCAATCTAGGGCCCAGTATCATTGTCACGTTAGTCTTGTTGCAGTGACATGTGGTGAGGTCAATGGCTGGGGAGGAACACATAGGGGCATATTCAATTGGGCGCGAGGTTTAGCGAGGTAAAAAAAACCTTGCGCCCCCTCACGCCCAATTTAGCATTACTGCGGGTATGTACGCTCCCAATTCTCGCGGTAGACAATTTAAAAAAAAGTGGCAGCAGGGTTTTCAGAACTGAAAACCCAGTGCAGCGTGAAAAAAAATTATACTCATCTGCATGGGCGTCTCCCGTGATCTCTGCTGCTCCCGGTCGGCCTCCCCTTCATCTTGTTACTGGGTAGGGAGCTGCTGGGAGGCTCCGGGGTTGGTGGGAGGAGGAGGGGCGCATATTACAGAGAGAGGGTATTAACACACACCAGGGGTCCCACACACACACATCCACTCACAAACATTACTCACTGCTGCTGCAGGAGACGGGGTCCGACACTGGAGGAAGAAGACAGCGCTTCAAAAGGTGAGTAATAGAGGTCCTGCTGATTTTTCCTACAATTATCCCAGGGGGGCACACATCACACACCCTGCACCCATACTTTCAAATACTTACCCCTCCGATGTCCCATGTCGGTGGGAGAGGCGCTACACAGAACTCCTGGAAAGTGGCTGCAGCAGCCATTTTCTAGGCATTCTGCGCATGTGCAGTAGGAAAATCGCAGTGAAAATGGCTGCCGCCACATTTTCCTGGTGTACTGCGCATGCGCAGTAGACTCCGGAGAGAGAGAGGAGGAGGCCCTGGATGGTTAGTGAAATATGCCCCTGTTCCCGGCGCTCATTATCTAATCCTCACATGTGCGGGACTTTTGCTATCCTCACACCCAATTAAATATGCCCCATGGAGATGGGTCTGAATGCTGAGAGCCTGTCTCGCCCCCTACTCACTGTAACTCTTCAGTGTCAATTGATTCTACTACCTGCATCACTGTGTCTCTAAATACTGCAGGGCACTTCCTGGTCACATGACTCTCTCCTAACTCCGATCTCTAAACATTGCAGTGCACTTGTTGGTCATGATAACACATCCAAGGTGTCCATCAGGGCTCAAGGCACAACTCCCAAACTCAGAGGAATGCCTCTATTAGCTATCTTTTTGTGCAGCTTACTGCCCGTGGTGTGGCTCCACCCCTAGATCTTTAAGGAGTGTGTGACTATACAAAAGAGAGGCTGAGCTGTTCCTGCCTCATCTCTTGTCTTCCTGCAGTTCCAGGAAGCTCCACAAAGCTGGTGAGTGTTATCTATAGAAATGATTACAATAAACAAAGAAGTTGTTTATAACTTATAAATATCTTCTTTGTATTATTCTAATCATTTTTATATCAAATCTCAGGAGTAAGACAGGGGAGGCTCTGCCTACCATGACTGCACGTCTGTTTTGTTGCGTCATAGAAACAGTATGGAGAGTGCTGGAAGAGGAAACCTATAATAAAGGGTTATTCAAAAATTCAGCATGCTAGCCTCCAGCTGCTGTGGAGCTACACATCCCAGCATGCTCTGCCACTATTTTAGCATGCCCTAATGGTTATTAATAGCTGGAGGGCTGCATGTTGAATGCCCCTGCTATAATAGATCATCAAATGCATGGATATAACAAACAGTAAGCAAGGATATTTAGACAAAAGAGAACCTTCCGGGAGCAATAGAACACAATAGCTGCCTGAACCTAAACAGGGGAACACTCTTCCCCGTGTAGTAACTAATATGTCAGAAAAGGGCCAGGATCCTGGTGCTGGTTCTAGTGTTCAGCAAATCTTATTTCCTATATACACAGTCAACATACATTCCAATATTCAAAATAATCATACACAAAAAAAACCCATTATGGCATATACTTAATTGCTTCCCTTTAGGTGACGATTTTCTCCTTATCACCTTGATAATGGGGTCAATTTTGTTTCATGTACATGAAAAATAGAATATAAAAATTTTCATAGTGTAAAATGTAACAAAAAATTTATTAATTTAATCCAGTGGCATAACATTCATATAGTATGCATAAAAACTGTATCCATAAAACGATCCTATGTCTCATTCAATCACAATGGTACAGATGGGAACACGTTACCAGATTTATGTGATCAATGCCGCAAGTAAATAGATTTTTCCTGAGACTGTGGCCCTGGAACCACCAAGCTCCGCCTGTGTCAGTCACATATAGCTCCAACGTTATCCCTCTGGTACTGCGACCACTCTGGTATCTCCTGTCATAGACCAATGCGTATCGAGCTTAACTCTTTGTCAGGGTGAATTGCAAAGGTCACTTTGATGTGCCAATCTCCATTTAAATTTGCCCACCCAATTAAGATGTCAGTGGGTCCTGCAGCAAGTGTACGGGCTGTTGGCGTGTCGTCCGTATACACAGGGAAATACAGTAATATATATTGTTCAGATATATCCACATCGGCTGTGCAGCAGGTCTGACCTGATATGTCTTTAAATTACCTCGTTCACAGACATATCAGGTGTACACACCCGCTGATGCACTGACAATATATCGCTTGTTGATAGAACGAGCGGTATATCAACTAGTGTATACCCACCTTAACTGACATCCCTGTCTAGGTGCCATTCTGGTCTTCCCTTCACAAGACTACCTTTGCAATCTATATTGAATGCAGCAGCTAGATTCATTTCCCTTGCAGATTGCTCTTTTACTGCTGGTCCCCTCTGCAATTCCCTACATTAGATGCAATTTTACCGAAACCAAAATAAAATACTTTTACTAACATATAAAACCAGTAATGAAATTGCATCCACAAACATCTCACCGCTTCTCTGAAAATATCTCCCAACTTGACCTTTCAGCTTTGCTCTGTGACTCTCATTCACAATTATTATCTGTTCCCACTCCCAATTACAGGACTTTTTCCAGGCAGTACCCACTCTAGGGACTTCTGTACATTGCAAGCTGGCTGGACAGTATGTAATACAGAATGTGGACCTTAACCTCATGTAACATGTAACCTTCAAGCATTCCCTGACACATTCACCTCTTCAGGCAAACATCAAATTCCAGAGCCCCCCATTCCCCCATCTATTAAGTAAGTACACACATAACTTTCAGAGCCGGCCCTACCATTAGGCACCTGCCTTGTGTGCTGGGATCTGGGGGGCGCCACTGAGGCTGCCTATCACAAAATTTACTTTGACTTGGCGGCTGTGGAACTGATAAGATGCCTTCTCTGCAGAAGTCGGAAGTTTTGCCGAAGATGCCGAGAAACCTTCCACCAACTTCTGATAACGTTACATATGTGCTACACTCGCACATCTCGCTGACCCCAGTTGTAAAGTGCAACTAAATATACTGATGTTATATAAATATATGTTAACAAATAAATGTGTCAACTTCCTATCTTTCTATAGATCGTAAAGTGAAAGCAAAGTTCTATTACCTCTTTGGGCTGTTTATGAGAAAGAGCTATAACCCCTAAAGCACTCGCTTACCTGAAGCAAGGTTGGTCAAGTAATGAAGGGGTTGAAGTATCAAGCAGTGAAAAGAGTAGAGAAGTGGACAAGTGGAGAAGTTGCCCATAGCAACCAATCAGCTCCTACCTATTATTTAAATAGAATGTACTTGATACATGCTACCACGAAGCGGATTGGTTGCTATGGGCAACTTCTCCACTCTTTTAAGTGCTTTATATGGTGTCAATGCACTGATGTTTATCCACTACAAATTGATCCAACCGTAAGACCCTATAAATGTTTAATATAGGCATGTACAGGGCTGCAACTAGGGGGTACTGGAGGTGCACGTGGACCGGGTGTACCGCTGCACCCACCGCCAGTGTCCTCCAGCCCGGCGCCGCAGGGGGGCTCCAAGCCGGATGCCCGCTGAGATTTTATTACCAGCGGGCGCCCGGCTCCTTCCCTGCAGCGCCGCGGTAGCCGGAGGCTAGAGGTCTCTCCTGATCTCCAGCTTCCAGCTCTCCCCATGGGCATTATGGGAGGACATCATGACGTTTCTCCATCATCCTTCCGAGGAGCAGCCGGGCGGACCGGACGGCAGCAGGTGTACGAGCGGGGTTTAAGGTAAGTATTAGGGTTTTTTTTGTGTGTGTAAGCAGCACTAAAGGGGCATTACTATGGGGGCATTACCATATGGCCACTACTACAGGGGCATTACTCTATGGGTACTACTACAGGGGCATTACTATATGGACACTACTACAGGGGCATTAAAATGGGGGCATTACTATATGGGCACTACTAGAGGTGTATTACTATATGGGTACTACTACAGGGGCATTACCATATGGGCACTACTACAGGGGCATTACTATATGGGCACTACTACAGGGGCATTACTATAGGTGCACTGCTGAAGGGGGCATTAATATAGGGGCACTGCTGCAGGGGGCATTACTATAGGGGGGGGCGCGCCAAATTACTGTCTTGCCCTGGGTGACAAAAATCCTAGTTTCGGCCCTGGCATGTATAATACTGTGATTTGCCAGCAGACTTATAATAAACAATGGCAGGCTGGAAAGAGGACCAGGGGCAATTGCTACTTGGATACTCTTGTTATTTATAGCTGAAGAAAACAGCTTTGTTTAGTACCATATTTACTGCTCTAAGTAGTACACAATATGTATCATATGTTTTTTTTAATGCTGATACTGTGTCATGGGTTTATGTAGGTCATATAAGCTTTAGAGATCCTGTATGCATTTCAGCTACTGGAAATGGTGGAAAATCATGGGTAATGTATGCAATGATCAGTGTATAATAGAAAGAGAACCCGATACAGTTCATTGCTTATTCAGTGTTTGTTGCTAAGAGATCTGGCTGAGATTACACACTATAAGGATGGTATTCATAGTGTTCTCTGTCTATAACTTCTTATGCACATAATACTATATTCTTCACTGCCTACTACTGTATTACCGTTACGCATGTTTCACTTTTCATCACGTGCCATTATACTTATCCTCCTTTCCTTTTTATTTATGGAAATCTCAGACCATAATTTCTCTCTCACTGAATAGGTGGTCCTCCCTCCTGTACAAATCCATCTTTCCACACTAAAGGACTGGAGCTGAATCATGCTCTAGGTTTGTTTTGTTGTCGTGGTGACAAGGCCCTGGACCCTTTTCATACACAGCCACAGCATTAGGCACAGAAAAGGCATATTGTACTCAACAAATACATTTGTCCCATCTGTACTTAGCGGTTCATTCTCCTTTCACTATCTTCACAGCATAGAGAGAGATTATTAGACCTTGATGGTTTTGGCAAATATGTCACTAGACAATCCACTGCAGTTGTATATTTTAATGACCGGGTTTGATTCTTGAGTGGCATGCTAAATATGAATAAAACAGATTGGAATTTTCTTTCTTTGCATTCTTATGAATATATATATATATTATATATATATATATAGAGAAGAGAAGGGGTACTTTGGTGCGCTACAACTTTGAGTATTAATTGAATAGAATAAATTTCCACCACTTAGGGGGATTTATTGCAATATTAGCTGTTGCTCAAACAAAACCTTCTAGTTTTATTCTTGGTATATCAACAGAGGTAAAAATATAAACAATTTACAATACAAATCAATACATAAATAGCATAAAACAACTTTTAGTAAACCTGCCCCAGCACAGAAGGATAGATGTTATCTGCCACCTACACCTTGACAGGTGTGAGCTCTTAGGTGGACTTCTTATGTGGTAGGTGCAGGTTTTTCAAAGCGATTACCCTACGCGTTTCGTCCACCTACGGGACTTCATCAGGGGTAAACACAAAAATGGAACTGGTCTGAACTAACACTTGATGATATGGAACTGGTTAGAACACTCAGAGGTATAAGCTTATTTTCTGTCCCTTGATAGGGAGAAATTCCTAGAAAGGCTTTTAAAAGCCAAGTAGTTCTTATAGCGATTTTACTGGAATGATTAGATAGATGTTTCTCAATCAATAAATGTAACCAGATTCCTAGTAATTTTACTGCTAACAGAGGGAGACATACGCTTCATTGGACTGAATAGAGCTTTACCACTTGCTTGGCACTGGGTCTCATCATTTTTACACATTGGGAGTATATAATGCATCTTCATATTTAAATTGCTATTAAGGAATCTGGTTACATTTATTGGTTGAGAACCATCCATCTAATTGTTCCAGTAAAATCGTTATAAGAACTACTTGGCTTTTAAAAGCCTTTCTAGGAATTTCTCCCTATCAAGGGACAGAAAATAAGCTTATACCACTGAGTGTTCTAACCAGTTCCATATCATCAAGTGTTTGTTCAGACCAGTTCCATCTTTGTGTTTACCCCTGATGAAGTCCCTTAGGTGGACAAAACGCGTAAGGTCATCGCTTTGAAAAACCTACACCTACCACATAAGAAGTCCACCTAAGAGCTCACACCTGTAAAGGTGTAGGTGGCAGATAACATCTATCCTTCTGTACTGGGGCAGGTTTACTAAAAGTTGTTTTATGCTTTTTATGTATTGATTTGTATTGTAAATTGTTTATATTTTTACCTCTGTTGATATACCAAGAATAAAATATTCAGGTATAAGAATTATGGGCTACCATAGGGCTTTTATTTTATGAACAATATCCAAAACATAACTTATGGTGATTTGAAGACTAACTAGAAGGTTGTGTTTTACCAACAGCTAATATTGCAATAAATCCCCCTAAGTGGTGGAAATTTCTTCTATTCAATTAATACTCAAAGTTGTAGAACACCAAAGGTACCCCTTCTCTTCCATTTCTATTTTTAGGTCCTCTACTAGCAGAGGTCCACCTAATTGGTGCAGCTGAACCAGTGTACGCGCAATATAAGGGTTCATTTTGTATATATATCAAAATAACGCCGGCACTCCACAAATAAATACACTGTACATGCCTGGGTGCCCTCTGATGGTCCCAATGGATCAATATATATATGTTGTAGTCTCAGTTCTGATGTGTTCTGCTTCTTACAACTTAAGCTGGGCATACACGTCCAGATAAAATGTCTGTCAGACCGACAGACATTTTATCTGGCAGCCTGACAGCCACAGATGTCCGAGGCATACATTGTGAGATTTCTCACAGTGTATTAGCCTGACATGGGCGCTCCGCCCCCGGGGGAGGAGACATTTCCCAGGAAATGTTGGCGGCTGTGCATACACTGCCCGATGTGGCCGACAGGTTACCCCCTAAATATCGCATCGGACGGGTATGCTGGACAATTTGGCATGCCCGACCGAGCAATATGGAACCCTCGGTCGGCCGCACACATGCTACAATTATCAGGGCGATCAGCGGATATCGGGCTGATCGCCCTGATAATTGTAGCGTGTATGGCCAACTTAAGTTGTTCCCTGTTGATAACACATCCACACCAGGTAGCATTATCAGTACAGGACTCTAGGTGTGATGGTCCCATTTTCCACTCTAGTTAGTGACTCATTTGTCATTAATTGCTGTCATGCTACATTGCAGGAGATGTATTATTAGTCATCAAGGGCCTTATGCTAATGCTGTGGCCAATGGTATTCGTACAGAGACATCCACGGCTGCATGCACTAATCCACCACTGAGTGTATTAAGACACACCATTGGTCTTACCATCGGAGATTGCACCAGACCAATGGAGGTGCAGAATCTCCATCTGAAGATGACTGTCTGTGTCAGTGCAACTGCGTTTTAAGAAGCAGTCGCTGGCAGCGACACATCAGTGTCTGGCTAGCACCCAGAAATTCCCCATGAAATTGCCTCTCTCTGCATCTAAATTCATTGTCTCTCACAGCGATAACGATCGGGATACATGCGCAAATTGGACACTTATAAAGATTGAAAACATCGGCCGCTTGCGTGCGACTTTAATATTACATGCACCTGTGAATCAGGCTACAAGTGGGGAAGGTTAGGTGGTGGTCTGCAGATCGATCAAGTTCATTTAAAGTAAACATATGTTCCAGTTTTCACAAAACAGTCCTGGCTTTTGCTACTGAAACCTAACAAAATTAATATAAAAATACCCTCTGTGTAATAAGCTACGTTTGCATTAAAGGAATGTACAGCACTTCTGAGAACTTTCATTAAGGCTTGTAACTTGTAACATAGAACAAAAGAGTTTACAGTCTAGTAATGTAATAAACCCTGACTCAAGCTTGTCACTGCTTACTAGCACAATACAAAATATATATTTAATGCAGAGGAGTAATGAGAAACCCATGCTCAAAGAGCTCACAATCCAGCAAGAGGTAATCTGAGACAGAAACTAGTACATAAAGGGCTTAATTCAGAGGTGCACACAATAGGGCAAGCACACATTATGAGCGATAATTGGCATAATATGCATGCGCCATAAGGAAAAAAGCCACAATGCACATGTATGAAATATCCCCACTGCTCACTGCCACAGGCCTCAATACCCCATGAAGCTGGCGCATGCAGCAAAGTATTGGAAGGTGTAATGGGGGCCTGCAGTGGGAGTGAGCGCAGGGTGCGCATACTAATGTGCAGACTGTGGGTGTATCATTGGCAGAACATGGGCATGTGCACGGAGCATAGTGTAATTGCAACCACCATGAACGCCGTTACATCCCAGCAGCTGAGATATTTCACTGCATCTAGGTGAAGGCTGGTGCAAAGTATGATCCCAAGGATGAGGGATCGTCTGATCCATCGATAATCGGAACTCAGCGAACTCCATGTGTCAGCTGAGATTATTCCTAATGCTAGTATTAGCTAATTTATATGTTAGCCAAACACAATGGTTTCCCAACTCAAAATAATTACAGTTAGCTCAACTGTAGCAGCAGGTGTCACAATATTTGCCACATGTATCGCTTACTTTTCACTTATCCACAAGATGAAATACCAGTCCTACTCCTTCAGGAACAACACCTCATTGGCTCAGGTGACTGGAATTATCCCTCATTTACTTTATACTCTCTATGAAACCACTTTTACTTTTTTAAATAAAACCTTGTCAATATGAGGTAAGGATTCACATATACATATTTCATATACACTATGCATGGCTCATATTTATGTATATTATTCATGTATAGGTACACCACAGGTTCTCATACTCGGTCCTCAGGACGGTACATGTTTTCCAGGTCTCCTCACAGAATCACAAGTGAAATAATTAGCTTCACCTGCAGATCTCATAAAATGTGTCAGCCAGTGATGAATACACCTGTGCACCTACTAGGAGACCTGGAAAACGTGAACTGTTTGGGGTCCTGAGGACCAAGTTTGAGAACCACTGAGGTACACTAATGCAGTTTCACATTAACATAGACTTACCATGCTGTCCCTTTAAACCGGGACACTCATGAGAGTATGGTAAGCCTACATCAACAAGTTTTTTGTTTATTTGTTACAATTGTTCTGTATATAGCAAGAAACACCTTAGAAAGAATGTATACCCTTGTAAGGACCTTAAACATAAATTATGGCACCCAAATAAAATGACACAAACATTTCTAGCACACCAAACATTGTTTTGGATTGAAACTAAATAGCTATCACTCTATAAATAGATATCAGGCATCATGATTAACCTAACTACTACTGAACAAGACCATAATATTGGGCCTGATTCAGAGTTTACCTTCAATTCCGATGTTTGAAGATATATGCATGTGCAGGATCTCCTTTCATGCAGCAGTGGGGGCAGCATCAGGCAGCGTCCCAGTGCTGATGCCAGTGGCTGCATCCTTGTACGCAGCTTCACTGGCTTCAGCTGCCTGAAAACACTGAAGGTTACTCAGATGACCAATGTTCACGCAGAGTGATCTGATGCTGCATTCTTGGATGCAGCTGTGGATCACATAAGCTGGAAGGGGCGTCTACACAAGACGCTTCCTGAGGCATTACCATATTTTAGCACAGTAGTTGCATCTAAAGAGGCAGCTACTGTGCTACTGTGTACTCTGATCAGGTACATTTTTGTAAAAAACAAAACAAAGCAAAGTAATTTTTTTTATTAAAAAAAGACCCTTTCTTTTGCAATAGTATTCTGCATAAACATCACGTACTATTGCAAGTAATGCTGAGCGCACACTAGGCAATATTTGTAGAGCCGACAAATTATATATATCGTTTAGTTCATTTGGCAATGTGTACGCACAATATATATGTGAAAGATGTATTTCGCAGATATAGTGCATCAGCCATGCTGCACGGCAAATACAATATACTTATTATTAAATTATTTATTACCAGTTATTTATATAGCGCACACATATTCCACAGAGAATATTTTGCCCCAGTAGAGCTTACACTCTATATTCCCTGTCACATGCACACACACATACACACTAGGGTTAATTTGTGTTGGGAGCCAATTAACCTACCAGTATATATTTTTGGAGTGTGCAAACCCATGCAAGCACGGGAGAATATACAAACTCCACACAGGTGGGGCTGTGGTGGGAATCAAACCCATGACCTCAGTGCTGCGAGGCAGTAATGCTAACCATTACACCGTCTGTGCTGATATATCTGAAAGATAAATGTTTCACATCTACTTGTAAACATGACCGACTGACCCATATGCTGGCCACAGAAACCAGCGATAATGACATCACAGCTGATTCTTCTGGCCAGACATATCAAGCGGCCAACTGTTAAAGGTGTATGCATAAGGTCGTTTGTCTATAACCGTGCCAAATTGTTTGATTTCTGGGCCAATGTAATGATTTGTTGTTCAAGTGTGTACCCCACATACATTTTAAAAAAGGGGCTTGCAATGCTCGTCAAGCTCCCACTCCAAATGCTATCAAACCAGGAACCAGCACTACGATAGCACAAATAAACAGGGCACTCCAGGGCAAATCCACGTGGCAAATACTTTGCAAAGTAGGGTAAAAACAAAATGACGGGTTGGGTATGGGAGACCGGCAGTCGGGATGCTGACTGTCAAGAGACCGACAGTGGCATTCTAATGCTCAGAATCCCAACAGGGGCTAGGTAAGTATCCTAACCCTCCCCCCTTAAGCCCCCCTTCCTGCATCCTAATCCTCTCTACCCTGCAAACTAACCCTCCCGGTTAGTGCCTAAACCTAACCCTCCCCTCTTAGTGCTTAACCCTGATCCCTTCCCCGGTGGTGCCTAACCCTAACCCCCCCTGTCCGCAGTCTAACCCTACCCTCCCTCCTCCCGCAGCCTAACCCTGACCCCCCATAGTGCAAAAATTTAACCCCCCCACGCCTAACCTCTCCCCCGGTGGTGCCGGTCGGGATTTTGGCGCTGGGATTTCGACTGCTGGCATCCCGACCGGAGGTAAATTGACTACATCCTCAAAATGCATTTGTCACATTTCAGTAACAAGAAGTTCATTACACTTGTCACACTAGAGCAGGCTTGTCCAACCCGCGGCCCGCGGGCCGCATGCGGCCCAGGTCGGCTCGTAATGCGGCCCGCATACCTCTCAAGTGTCCCGGATTCAGCGGGACATTCACGATATGTCCCGCTGTTCCGGGATTGCTCACTGTAGTCCCGGCGCCCCCAGACCATGCCCCCACGCTCTCCTTCATTCACTGTGCCGCCAGCGTAATCACCAGTGGCGGGCTGGGCCGGGGGGCAGGGTGCCATGTGCCCCCCAGGCCGCAGCGTCATGCGGGCCGCGGGCCGCGGGCCGGTGCAGTCTGTGTCACTGTGACACAGACTGCACCGCGTGTGTAGCGCTGACCGGACGGAGTCCGGTCAGCGCTACACAGCACAAACACACAGCCGCCGGAGCCGGCAGCTTTGTGTTTGCTGTAATCAGCAGCCGCTGAGAGTCTGTCAGACTCTCAGTGGCTGCCGCTGCTCCCACTGCGGGAGCCATCTTCCGGCTCCCGCAGTGGGTAATGGGAGAGCCGTCGTCATGACGGCGTCTCTCCCATAATGCAAAGCGGCCAGAGGAGCCGGTGGAAGCGTCGGGACCAGGAGCGGGAGTTTCAGGTAAGTGTTTTTTTTATTTTTTTTTTATTAAGTCTCTCTCTACTCAGGGGGGGATTACTATGGGGGCACTACCAGGGGGGGGATTACTATGGGGGCACTTCCAGGGGGGGGATTTCTATGGTGGCACTACCAGGGCGGGATTACTACTGGGGGCACTACCAGGGGGGTGGATTACTATGGGGGCACTACAAGGGGGGGGACTACTACTACTGGGGGCACTACAAGGGGGGGACTACTACTACGTTACTGTTATTTTATTTTATGTGCGGCCCAAACCAAGTTTTCATTTTCTAATGTGGCCCAGGGAAGGTGAAAGGTTGGACACCCCAGCACTAGAGCGACTACAAACTTCAGCTACTACACAAATTTGACATCAAGAAGGCTGAGGAGGATGAGAGGCAAACAAAAAAATGGCAGCTGCTCAATCAATCTGGTAGTACTTTTTTCAGGTGCATGAAAGGGAGGGGGTCATACCAAGCTTCCCATGTATTTGCAAATGCATGTAACCAATATCTCTGAAATTCTATTACCATATAGTGTTCATATATTGTTGCTAGTATGGTTCAGTGTGCTGAGGAACAATAGGGGGTTAAAACCCTCTCCCTTTTCTACTGAGGATGAGAGGCAGACTGCCACCTTGCGCCCACTTAGGAATGCGGGACTGCTCACTAGAGGTGGAGCGCTCTGTGGCAGGTGTTGACATCGCTTACGGACTAGGGTCTGGCATTCTGGCTGCAATCTCCCTCATTCCTTGGTACAGAAGAGCAGGAGAGTCTCAGATGCAGGTGGTGAGTGCTTCTGTCAAACTGGTCTGGATCTCAATCAGGCACACTAATAACTTCACAATCTCCAAGAGCCTCTGGAAGTTCTGTTGGGAGTCTGGAGAAAGGGGTCATTAGCGTAGAGTCCCAGCTCTGGTGATGATAAGGTTGGTGGAGATTGAGCCACTACCTCCTCTGAATGAACAACAGCAGGGCACAGCCTGAAAAAAAAAAATAGAAAGTGAAAATTCCAAGTTGTTGTGTACACACATGACCATGTGATCTGAAGGTTATAAAATACTGTATACATTAATACCTTTTGAACTAAATCAAGACACACACAAAAAATGACTTACCCTGCATCTGGAGCTATTAGGTTAGGTGCCTCCGAGTTGATATGGCCGACGCCTATCATCTCCTGCTCTTCTAGACACCCCAATGCCAGTTCTTCTAGTGGGATGTTGGCATTCCACCTTTCCCCCTGGCGTGGTGTTGTCAGTCCCTCATTTTCTCCCTCAGTCTGCGCTTGAAGTCATTCCCAGTTGTTGTGTACACACATGGTCATGTGACCTGAAGGTTATAAAATACAGTGAATAGTAGTACATTATTGTACCTGCTCCATGACTAATTATATTGTTATTCCTGAATAAGATCACTTTAAATGTATTTGTAATGTCCTACATTTACACAGAATGCTAACCGTTCACCTTGTACTGATCTCTTCACAGGTAAACAGACATGCTGAGGCAAAGGTGAGAGGTGAAGAAGAGAACCAGGAGGAGGCCCCTCCCCTGCTCAGTCCCCATCCCCTGCCCAGTCCCCATCCCTATTCCTACCATAAGACTCATCCCTTGCCAACACTCTATCCCCTGGCTACACCTTTCCCCTGCCCCAACCTTATCCCATTGCACAACACACTCCCCTGCCCCAAATCAGCATCCTCCCTGCCCACAACTTGCTCTTAGCAATTTTCCATCCCCTGATACTTTTCCCTTCCCAAACTGGAAGTCCGACAGCCATGGTCCAGGATGATGGATAAAAACAGACACAAAAAGATATGGATATGTATGCAAAGAATAGTGTATACACACACACAGGGCCGGACTGCACATCTGGCACTTCTGGCAAATACCAGAATGGCCGATGGCCAGACGGGCCGGTCCAGTGTTAAACCCTGGCTGAGCAGCTCCACCTCCCGGCACTCTGCTCAGCTGGGATACTGAAAGACTCGCGGCATGCCCCCATAAGACGTAACCACATTCCCTTTGTGACAAGGCCACGCCCCGTTTGAGGGAACGCACGCCGTGCATAGGGTGACTGTCAGGGCCGATCAGCAGCCCCAGTCTATCGCTGCATATATATATATGTGACTTAACAGGTGCTGGGTGATCAACCTAATATTAAGGACACAAGAAGCATAGAAGATCTATAATCCCAATGTGAAAAGTAAAGATCATATGGTTATATTAGCTGTCTGATCAGATACACTCAGCAGCTGGACCTATAAAATTTTGATGGTTCTAGAGCCCTGCTGCCTAAACTACCTGTTCACCTCTTGGCAATATGCAGTCACTGCTGATCAACATCAACACTATAAATATCCGGTCAGCGTTACAAGGATGGAGATGTCATCTGTGTATAGTACTTTTGTGGTGCTGTAATGAGTGGTTATTATTAGAGACTTTTATAGATTCAATGGTGGAACCATATTTTCCTGCCCATTGGGATTTATTTTACTGTCTCCAGTCCATAATATCCATATTTTTTGGAAATGTTATACTTAAGGTGTATTTTTATTAATTTATATTGTATATTCTAGTTATGATTTTTTTTTAATAAACATTTTTAATAACATTTATTTGGCTGACTTGGACTTTATGCCCATATGGACAGATACTCCCTCTAATGCTGGCCACACACATGGCGATTTTTTATCCGATCTGGCCGATTCCAACACATTGGAATGACAGATAGTGTAAAAAATGGGCAAATCGTGAGAAAATCTTAGTCCCCACTCACGATCACAATGCGATGCGCGTCCCTGCTGGTCGTACATCGCATCTTCAGATCTGCCGTGCTGTAGGGCAGATCTGCCAATCTGCGACACAATGCACTGGAGAAATGTCTGGCTGCATGATAGATCGTTTGAAGATTGGACACTGTAAACACCAAATCGTGTCATAGCTGCCGAGGAGAGTTTTCAAGGGAAATCATGCACAATGTTGGATCGTGAACACATCGCTATGTCTGTAGCCAGCTTAATCGCAGACCATCCTTACTGTTGCTACACCCAAGATAGGCTGGAGCCATGCTGGAAGGAGAAGGTGAAGAACACATGTCATTTATTGTCGATGAGTGTATTATTTTATAATTGTGACATCTACATAATCTAACCTAGTCAAATGTTTGTTTACTTGTGCATTCATGAATATGTTTTGAAAAACAGCATTTACTAATTTAAAATACCCCATTGGCAGGTATATTGAAATGTCTGTTTCAGTTCTTTACAGAAAGCAATGAGCAGCAAACTGTACATAACAATTTAATGTTATGTGATGCACAACATGACAATATGTCTAATGTGACATAGTAGTTAACATGTGTTGCTTAGACATCTGAAAAGTTACATTTACTGTATTCAAATTGTGACACCAAAATATAACTATAGTTGTAGCAATTTTTTTTTTTTAGTTTCTCTTGTTCTTTTCTTTTTATAGCTGTTGAAGTTCTCCGGAGTCACCACTTCCAGAAGGCCATAATAACCCAGCTGGAAATCGTACAGACCAGTGTCACAGTAGTACACACTGCATTTGGCCACATTATTTTCATTTATTTGGTTAATTTTGATCATTCCTTTTTGAAGTTTGTTTGAAATTGAATTTTTTTAAAAAAAATTTGAGTATGAAAAGTTGTAGTAATCAATTTTTATTTAAAATTTGTGTTTTTTTGGCCCCCAAAAAAGAAGTTTGTGTATATATACAGTACATCTATATATCAAGATTGATATAGATACATGTAGATAAATATATGCACACATCTATGTATGCATGTATGAATATATGTAGATATGCCACACAAACACACATTTTTATAATATTTACTTTAAATTTTGCTTATAATTTTTATAGTCAAAACTCTGGAGTATACCTAAGTATAACAGGAAAGGCTCTGCCTCACCTGACCGCACATCACTGACACACACACACTGTAGCCGATGACATCCCAGGTATATATATAAATTGCAAACATGTTTCCTGGCCCCGGCTAAGCAGTTCCGTTGCCCATTCTGAGTAAGCTTCTGCTACTCAGATGGGTGATGATGGCAGCAATCTGATGCTGCATCTTTGGACGCAGCACTTGGATCTGCAATGCTGGCAGGAGGTTGTCTTTTGTCATCAGTTGCCTCCTGCTGCATTAGCATATGTTAGCATTGCTACTATGTCCATAGACACAGCAGTGACGCTAACAGTGTTCATCTCTAATCAGGCCCTAAGTTCATTGACACCACTACTATCACTACCAAACCAATCTGAACATCCCAATACAGCTGAGCTTCCCAATAATATTAGGCTGTACAAAATTAACAAATAAACAGGATTAAAAAAATAAATAAAATGATTATCAAATACTGCTGCATACAATAAATACAATACAATACAATAAAAGGAATTCTATGAAATATTCCCAGGATAAATAGACTGTAAACTGTTGTCTAATGTAGAATATGTTAAGTAGAAATACCTTTATTAAGTTGACACTTCCTAGTCTGAGGCAGGGGCAGAACTAGAGAGACAATGGAGGCGCCTGCCACCAGGCTCCAGCTCTGAAGGGGCGCCTACTCCATTGTCCACAACATATTCACCCCACTTAGGGCTGTAACTATGTACCCGGAGTGTACCGTCATGGCCGCCCAATACATTCTTCCGATTACTGACTCGTTCATGAGATATCTGAAGAGTGTGTACACACTTTCCATCATGTTTTATCAGAAGAAAACTGATCGCATATGAAGAACAGGCTTTATGGGCTTCCTAATATTTATCAGATGCGATGGAACAATATAGGACAAAATTTGAAGTGTGTACTCACTTATGGCCGTTCTGTCCATTACTTTTGCTGCTGCTCCTGCCGTCAGGATCTTTTAAGCAGATGGTTTCAAGAGATGAGGATCAAATGGTAGATTGTAATAGTGTGTACACATAAATCTGTATGTTGATCTGGAGAAGAATTGAATCTCAAGTATGATTCTACAAGTGTGTAACTAGCTTATGTGTGGTAGGTAAGTTGTCTGCTGTGTCAGAGGGTCTTAGAGAAGTAATTCAGTCAGAGGTGGGAGTTAGAAAAGTGAAGTCAGTGGATTTAAATATTTACAAAAAAGGGGTGAGGCGATTGGCTGGCTCAGTATTGGAAGCAGCTATTGCCATGCATTTTTCAAGAACTTTACTATCTACAGCAGGGGTGGGGAACCTTTTTTCTGCCGGGCCATTTTGATATATATAACATTATTCATGGACCCGGTGCAGGCCACACCCCCTCCGTGTGATGTCACATGAGGGCGTACCACAATCGCCCGAGGATTACAGCAATGCCCGGAGCATCCAGATGATGCTCCGGGGAGCTGTAAGGGCAGCGGTGAGACCGTCTAAAGCTTCCTAAGGATGCTCTAGGCGGCACCGCTGCATAGAATCTGGCTGCAGTGTGCCATTATAGGACCCCTGCTAGCCAGATGTGGCTACCAGAAAAAAGCTTAGAAGACCAGACCAAATGATTTCGGGAACCTTATATGGTCCCCGGGCCTGAGGTTCCCCATCCCCGATCTACAGTATTAAAAAATTCTGCCCAAAAACAAGGGCTTAACATGATAAAAATGAAGTTCTTCATATAGAGAAGTTATATGGAGGCATGTTATAGAATTTGAAGCTAATCAAATAATTTTAAACATTTACACAATCTAAAAACAAAATGGACCATCTCATGAGGTGGGTATTCTATATGCATACAGTGTTTGAGGACTGTTTCTTAAGTAGTCCCATAACTACTAGGGAACTTTTATTAAGTCCCCCTACATTCCAAGATCTTTTTCCAGATGCCAAAATGCAAACATCAATGGATTTATAAAACATATATTCAGTGGTTTTACAACTTAAGATTTTCTAGTGTCCATCCTCCACATAAAACCATCTCCCCCCCAAAAATAGAAAAAATTAATTTTTAAGAATGATGTTCTAGGAATCTCAGTTTCTGGGGTGTCAAAGAAAATGGCAGAGAGTTTGAAGAAGTTCGTTATTGTATAGGCAAGTGTAGATTCACAATGTTTTCTCTTAAGTCTTAACTACTTAGTTTCTGTCCATTTAAAACTATAATATATTAAAAATCAGAGTGTGTGTTGCACTATAGGTGGGTGCTTACCCCATGGGCTGCTCATAAACATAAAAGAAAGCCCTATATATGTTGGTAAATATTAATGTGATCCGGTCGTTCAGAGCTCATGTGAGGCTGCTTTAACACTTATCCAAAAAAGAAGTATTATCAGGAGATACTTTCATTCAAAGAGCTTACAAATGAATGTAATAATCAGGGATACTGTTGTATGGAGTTTGCAATTTCAGGAATTAAGTAGGGATAAACTCAGAGGAGAGTCTAGTTTCATGGTAGATTGGAACACTTACAAAATAGGAAATGAGATACATGGAATCCCTTTATTTTCTATGTAAACAAGACAGAATGGCACAGGTCATATTTCACTGGCAGAAAATAAGCAAAGCTTGGTAACCCCCGCTGCTCAATATGCATATACATTGTTTCAGCTCAGACCGATGACAATGGCTCAGAGCAGCACAAGAAATGCACTTTTACAACACAAAGAGAAACCCGAGCTGGGAATTTGACTGAAATAAAAGACTCAGATATACTGATAAAGAAATTGCAGGTTATGGATACATGAGCAGACATGTCTATAAAATCCCATTTTCAATTCTTTACAATTCTAATACACGTCTATGGATGTCAGCAACAGTTGTCAGGAATCACCTCCTTCCATTGACACCTTTTATAAAATCTATTTGTTTTCATTTCTAATCCATTTATTTTTCATGCAAATGTGTTTTGCATCTCTGTGGCCGCAGACTTTGTCCCAGCCACCTGTTTCATGAACTCACCTATACAAAGTGTCCATTGTCATGTAGTTCTTCTATAAGTGCTCAGGAAATCTTATATGCTTAAGCAATTCTAAATATTTGTATTTTATTTATTAAAGTTAGGCTATGCCAAGAAATAACATACCCTGGATCAGTAAATAGAAGATCTGTGGGGGGTCTTGTTCCTTGTTACCCGCCACCAGCAAGATACTAACATCCTCAACCCAAATTAAGGCACAGAGCAGAGCCAAAGCTGTGTTTCGTACATAACCCCCACGGAAACTAGAAATGTTCAACTGACCGCAAATCATTTCTCAAATCAGTTTGTTGAATTTTTTTTCATTTAACAAAGAATGGTGATCCTTTAACACAAACTGCAATCTTCGTACACAGGGCCTGATTCAGAGCCTACCTAAAAATGGAGCGGCCTCCTGGTCGCTCGCATAGCTGTGGGTGACCACCCACAGCATATGCAAGCGGCCAAAAAGATGGTCGCGATGGTCAAGACCATCGCGACCATCGGGCTTGCGACGAGACTCTGCGGTAGGGTCTCGGTGACCGCAAGCCCTTGAGTGATTTTGGCTCTATCAGAGCCAAAATCACTCCCACTGACATCACTAGTGATGTCAGTGGGGCCGGACCCAGAAGGTAGGCGTTCCCATGGGAACGCCTCCGTCTGGCAGCCACACCCCCGGCACGCCCACCAAAGGGGGCGTGCTGTCAGTCACCATCGACAGCACGCCCCCTTTGGCACGAGACCCGGAGCGACAGCTTGGCTGTCGCTGTCCGGGTCTCGCGCATGCGCACGACGGAGCTCCCTCCATCGTGCGCATGCGCCTTGGGGTAACATCGACCCGCTTGCGACCGTCCTGCGCTCGCGAGCGGGTCTGAATGACCCCCACAGTGTATTGTGCACTGTTTAAATGAAATTTGTTATTATTTAAAACTCATATCAAATCAGGACTATTGAAGCTATGGGGTGCATGCAGGGGTGCCGAGGGGGGGGGGGGAGTGGGTACTTATGACCCAGGCTGGGGCTGGTGGAGGGGCCCGGGTCCGGCACCGCCCCCCCTCACACTACTGTGTACTGGGCTGCAGTGGGAGACTGCTCGCAGCTGCTGAGCAGCAGCCACAGCAGTCTCCTATGCCTTTGGGGAGGAGCGATCACGCTGATCATGCCCCCTGGTTTTGCGCTGGGCTGAGGAGCTTACAGCGCCCCCCTCCCCAGAGCGCAGTGCACTGCAAAAATCTTTTTTTATTTAAATCCAAAGGGGGCATGGCCATGCTTCTCACAATTAGGACATGCCCATTCATCCGTGCCACGCCGGCCTCTCTACGCCCCTGGGCGCATGGCATGCACACGTCATTGCATGCACACACATCATTACGTTGCATGCTGTAGGAAGGGCTGGCGTTAGCAAACGTGAGTAGGAGTTAAGATCTGACTGGCAAATTTTAGTCTAGTGGCAAGCACACAATACTCGGCTATGAATAGTGATCCATCCCTAAAATGTGGTTTAAAATTAATTTTAATTTATTTTATCAGAGTTTATCACTGTAATTTATCAAGAAAATGTTACTGCCATGGCGATACTGGCCCAGAGCAGAAAGGGTAAACTTACTCTTTCACTGGGCCAGTAACTGTAGATATGCATAAAGGGAGACATAAACACAGGGGAGACAGTAAGAGACAGAACAAAGAGAAAGAGACAAAACAATTGGGGGGGGACATATCAGAGACACTGGTACACATACAAAATTGGAGAGAGACACAAAAAGGTGGAAAAAGTAACAGATACGCAAAAAGGAGACAGAGATGAACACACATACAAGAGGCACATGTGAGGAAGGTGACAGAGGCACACATGCTGGAGAAAACTAGAAATACATATGTAAAACTGGATACAAAAACAAAGGGGAAAACAGAGATAGGGGGGTGATAGAGATAGACACATAGGGTCTAATTCTGAGTCAGACGCTGCAATGTCTATATGTGCATCTTTTGCTAGTCTTGCTTATGAAACTTTATGCAAATACCACTACAAGCCAGGGCAAACACAGGATTTCTAGTAGGGGGTTTCCAAATGCTTAATTTTAGAATGAATGTGGCCAGCCCATGAAGAGAGCATAATTAGCACTTAACAAGCGATAGGCTGCCTCACACAAAGTGCAGTGTATATAATAATTGAGATATATACAGGGTCAGTGATTACAGTAAGCAGTTACATGTAACATAATGTTTTTTTCCCCCAGATGTGGACACCAATCCACAATCCAAGTCCTCTGCTCTGCAGAGCATTGGAGTTTTGGAGCATGTCAGAAGAACCTAGCACCAGCTCTGGACATATATGTACACACTGGTCTCCTACACACTGGGTACTATATGTAATACAAGATTAATTATTAACTTTAGATAGTCTATAGCACTGTTTCCCAAACGCAGTTCTCAGAAGCACTAACAGTATATGTGTTCCAAATCTCCCAGTTGGTGCACAGGAGTGGTCCTTACATATTGGCACCTTTTAAAAGATCCACTGGTGGTGCTAATTAGTTCACTTGTGATACTGAGGAGATCTGTAAAACATGCACTGTTAGGGTAGCTTGAAGACCAAGTTTGAGAAGAACTGGTCTATAATATATATGCTATATGAGAGAGAGTCTTGAAAACAAATGTTCTGAATCAAACATATTTATTTCATATAAACAACTTAAGTTTTCAGAAAAAGGCAACACATCCCATAATAAATATACATACATAACAAGTAGATGATAGAAATGAGCTTTCTAAGAGCATATTCTCCCACCTCATGTTAAGACACCTGTCTCTTCTTTCTGGCAGCTGCTGTCTGGGTTTTTTGCTCCAGTGTGCTGATTGAGCATTCAGATCCACACACAGCCGACTTGGTAGGAAAAGGACTAGATGTGCAGCAACTCCGTTCCCTCCCTTATACTGCATGTTGTGGCCACAGCTTTAGTAACATCATATTATAAACTACTGCTATTGTGGTCATGGTTTGAGACCTGGTCTGGGCCAGATGGGGGTTTAGTGGCAACTGGACAACCCTTCCTGTTTTGTTCTATGCAAGCCCTTCCTTGGGGTACAGCCATGCATCGGAATGTGTAAGGGCTGAGATGCCCGCTTTGAGCATCTCTAGATGCTGAAATACCACTTGGTGCATCTTTATACCCAACCATCAGTCACATCATCAAAGCTTGCACCAGCCCCAGGCTAGATGCAGATTATCCATCAGAGTATGGCCTCCAATGTGAGAGATTAAACATCTGAGTTCACAACCAGTTCAGTGACAATCCCATAAGAAGTACCATTTTCAAGAGTCTTAATAACCACCTTCCAGTCACCGCCCATGAATACCCAGCATATTTCCAATACCGTGCATCTCAATCGCAACTGCTCCTCTGTTCGTACTCACCATGGGATGCATGCACTGTGTGACTTTTTAGTGACTTAGATGTATGCGCAGTTGAAAAACATTGACCATTTGGGCATATATTGGCATTGTGTGCCCCATTGTATCATTTTTATTTATTTAAATCATTAAAGTTTAACTTGCTCTATTAGTAGCCTACTATCTTCATGATCATGTACACTTTTATTTTAACTGTGTTATACTACTAACACAATAAGATTATATTTTTTCTACTAGTTTCCTTTTTTAGAGCTTGACAAGGAAATGGAGGGGAGACCGATACTCATACAGACAGGGGCGTATTAAGATAGGAGGGGGCCCATGTGCAGGCTCCATCCGGGGCCTCCTCCTCTCTACTCGCATCCAGCAGTGCACCGAGCGCAGCAGTACACTTTGGGCACTAGTAGACTCTAGTGCTGTGTCAGAGATTACTGCACATGTGCAGGTCACCGGGGAATGGCGCAGCAGCCATTTTCCCAGCGATTTCCCTACTGCGCAGGAAAATGGCCGCTGCTACAGATGACGTTGGGATGTTTTAATTTATATATAGTAGAGGGTACTGTTTTACCCTGTGATTGGTTATTGTTTGTTATTGTGTGATTGTTTAGGATATTTAAAGCTAATATGGCCATTTGTCCCATACACCTTAAAAAAGACCCAAATAGGGTCAAAACGCGTTGGTAGGACAATTGGCAGTTTACTGAGGACTTACCTGGTGGGGATGGAAGGATTTTTGGAAGTTGTAACATCTTACGGAATCACGAACATCTGGGGTGCATTACTGGGCAACAGGGGCAACCCCCAATTTCATACCATTGATATGCTTATAAATCAGCATAAAGCTGTGAGTTTAATTAAAGGCAATCCCGACAACAATACACTTTTTGTCTGGGTGAAGATGATAAGGAAGTCATATGAGAAGGACTGAATTATTTGAAAACATTATTTGCATATGACACTTTATGTAAAAGGATTAAACAATTGGTTGTGTGGTTTTTCTTTTTCATGTAACATTGAAATTCTCCCTGGAAGGAGGGCCATTCTATTTACAGGGGGTACTATTTATTGTTTATTATTTTCAAAGCGCCATTATACATGTAACTTTTTTTGGTTTACTTTGGGTACTACATCTGCGCTCTTCCTATGTGTACTGTATGATACAGCTGCTGCCTGCAGTTCTGTAATATCCAGAATGTCTTCACTGTTACATGGAGCATGTATGGAGCTTTGAATAGTAGATACAAATACACTGTCAGTGCAGGCTCAGGTGTAAGTGTAGCTGCTTATATTACTTTATCTAGCACACTTGCCCATCTCCAAATACACCACACGCCCAGTGTTATATCTTTATTATTATCCTTTATTTCTATGGCACCGCAGTGCCTTACAGAGTACGTAAACAGAAACCGTATGAACAAAACAAAAACAAGACCTATACCTCTTTTCCACTGTGAAAAAGCTGAGTTATTGTCGAGTCAAACTGGGTCGGGCCTCAATGGAAATGGCTCCCTAAAAAATAACCTGGGTCCAATGACCCGGTAATCCAACCTGGGAAGCAAGCAGGGTTGATCACAGGTAGGACCCGGGTTAGGGGCAGTGTAAATGGGTAAATGGGTATCCCGGGTTTCACAACCCGGGTCCCGTTTACAGCATTGGGAGATCCAGATTTCCCGGTGCTTAGAGATGATTTAATCTCCATGCGCTGGCAAAGGAGTTCCACTGCACATGGTGAAGTGTGAACGGGGCCAACTCGGGAATAACCCAGGTTGAAGTGGAAATGGTGTCTAAAGCCTGTTCTGACCCAGGCTAGTCCCGTGTTCAAAATCCCAGGTTGGACCAGGACTTTGGTGTAAAAGGGGTATAACAATACAAAACATTGCAGAACATGGACAAGGTATATAAACATTGCTGCATCAGCAGTCATAATGCCCAGCGGGACGGCCAAACCCAAAGGTTTGGTGCTGTCATTGACAATGGAAAGGAAATTATGGTGTAAGTGAAGGAAGGAAAAGCACATGAGGGAAGAGAGCCCTGGTCAAGAGAGCTTACAATCTCTTGCCCATCCATCAATGCTGTACTGTATACAGTACCTATTAGTCACTGCTACTCAGGGACGTTTCATGATAGGATGGGGCCTGTGTGCAGTCTTTGTATGGGGCCCCCTCCTCTCTCTGCGCCAGTCAGCTGCGCAGTGATCGCATACTTTGGGTACTAGTGTGCGCCCAAAGTTTATAGCACATGCGCAGATCACCAGGAAAATGGCACAGCGGCCACAGTGCCACGCACACTCTGCACTCATTATAGAAAGGCCCCTGTTGCTACTCACAGATGCCATCCCTCACACACTGAAATAGCCCTTACTCACCACAACTTCTCGGCTCCATACATCACCCACTGAAATAACAATAGGGCATTTTTTGGACACTATGGGGCATATTCAATTAGGCACTGGGTTTACAGCACAGGGAAAAGCTCTGGGTTTCACTCCCAGAGCAATTCAATCAATTAGTATTTTCCCTGCATGGTAAAGCCTTGGGTAACCCATAGCTACCACGCAAAGTGCTGGAATCTATGGGTTTCCCAGAGTGTAAAAACTCAGCGGGTGCTCTTACCGCTGTCTTGAATTAAATGCTTCCAAATGTTAAGCTTTGACCAATCCCTACTCAACAACATGCAATCAATGAGAACACTGCCAGTTACCTGCACCCTTACTTTATCTGACCATGAGTCATACTAGTACACATCCCTGAAAACTCAAGTTGTCTTGCAGAAATGTGTTGGAGCATTAAACAAATGAACAAGTGCCATTTTTGGAATTTTTATTTTCTGCCAAAATTAAGTTTCCTGTACTTAGGGAAATTTTCATGTGCTGCACTTTTGGCTTTTAGAGACACTTCAGCTTTAGAAAGCACATGGCTTTAGCCGAAATCCTAGCACACCAGATCCATATTGGATCATTGGGATCTTCAACATCAAGAGAACTACCGGATGATCCACAGAAATGACCGTATATTGCCACGAGGATTTGTATTTGAATCACCCACCACCTAAGGTCAACAAAATTTCATGATTCCCTTGGCTGGGCAGCGATTGTAACATCAGGCTCATCAGGTTAGGTAATAACACAAATTCTGCAGCCAGACCATACTGGGGTCAGCAATTGAACAGGAGGTGCAGGATGCAGCACTCCTGTATTGTTTGAATTACATTGACATTAACATTTCCTGAGGACTAAAATCCCGCACAAGGGGAATTTAACACCTGGATAGACATGTTTCTACTCAATCCTGACAATCCACTGCCAGATTAAAACTATCCCAAGGAGACTAGCTAATAATTGTAACAATCGTAGAGTTCTTTTGAACTCATCTACCATTATAAGGAGACCACAACATATGCTGAGATAAACTATATTCCTAATTTGTATGTCACAAGTCTGCTTTAGGAATCAACTTGTCTTCATTGTCAGCCCGTATAGGATGGGAGATTATACTTATGTGTTGTCATCTATTTAGTGTACTACTATATTCAAGATTTTGTACACATTGTATATATCTGTTTCCCCATGTTATCATTATTACCTCTTACACACCTGAGCTGAGTGCTTGGTCACTTTCCTTGATTTATTACAGTCCCCAAAGCCCCATCTTCTAACACTGCTTTATATTCTGGGGCTGGGCTGGTCTTTGCTGTGCTGCGCATTCTGGAGGATGAGCTGACGGGTGTTAAGTCAGCATGATGTCTCATTTGTTCCACTGTAAACTTTGTACAGCGAGCAGCAGGGGGCTGGTACATCTCGGCGCCCACCTGCCTATAATCTATTGTGGCAAGAGCTCTGGCAAAACATCAGCAAGTGCTAACATGGGCTGGGGCAGTGGCCGTGCTGCCCCCTGAACGGTGGCCTCGGCCGTACCACCCTTCATAATGGCCCTTGGTGTGAGGGAGTGGTGGAGTCACGACCTGAATCCCAGGAGGATAACCCCCCTCCTCACATGGGGCAGTCTGTCACTCTGCTACCCCCACCCCCAAAAAAGGAAAACCTTTACCTAGCCTGGGTCATATTACACAGAACTTTTCAGAGCATAGGTGATCATTCATATTAGGCCCATTGGAGTCAGGGTTGACCTGAGCCCAATATTTTTGGTTAACGAATATATATTTTGGTCCCCTCAGGTGTACTTTTATGCCAAAGGCATGCGCCTGAGAAAAATTATGGGGTTATGGACTCGTGGGAAAAGCCATACCAATGAGACACACACCATTTTTGTCATGTTGGTGGCATGCCCAGTGCCCCGGGAGCTGCTGGGCCTGCCCCCAGTCTCACTCCAGTGAAAAGATGCGGCGTGCACAGTCCAATTCTCATTAGATTGTTACAGTCCCATTGGACAGCCCCCAGTAACTTACAAACTATCAGTCACATTACGAAGTACCATTCACAATTACTGTCACAGCCCCAGTAACATTACACACTCAAAGCATCATTAAACAGTCCCATTCACATTAGACAAACCCAGCATAACCAGTGTAAAGGTAATACCGGCCCTGATTGGAGTTACTAATCGTCTTACACACAAACACACCCACTTCAGTCCATTTTGTAGGAAGACAATTATTCTCTTAGTAAGTTTTGGACTGTGGGAGAAAATCAGAGCACCAAGAGGAAACGCACGCAAACACGTACAGCACATACAAATACCATACACACAGTGATCCGAAGGAAAACCATAGCCATCAGCATTGGCGAAGCAATGCCAATCGCTGTGCCACCATGTTAATGGGATATATAGTAAAATAAAAGATTCACTTACAACAAACTAGATCTTATAATCAAATGCACAGCCTTTGCAGACAGTTTCTGCCACACTGCTAGCAATCTCCCTATAGGAGAGTGGCAGAAAGCAGCCTGAAAATGCTCAGCATGCAGTTATAAGATTATCTGCACTACAAGTGTACCTTTTATTTTACTGCATATCCCATCAAAGCAATACCTTAATGACACAGTGGTACAGTGGTTAGCATTGCTCGCTCTCAATAACTTTATTATTTGGAGCCTTTATTCCATTCTACTGGGGCTCATTCATGAATCCCTACTAAGGGATTTGGGGGCTTATTTATCAATCTTATTGGCCATTTAAATACTATGCAAACAGAAGTTTCCACATGATTAATGTATCATATTCTTACTGCAGGAGATATTTCAGTTATCTCCTACATTATAGACAAAATTGCAGCATACTGCCAACGCCATACAATGGGGATGATGCCATTGTGCAAAAGCTTTTGGAGCTTGTAGTCTTTAGCTAATGCCAACTGTCAGCTGATTCTTTTCAAACAATCCAGAAATCTTTTAAATAAGCAGATTTGTAACTGGTACAGCATGTAATCTATGTTATGTATCAAAACTGGTCTTGTATTGAATATTATTGTACATTTAATTTAAGTAGCCAAAACTGCAGAAGATGCATCAGTTCTGAAAGGCGCAAATTAGTAAATTTAGCCCCAGGACTCTGCTCGTGACCTTTGTAAGGAACAGTGACCCAGTCAATTGCCTGCTATATGTTGCTGGTGTAAGTGACATAAGGAGTTGATTAACCAGCTAAGTACCATAAGGACCAACAACACTCGTTACAGGCTCCCAGTACAAGAGATTGCTGGTACATTAGAAACAGTAAATTCAAAGACTACCCGGTATCAGTTTAATGTTTATAACAAGGCAATATTTCTGTCAGGTAAATTATTAAGAATGTTTGGTAGAGCAGGGTCGCCTCTCGCTTTTCTGTAGAAGGGCTGCTCTGTATGGTTTACGTTGGTGTGCGGCGATAAGACATTATAGTAAATGAGGACATTTTGTAAATAATGATAAATAGGCCCGTTGGTGATTACTCTTTCCGTCAGCAGGGAGGGTACACAGTACACAGTGGGTGCCAAATATTCTGCTCTTTTCCTATTTATGTGTTATGTATGATAGGGCACACATTGTATAAAGGAATTATTAGTAGCTAAATGTAGCTATCTTGAATAACATCTGAGAAATATGACATTTGTAACTGGACCCAGTTAATGAGACACGTCTCGGAAAGAGCTTGTATTTTGGGTTGATAGGATAGGCTTAGCTCCTGTACCTCTTTGTGGGGGAAAACAATCCACATTTATCACTGGCCAATGGTAACAATTCACTTTGTGACACATTGCATTTATCTGCCCGTCCATCATCCTTTGCAGCACAGGAAGCAATTACTTTACCATCACCGTCTTCTACCAGTGTCCAATCCTGTGCAACCATTGTTCTCTGAAATATGCTGCTATCCTGTTATATCATGAAAGCCATATAACAGATTAAATGTGGATTAGGACATACATAGAAAGTCCATCCGGGCCATGTTGGAGATTTATGACATCGACTTGACCTCTGACCTGTATCTTTATGACAAAACACCCTTGATGCCTCTGACAGATTGTATTATGTCCCTCCAAAGAGCATACTACCCCTCATTGAGCGTTTCACAATTGCAAGCATGGCGGACAACTGTCAATGTTCTCAAAAGCAAAAGTATTTAATATATGCCACATTTGCTATTTGGTTCTGTATGCAGACTCCCCCCTCCCCAAATAAAGTATTTTATGCCCAAAGCACAGAGAAACAATGAGATTTTAAACCACTTCATTTGACAATAGTAGTAAGAGAGAGCTTAGCAGTTTCTTAGTGGCTGAGTGAGAGGGAGCACTCCAGACTGTGCCTTTCAGGGTACCTGCACTGCATCCCTGGCTAGTCAAGAACAGGAGCAGCAGTACGTATCTCTCACATGTGTAGAGGTTTCTGTTATTGATTGGCCAATGATCACAGCGACCTTCTAGAGTCTTACCAGATCATTGCTTCATTGTCAACAGGGCAAAAGGCAGCAGCCAATGCCCAGCCAGAGCATTAAAATTCTCCAGTGTCCAACTGCCCCACTGGTCAGAATCAGAATGCAAGTGGAGCGGTTTTGATACAGTGTTAGTTCAATGACCATACATTAGGAATGAAATATGTCTACAATCACTTTGTGTGACTCCTCCATTCCAAGTGGACATCAATAAGATAGTGGCTGATTGGCTCCCAGCCCTATAGTTTATGAAAAAAGCATAGGCAGCGGGTTACATTCTCCATGGCCTTTGCTATCAAAATTGCTGAGCCTCAACATATGGGCAGCTATATGGCAAGGAATATAGTTTATAGCTATTGCTCGGAGGTTTACAAGCAATCTTCTTGAAGTTTTAACGGTTGCTTTGGTAATTAATCCAGTCCTGAGAGTCATTGCTTTTGGAGGAACTCAGTCCCTTTAGTCTGTGCTTTTTTTTATTATAAAAACCTTTAATCTTCCTTACAAGGTTACCTCGATCTACCATAAATAACCTCATTATGGCCACACAAAGAAAATGTAAGCGTTCTCATGTAAGTTTTCTGTCTTTCAAATAAGTTTTATGGGCCGTTCAAGAGTTTACAACTGGACAATGTGAAACGGCACATAATTTTTTGTAAGAAAAAGGAGAAAGATATACATCTTTACATCCATTTTAGCTTCTAGAATATTGTAAGGCCGGTGGCTACTGCAAACGAATCCTTATTTTTTTTTAAACTGGGTCAAAAAAAAATTACTATTGTTTTTTCATAAAGTCAAAACAATGTTTAAATAAAACTAGCCATTCATATTACATGTTGCTTTCTGCACTGTGGTGGGGCGCACAGTTGCAGTGTTTAGTAAATGGCACAGTGTGTTTATAAGATTGACTGTCATAACATCTGTTCCTGTTGCTGCACATTTACCTGGCAGAGTGTTTAGAGAAGCTCTGATGACTTGCCATATAACTCTTTTCTCAGCTGCACTAAATCCATTTGCATATCTGTTGAAGCCTAGCAGGGTAGCGGTGCTTTGTTTGACAGAGCAAATAGTGTCACTTGATTTGACATGCAAAAAATGGTTGGAAGATTACTCCACACACAATACAAGATGTCGTTTTTGTAATGCTGATCTGACTTATTAATAATAAGTGTATTGTCAATTCTGAGACTGCGCCAGAATAAGGGGGGTTTTCAAGGTATTAGGGCAAAACAAAATCTTTAGGCCTAATCTCGGAACAGTACCAGGTTAGGTTTCAGTTTTTCTTAGGTCTTTAAATGGCTTCAAATTTTCCAATGAATGGGCCTCAAAAGGCTGCCAATTTCAAACAATATCTAAATAAGTTCTTTCAGTTGTTGATGAAGTGGGCAGTCATCATCCAATCAGTCTGTGCTCTGCAAAATCTAGCTGTTCAGCCAAACACCCACATTTAGTTTTATTATAGTTTACTAGCTGAAGTACGCGACATTGCGTTAAATCTTCAAGTTATTAAGTTAGGCATCCCAGATCAATTGTCACCCCTCTGTGAAGTTTTCATCCACACTCAACCAGTGGAAGGTCCAGAACAGGCTCCTTGGGTCGAAGTTCTGCCCAGCGTACACCAATGGGTGGTCCGAACGGGACCTAATCTTCAAGTTATTAAGATCAGCATCCCAGACCCAATTGCCACCCCTCTGTTAAGTTTTTGCCCAAATCCACCCAGTGGAAGGCTCAGAACAAAAACTGTCCAGTATCCAACTAGACCACCTGGGGTTGGTTTCATCCCAATCGGTGCAGGGATGTCCGAATACATAACCGGATGGACAAACAAACAGACCAATTCATTTTATATATAAGATTAAAAGGTTGCAACAAAATAATAGTATCACAATTGATACAGACAATCGAAGAAATATAACTGGATAAAGAAAATAAAAATAACATATCAGCAGACATAGAAATAGTTGGTGTGACGCTCAGAGCCTAGAATAAGAATCAATTTTAACCAATAATGACAATAATAAATAGGCTAATATAAAACGATCAGGAAACGCCAAAATGAGGGTTATAAACAAGTTAACACGTCTATAGGTATAGTTATTTTGGAGTTCAATGAACATATAAAGAAATAAACTAGGGGAAAACAGAGACAGATAAAGGTTATGGGAGAGGGGAAGCACAGTCAGACAGCACTCATCAAAAAAGGGGAAATCTTGTTGGCAGCATCAATAGTAGGGAAGCCAATTCCGGGATCGGGATTGCCGGGATTCTGAGATTTAGGGCAAAAAATGATGGGATTTCAATCCCTGGATTGGTGCCTCCAATCCCGGGATTTTCGGGATTAAAATGTGCGGCTTGTCTTCAGTCTGGGGGCAGTGCTGACCACTAGTTCCGTTGGCTCAGATGCTGCCCTCAGGCGTCCTATGGCTGTGCGGCTGCATGTGACATCATAAAGGTCACGCTGCGCACCGCACACCAGGCCGCCCCCTTGTACGGCTTCACCCACCCACACTGGAGTCTGTGGGCAGCCAGCATTGATTAACTACATCCCGGGTATCCCGGGATTGAGATTTTTTCAATCCCGAATCCCGTGACTGAAAAAATGACCTGGGATTGGCTTCCGTAATCAATAGGTTATACCAAGAAGTCAATTGTACAGTGGCCCTAAGAGCATTCTTGGTCTGAGTATGGAGAAAAATTTGTCTGCCCTTTGCTCCCTTTCTATGGACATTTCTATCCAGTCAAACGCCCACATTTTAAGATTTGGTCATACTTTTTCAACACAGAGCAGCCTGTGTGGGCATACTGAGGCTGGTTACAAATTAGTTATGTCAGTCTAAATAACTCTTACATTAGGGTTTACTTATCAAATTAGGGTCTATTTATGAAACTGAGAAAAGCCCTTTCTCCAGTGTTTTCACCAGAGAAAGGGTTCTTCTCAATTTATTAAAAGGTGAAACACAGAAAGGGCTGCTTATCTCAGTACCCATGAACCTCTATGAGGATAGAGGCTTACTGTAATTTAGTAAGACACAAAAAACCTAGCACTTTGTTAATGGGAAACACCATAATGAGATGGAATTATCTTATACCCAGCAATGGGGAATTGTAACATTGAAAAGGCCAGCTTCGACCCTGCTGGCTCATACTACTGTGCACATGCATGGCCGCTGGTCGTGCACGTGGATTTTGTGGCATACTTGCCTATTCTTTTGGATTGTCCAGGAGACTCCCAAATCTCAAATGGCTCTCCCGGGCACCCGTAATAGTAGTCCAGTCTCGTGGAGGCTGCCTGTGGCTACCCGCTTCAAAAAGGAACTAGAAGTGGGCGCTCAGCGTGGCTTGATGAATTGCCTAATGCATTTCATCTTATAAATAGGCGTAAAGATGATTCTTTGCATTGACGTGATGATCACAATAGAACATTTTAATTGGGTTCCTGGTAAACAGACCCCTAAATTACCTGCCTCAAACATACATATTAGGGTCCATTTTTTATAAATTAGCCTACAGTATACTTGAGGGACGAAACCAGACAGGGTTCTTGTTCGAATCAGAAAATGACCCTAGGGATGTGAAACAGCAATGCTAACCACTGTTTTGCCAGCAATTTAACTTTTGTTGATTATTACATCTGTTAACATACAGAGGAAGTGAGTTATTACTGGGCTTCTGCTGTTTCTATTTATACTGTTGTTTGTATGTATGTCTGACCCAATAGCTAAGGGGAATGGCGACAGTCAAGGGCAATGTGAGAATGATGCTTGCTGGAGTGGTGTAAAGAGTTACCGCGGATGGACCAGGTAGGCACGAATGACACGCTGAGTACAGTATTACCTGAAAGTTATTTTATTCCACAAAACCATACAACCTCCATGAGCAACGATCAGTTTTACAGCTTGTCTGTTTCAACAAAAGTTTCATTGATGTCTTAAGTTTGTTAATATTAACAAATAGGGGCTAATTTATTAATGGGTGAAAAGCCTGTGTCAGGCACCATATTTGTATAGTGCTATTTATACTTACTGGCCTACTTGATTGTACCTTCAGGATGTGAACTGTACCAAAGTCATTGCTTAGTAGTGCGCATGTGCACTAGAGAGTATGATTGAATATTGAAGGAAAGAGAGCACTCCTCATGGACACTAGCTGACAGGTGCCAACACAGGTATGGGGGGAGGAGGGGGAAACGGACGCTACACGATGGAGGAGTTCTGCTGCACATGGACCATGAAAGTGTCCATTCCCAAGAGACAGTAAAGCTAATCCCAAAATTCTGCAGAATATAATCTTGAACAGACAACTAAATCTGCTGCACTTTGTCACATGACCAAACATATTGTAAAAAATCAGTGTCAGAAAGGGTACTGTTAGAGTCAGAAAGGCACCTATAATAAACCTCAATTTTGGAACGTAATAAGGTCTATGGAGCAGTTTATATTTCTGCATATGAAGCATATACTAAATGCCTTTCAAGCATACACGCCTGATAGTTCCATCTCCAAGAATGTTAAGCACCACTTAGCCAGTAGCCAACTGGTCACTGAATCAAGGTCCAAATTTTGACAAGTATGGGTATAAATAAAGGAGGTAGAAAACGGTCCTGAGGGGTGGAGGCACAGCGCACCATCCAGAATACAACTACGATAGACTGCTGAAATATATTTATGAATTTGAAAAGAAAGAAGCAGGAGAGTACATACGAGAATTTTCCTTGCAGTGGGTATACTGTTGGAGCAGGGCCCGATCTATAAATTGATAGGTGTAGCAGAGTCTCTGGAGGTAACAGGAGTGCCTCATAGAGGAGGTGCATCGCCTGTGAAAACTGGGTTTATCAACTAATGGACGGGAGGGAGAGTAGGAAGCTGTGAGCTCTAAAGACAGGCTCTAAAGCTGGGTACACATTATCTGATCCATTGTATGCTATATATTGTTCCGTCAAAGATAAGAACGATATATCATACGGATAGTGCAGTGTGTACGCCCAATCCATCAATTGCGATGGTCATTCATTGCATTGTCCCATCTGCTGTTCTGCATAGCAGATGGGACGATGCAATGAACGACACTATGCTGCTACATATAGCATGTAACGATATATATCGCGCCGTCGTAAACTGGATCATGCTGTATGTATGGCGCTTGCGATATATCATTTCATCGCGTCGTTCCATCGCTGGGTACACAGATGGTTTAGTGTGTACCCAGCTTAAAGTTTTGGCACATCACACAGGTCTACTATATCAGTAAATGATCCCTAAGATCATGGGCAGGAAGACTGGGAAATGGGCTGATTGATTTTAAATGTTGGATAATTTGGTTGGTGGTTAACCTCTATTAGTGTGTTTGTTATTATAAAGCATAGCGGAGCTTGAAGTGTTCTACCAGCTATGTATAAGGTCAAATTAAAAGCTGACCCTGGCACTCAGCCCTCACAATGAGTAGACAGACCCACCCCCTGTTTCTGGGACCGCTGCCCAGGAACACCCCCGCTCCGCCTCCCAGGCGCCAGACTCGCAGATGGGGGGCTGCACATGTGCAGTACACATCCTGCGCATTCGCAATCTTGTAACAATCGGAGATATGTGATAACCATCGATTTAGCGTACATCTCTAAATCAAGCCCCTAGTGTGTATAATTTTTATGTTAACCATTGCAAAAATGAATATTTTCCACTTTTGGATGCAGTAATCCTTTACACTGTCACCATTTTTCAAATCAAACTGAGCCATAGTTCTAGATGACTGCAGAAATGACTCTCTTCTTATGCAGATAATCTGAAAAACAACACATATTATCATAACAATTTAAAAATAAAAATGAAATGGGATTTTGTCATTTCCTTTGAAGTAGACATATGCCAGCGAGTTAGGAAATTGTCGGCTATTCGTGCGAGCAGCATATGTACAAAAGACAAGTAAATTACCCAATTAATAGTATTTTTTAACATAGCTCTATTTGAAAATAAAATAGGAAAAGTTAATCATCACCATATGTAGTAAGAAAACAGAAGGCCCAGGAATCAACCCTCATTAGTTGGTTTGATTAGAAAACCAACTATACATGGCCACCGGCTGTAAAGTGACACATAAAATTAGCAGCTAGGAAATCACACAGCAAGTTATGAGACTGTACAGTATACAGTACATGAAGTGGAAACAGGGTTTAAACTCATGAGTGCCCTGATTAAGAAGTAAATGCGTGTAGAGACTATTTATTGAATGAAATATTTATAAATTGTACACACATTACCTAAGAATATGACTTTTTCTGATGTAGATAATAAACATGTTCCAGTAAAACAACATAAAACAAATGTGATACTTTATTCAAAGTAAAAAGTTATCTTTATTTATAAGTAGATGTTGTTCACACTTGTAAAACTGTTCAATAAAACCTATGGACCTCACAACATAAAGGAAGAAGTGTTCACAGAGTGGTAAGAGGTTTTTATTATAAAGTAAAAACTCATCAGATCTTCCCAGGAGTGTATCTAGGGATCCAAGCGCCCCTGGCAATGTAATGGACTGGCGCCCTCCTCCCTCCCTATGCATTGCCCCCAGTAGTAATCCCCCCTATGCTGCATTGCCCCCAGTAGCAGTCCTCCTATACAGTGCCCCCAGTAGTGGCCACCCCCCTAAAGTGCCCCCAGTAGTGCCCCCCCTATACAGTGCCCCAGTAGCGGGCCCCCCCATAAAGTGCCCCCAGTAGCGGACACCCCCTATACAGTATCCCCCCCTGCTGTACCAGGCTTACACACACACACACATACAGACACACAGAGAAGAAAAAAAAATACAACTTACCTGATCCCCGCTCCTGACGCGACCGTCACTGTCTGCTCCAAGTCCCGGCTCTTCTTACACTATGAGGGAGACATCATGATGTCTCTCCCAACACCCGCTACAGGAGGAGCTGGAAGACGGAACTCATGAGTGAGCTTCAGCCGGCTCCCTCCATGGACGACGCAGCAGACAATGAGTCTGTCTGACTCTCATTGGCTGGCTGCTATAACAACAGACAGCCGCCGCTGTCGGCTGTGTGTTTGTAAACTGTGTAGGGCAGACTGCTACTCACTGCGGTCTGCCCTACACTTGTGGAGCTGGGGGACTAGCATAGTCCACCCCTTGGCTGCTGGTAGCACTTCCGTATGGTGCCCCCCCTTTGGTTGGCGCCCCTGGCGAGTACCATCCTGGCCAATGGGTAGATACGCCCCTGGATCTTCCCACCCATTATCGCAGAAGATGATCTGTGCTCCAAGTATGTTGGTTGCCAGACTGGCCTGTGCTCTTCCTTTCCAGGGTCAGACTGCAATTGGTGGTCCTGGCACTCTAGGCAAGTACTGGAGAGATGTGGACTAGCTCAGTGTGGGGATCCTGTTCTGCCCATGCCAAGCTAAGTATTGTAATCATTCTCTTGTCCACTCTTACTAAGCCAGGGAGAGGCTGGCATGAGGGGCACAAGATTCAAATGGCCCGGGTCACTTTTACAGCTAAGGCCAGAACTAAGAAAATTATGCTTCCTTTAGTGATCTAAGTAATGCTCTTAGTTTATATAAAATATATGCAGCTGTTTATTCCTTGCCGATAGAAACTACCATAAATAGGCATAGCTCATTGCTTATCAATAACTGCTATCTCCGAACTTCTTTCTTTAACTGCATTAGTTGTACTTATGCCCTAACTTCATTGAGTCACCAGGCCAAAATGTTCTGAAAACTTCCTACACTTTTGGTTTTATCCCCTGTACATTTTGGCGCACCCTGGCGGACTTTGCATGCACCCAGTGTGCACGCACCTGACAAAGGAAAGGGGTGTGGTATTACGGGAAAAGCCGTAATCACGAGCGCCGCCCCGCAATTCCAATCATACTGGGTACATGCCCAGTGCTCTTGGAGCTGCTAGGCATGCTCCCAGTCTCTTTCTCCAGTCAATAGACACCGCATGCATGCGCATGGCATCTATTCACAATTTCTCCCCCATCTGGGACACTTTCTCGCTAAAATCAGGATGGTTGGGAGGGTTGCTAAAGGCGAGGTCTCACAATAGTATCCCCAATTCGAACTACACCACACAGTAGCACAATCTTATTCACATTACACGGCACATAGTGCCCCTGATTCACATTACACCACATAGTAGTGTCCCTAATTCATGTTCTGACACACAGTGCCCCTTTTACACAATGCCCACATAAGTGCCCCTTATACACAATGCCCACATTAGTGCCCCTTATACACAATGCCCACAGTAGTAGTGCTCCTAATACAATGCCCATAGTAGTAGTGCCCTTAATACAATGCCCACAGTAGTAGTGCTCCTAATACAATGCCCATAGTAGTAGTGCCCTTAATACAATGCCCACAGTAGTAGTGCCCCTTATACAATGCCTACAGCAGTTAGTGCCCCTTACACATAATGCCCACAGCAGTGGTACCCCTTATGCAGTGCCCCCAGTAGTGGTGCCCCTTCTGCAAAGCCCCCTGCAGCAGTGCCCCCAGTAGTAGTACCCCTGTAATAGTGCCCCCAAAAGTAATGTTCCCTGTATTAGTGCCCGTAGTAGTAATGCCCCTGTAATAATGCCCCCAGTAGTAGTGCCCCAATAGTACTGCACCTGTAAAATTGCCCCCAGTAGTAATGCCCCCTTGAAGAGTGCCCCCAGTAGTAATGCCCCCAGTAAAAGTGCCTCCAGTAGTAATGCCCCCTTTAACAGTGCCCCCAGTAGTAATGCTGCCTGTAAAAGTGCCCCCATAGTAATGCCCCCAGTAGTAATGCCCCCTGTAAAATGTGCCCCCAGTAGTAATTCCCCCTGTAAAATGCACCCCCAGTAGTAATGCCGCCTGTAAGAGTGCGCCCAGTAGTAATGCCCCCCGTAAAAGTGCCCCCAGTAGTAATGCCGCCTGTAAAAGTGCCCCCAGTAGTAATGCCCCCTGTAAAATGTGCCACCAGTAGTAATGCCCCCTGTAAGTGTGCCAGGCCCACACAAAAAAACCCAACACAATACTTACCTTTAGCCCCAATCCTGCGTCCACTGCCGTCCGCCGCTCCTTGGAACTATGGGAGAGACGTCATGACATCTCTCCCATAGTGCCCATGGGGGGGAGCCAGAAACCGGAGCTCAGGAGTGAGCTCCAGCTGTCGCTGCGGGGAAAGAGCCGGGCGCCCACTGGTAATTAAATCTCAGCGGGCGCCTGCCAAATGAAGCCTCCTTGCGGCGGCCGGGGGGGGGGAGGAGGAGTGTGGCAGTGGCAGCAGCAGTGTGGGGGGTGCGGGAAGGACTGTGGCGCTGGGGACTCCCGCCCACAGCGCCCTCTGCTGGCTGGTGCTCTACGTACCTTTGTAGTTAGCGTAACGGGCGGGCCAGCTTCCACCAGCTGACTTCCTCTTGAGCTGATCAAATCAGGCAGGATTTACAGACATGGCCAGTTGTTTTGGGGCTACACATTCAAATATATTTCCAATATCACCAGTGATATTGGTGAGTATTTCACCAACACTACATCTATTCTACACAACATGACTCCACTAAATGTTGGCTACTTTCTCAACTTTCATTATTTCCATTAAGACAATGGATTTTACTTTTCATCAGGTGCAGGATCATAGATGTTGATAATTTTTTACTATCCCAATTTCCATTAATGGAGCCGGGTGTGCCTGATACATACCCATTGTCTTCTACCTACATCCAATAGTCCACATCAATCTTTCCCCTTCTATCTATTTGCTAACTTTTCTAGACATTATCATTTCACAAACAATAAACTGAAGGTCCCTCTATCATTTCCTACATCAGAACTCTGGAGATCAAATACTACAAAAGTAGAGCTACAAAATGCATGTCACCTCCAAGGTGGTGTAACAGAAATCTGTAAATAGATGACCAAAAAACTTCACAGATTACAAATGATAACAAAAGTCTTTTGACCTTTTTTTATTTATTATGGAATTTGGCAAGAGGAGACAGGGTAGCTAGGGGGTAGGGGATGAATCAGCTGTTGAAAGATTCAAAATACTGGATTAGATGCATCTGAAATTAATAAGGAGAGGGGGGAGGAGTACCAAAAGTTTTGAGTTCTATAGAAAAGCAAAGTTGTAGCTAGCATTGATAGGTTAAGGGGTCAGGAGTGCTGGAAAGAGTGCGCTCCTGCGCTGCCTCCCTTCAGCATCTGACAGGTAGTACTGAGCTGATGGTCACTAGGACCTGTTGGAGCTCAATAAGACAGGTCCGACCTCTGACACGTGCTACTGTGCATGCACAGCATCACCGAGAGTCTCTACTTCTTGGCGATCCATGAGGACAGACCCAAAAGATTCTCACAGTACAGAGACAGCCAGAGCCACATAGCTGAACCGCAATTATACTATACCACCATTATTATAGTACAGGGCATCACCACTAATATCCACCAGTGTATTAGTCACTACCATGCCCTGCACGCTACAAGGCCCAGCAACACCCTGAGCTCTAGCTGCCTATATTATATATATTTATACTGTATACTGTATATATATATATATATATATATATATTTTATTGGTGACAAATGACATGGAGGCAGGGGAGTATCTATAATGGGTGCAGGCTGTGCGGGGCACATGGGCCCCTGACTCCAGGGGGGCCCACACCGCACACCCATCACCCATATAGTTTTATACTTACCTTTTCATAGTCTTCAGAATGTTGCTCTGCAGCGCCAGTGGTGGCGACCATTTTCCCAGTGACTCCTGCATGCGCAGTACTGCTGTCTCCATGAAAACAGCACGGGCGCTATTTTCCCGGAGACTCACGCATGCGCAGTAGATTCTGCCGCTAAGCCAGAATCTATTGCACCGTGGCACCGCTAGAGATAGGAGGGGGCCCACACTAAGGGCCTGATTCAGGGCTGCTCGCGAGCGCATAGCGCTTGCAAGCGGCTCGATGTTTGGCCACTGTGCATGAGCAGTAGTGGATTTCCTGCTCTATTAGAGCAGGAAGTCCACTCTGCCTTGCGGCAGCCTATACCCTACCACAGGGTCTTGTCGCAAGGCCGATAATCGCAACGGTCTCCAGGCCGCTCACACAAGCTGTGGGAGGTTTCCCACAGCTTTGCGAGCGGCAGGAGAAAAAAAAAACACCCACAGACCCTGCGAGCTGCCTGTGGCAGTGAGCGGGTCTGAATCAGGGCCTAAGTCTGCTCACGGGCCCCCTCCTCTTTTAAAACGTCCCTGCATGGAGGTCAGGAGATATTTCTTCCAATCAGTGGCAAATAAGGAATTTGCACATTGAGAATGTGTCCCAGTAGTTTGTCTGTGTGCTTAGGAAGAGCTGTGATCAGTTGACATAGCAGGATCATCTGTAGGTCTAGATCAAGGACCATGTCACAGTATTATGAGACAAGAGGGAAATCCCCCCAGATACGAGAATAGAAGCCCCTCATAAAGAATAGAAGCCCAGCATAAATTGGAGGCAAGCAGATAAATATGGTGCAATTTGTCCATTACCATGTGCCCACGTATGTAAATGTTATGGATTTTCCCTATGGCTGCATTATTGGAAAGCTTGCCTATACTCTAACTGATAAGCAACCACCCCTCCTGTTACTCTGAAGGTGCCTACACATTAGACGATTTTTTTGCATGATTTGGCTGATTCCGACGCATTAAAATGACAAATTGTGCATATTGTGTTGTGTCCACGAATGATAACGATGCCGATGTGCGGTCCTAGGGGTCGTTTGTTGTATCCTCAGATCTTACCTACATGCAGTAAGATCTGGCAATCACGTTAACGAGATTAAGGTAGTTGGTTAGAGTGCACAGTTTCCTGCACGATATCGTATGTCCGAGAGAGCCCGGGGAGTTACTTTTGAAGTTATGCAACACAGTAGTTTAAGCTTAAGGCGTGTATCCACTTTCCAAAAATGAAGAATTGAACGATAACATTGTCGTTAATTACAATGTGCAGTTCCCACACTGAATTATATGTTGTTCAGTGCAGGCACCCTCCCTCATCCCCAAACATGCTCAACCTGACGATATCATCAGGTTTACCGTCATGTTCGGGCGATGAGCGATGCCGACAACGACCAGCGGAAACGCGCATCGCTGGTCGTTGCCGACATTTTTCTGCACGATTACTGAGCGATTGAACGATAGCGATGTCGTAATCATTCAATCGCTCATTTTTCTCGTCTAGTGGATACGCGCCTTTAGTCCTTTGCTGTTTCAATAAACACAACCCAACTAGACTAAAGATTTGTACGTAAAATATATGCTGGAGCCTGAGGTGAACCTTATGCAGTTGTGTCATGTTTGGGAGCAGGGGACATAATGGTATATAAACTTGCATTCCATTTTTTCTTATATCTTGGCTTTTTTTTTTTAATAATTAGATATTTTTAGTATTTATCCCCCATAAGCTCATTATAAAGCACAAAATGCTCAGATTTATATGGTACTTATAACCACAGCTTAGTGTGACGTCCTGTAACTCTACCATCCATTTAAACAGTACCAATCATATGAAATTGTGCAATCACAGTAGAAATGGGTATGAAAGCTACCAAATTAAATACAAGATTAAGGCCTTTATTCTGCTCACAAAGTTACAGTCTTACTTGGGCCGTACAGTTCTGCATGTCACAGTACATTATGACAGAACGGACAGGAAATGTTATACTAGCACAATATGCAGAATTACCATATCTATATTATAGTAACAAAAGACACCATCTCCCGTCTGAACACTTCTTAGGGTAATCATGTACATGAACACCAGGTTCTGGATGGAAATCACTAAACTAAGTCCATCGCTTCACTAGCAGGCCCACATTGTCTTATGAGGGTTTGGCTATGTTAGAGGCTCTTTTTAAAATAGATATGTGAAGAGCATCACCAGATTTCTGCTAGCGAGTTACCAGACAGCTTGGCTGTAAAACCAAACCAGGGGCGTATGTACCCAATGGCCAGGATGGCACTCGCCAGGGGCACCGACCAATGGGGGGCACCATCCAGGGGTGCCACTCATGGCCAGTGGGTAGAATCAAGACAGGGCCACCTATGGCTCGGCGACTCCTCAGTGCAGCAGCAGCAGCAATGAGGCGCACATGACGTGACGTGCACCTTGTTTAAAAAAAAAAGAAGCTTTACTTATTCTATGTACCAGGCAGCCGCTGGCAAGCGATGACAGCTGCCCAGACCTTGACATCTAGGAATTTCCTAGATGCTTGCTGGCGGCTGCCTGGCAGGTACATAAATAAAGCTTTTTTTTTTTAACAAGGCGCGCGTGACGTCATGACGTCATGTGTGCCTCATCTCTGCTGCTGCACTGAGGAGCCGCCGAGCCACAGGCAGAAGTCGGTAAGTATTTGTGGGCCGTGGGGGACTGAAGGCTGGATGCTGGGGGCCAGGGACTGGAGCCGGGGTCTGGATCCGGGGGGCCAGGGACTGGAGCCCCATATTACAGGCTAATGGCTGGGGAGACAGTAGAGTGATGGCTGGGGAGACAGAAGTGTGATGGTGGGACCAGAGAGACAGGATGGGGATGCTGGGGAGACAAATAGGGGGCTTCCTGAAGAAACAGAAGGGGGTGCTGGCTGATAAAACATGGGGGTTGGCTAGGGATACAGAAGGAGGGCTGGCTGTAGAGACGTTATAAGTACAGAGTAATTATTCAGAAAATATCGGGGGGGCGCCAGTCCATTACTTTGCCAGGGGCGCATGGACCCCTAGATACACCCCTGAACCAAACCCCAGGTAAGTAATATACTGAATTCCAAGATATTGTAGAAAATTATATCCAATTTATTAAAAAATATAATTTAATAACATATCCTAGATATACATAAAATATTCACAAATCTGAACATCCAATGGAACATTGTATTCAGAGAATGCAAGATACAGTATTTGACTCATGCAAGGGACAATTGTTATTATCTATCTCCTGGATCTGGTACTAGGCAGGTAATGAAGCCAGAGAGTTGATTTCCTGCATAACCCCGGTGTTAAAATTTAGCAGTAAACACTAATCATTAGAAATCTGTATAACAGGATCCAGGTAGAGACAGGAATATATATATAAAAATAGTATTTTTGAAATTAACTCCCACATAAAGTTGAATTACTGTATGCTCTTGTATATGAAATTTAGTTAGGGAGTGTATATGCAGCCATACATATATTGATGTCAAACCGTTCACTCTACGCGATCAAACATGTAAAGGTGCCCATCCACTAGGCGATTAAATTGAGCGATTGAATGATAACGATATCATTATTGTTTGATTGTTCGATAATCGTTAAAAAATCGTTTGCAGATTGTTTAAAAAATTTCTAAAATGACCAGCGATGCGCGCTCCTGCTGGTTGTTTAGATATCTATCATCGGCTGAACATGCTGGACAGCCTGACGATAACGTCAGGTTGAGCATGTTTGCAGATGATTGATGTGCCTACACTGAATGACTGCTCGTTCAGTGTAGGCATATCACAGACTGACAAATGACTGCACAATTACAATGTCATAATCGTGCAGTCATTTTGAGGTCTGCTAGTGGATAAGCAGCTTAACTTGAAAAATCCTACCAATCGCCCATATGTTACCTCTCCACTCCTCAATGTCCGAGAGAGGGTTTCCGTGTACACTGCTGCTTATCCGTTTGCGAAATCAGAGATTATCAGGCGAGGGTACTTTCATTACACCAAAAATTCAAAGGAGGATTTCCCCAGAGACCGCTAGTTATTTATGCTGTTATAATGTATAGATTATAACATTTCACCTGTAACAGAATTTTCACTTTTGGAGTTATGCGGAATGGTGGTTAGCATTGGTGCCTCACAGAACTGGGGCACTATCTGTGTGGGTTTGTACGTTCTCTCTGTGTTTGTGTGCATGGCCTCCAGATGCTCTGGCTTTCTCAAACAGTAGGTTCATTGGTTGTAAAGAAGTTGACTCTATTATGTGTGTCTGTATGGCAGTGAAAATAGACTGTAAACTCCTCTGAGGATGAGTAAACTGAACATTCTCTGTAAGTGCTACTTAATATGTTGGCGAATAATAATTCATAGTTAATTTTCCAATGCAAATTGTCGAACCTTCCATATACCAGCAACAAAAGCGGACACTAACAGATGGAAAAAGTTATTATTTTGCACACGCCTAGAATAATTACTTGTAATATATAGGAATTGTAGATACTGTTGAATCAGAGCATATTTATTAAAATGACAGAGGTTTATGGAGAATAGAAAGTTCTTTGTTCTGTTACTCAATTTTGCTAACAAATATATTAAAGACATTATATCTAGGGCTGATACATACAGGTCATAAAAAAGATGCATAACCTTGGTAAACTGTGTGAATGCTTTATGGTTTAGCTAAAGTTAAAATCTGGTAGACACGAAGGCAGATTGAGGATTATACAGTGTAAAGTGATCAAACACAGCGGCCTGCATGAAATCTCTGGGAACGGACTAATTCTTGAAAGAGATCACAGGCTATTACTCAGACCAGGCTTGCGCTATACTGAGATGTCCTTATGGTACATTCACAAGAGCCTCTGTAATTCACTTAGCTGCAATAATGAATCACCATTTAAACTTTATTATTGGGTAATCATCCATGCGTAGTCATGACATCAGGTAGAATGGAATGTGAGAGCTGAAAAGAGGGGACATTATTAGAAATTGCTGAGATCCAACCCGAATAGACAGAAGCCTGAGAAACTCTGACATTATACATGCATTTTGTCATACTCATATTTATCTTACACTACCAGGATGAAAAAGATTTCCACTACAAAGACTTATTTTGTCATCTCTTTTCTAATGACCAATTTTGTTTTCTTAGTAAATTATGCCAGTCTTGTTTATTACAGATTTAAGCAGCTAACTCTTAAATGAGTATTTTATGGATTACAAAGCAAAAAGTAAAACACCAAAATTATATTTTTCAATGGAGCTCTAATAATTTATATAAAATCTCAGAATGTGTAAAATAAGGCAAAAGCCACCTATAACTTTGTTATTATTATTATTATTATTATTATTATTATTATTATTATTATTATTATTATTATTATTATATAGTGCCACCATATTGCACAGCAAAATGCACATATAAATCACACTCTGCCAAGTATAACAGTAAAGGTGGGTACACTCTGCAAAGATATACAGTCAGGTGCATAAATATTGGGACATTGACAGAATTTTCATATTTTGGCCTCTATTCATCACCACAATGGCTTTGAAATGAAACAAACAAGATGTGCTTTAACTGCAGACTTTCAGATTTAATTTGAGGGTAATTACATCCAAATCAGGTGAACGGTGTAGGAATTACAACGGTTTCTATATGTGCCTCCCACTTTTTAAGGGGCCAAAAGTAATGGGACTATCAACTCAAAAGCTATTTCATGGACAGGTGTGGGCTATTCCCTCATTATTTAATTATCAATTAAGCAGGTAAAAGGTCTGGAGTTGATTCTAGGTGTGACATTTGCACTTGGAATCAGTTGTCAACTCTCAATATGAGATCCAAAGAGCTCTCACTGTCAGTGAAGCAAGCCATCATTAGGCTGAAAAATCAAAACAAACCCATCAGAGAGATAGCAAAAACATTAGGTGTGGCCAAATCAACTGTTTGGAACATTCTTAAAAAGAAAGAACGCACCGGAGAGCTCAGCAACACCAAAAGACCCAGAAGACCACGTGGTGGATGACAGAAGAATTATTTCCCTGGTGAAGAAAAACCCCTTCACAACAGTTGGCCAAACCAAGAACACTCTCCAGGAGGTAGGTGTATAAAGTCAACAATCAAGAGAAGACTGCACAAGAGTGAATATAGAGGGTCCACCACAAGATGTAAACCATTGGTGAGCCACAAAAACAGGAAGACCAGTTTAGAGTTGCCAAACAACATCTAAAAAAGCCATTACAGTTCTGGAACAACATCCTATGGACAGATGAGACAAAGATCAACTTGTACCAGAGTGATGAGAAGAGAAGAGTATGGAGAAGGAAAGGAACTGCTCATGATCCAAAACATACCACCTCATCAGTGAAGCATGGTGGTGGTAGTGTCATGGCGTGGGCATGTATGGCTGCCAATGGAACTGGTTCCCTTGTATTTATTGATGATGTGACTGCTGACAAAAGCAGCAGAATTAATTCTGCAGTGTTTCGGGCAATATTATATGCTCATATTCAGTCAAATGCTTCAGAACTCATTGGACAGCACTTCACAGTGCAGATGGACAATGACCTGAAGCATACTGCAAAATCAACCAAAGAGTTTTTTAAGGCTATAAAGTGGAATTTTATGCAATGGCCAAGTCAATCCCCTGACCTGAATCCGATTGAGCATGCATTTCACTTGATGAAGACAAAACTGAAGGGAAAATGCCCCAAGAACAAGCAGGAACTGAAGACATTTGCAGTAGAGGCCTGGCAGAGCATCACCAGGGATGAAACCCAGCGTCTATGCGTTCCAGACTTCAGGCTGTAATTGCCTGCAAAGGATTTGCAACAAAGTATAAAAAAGTGAAAGTTAGATTTAGGATTGTTTAGTTTGTCCCATTACTTTTGGTCCCTTAAAAAGTGGGAGGCACATATAGAAACCGTTGTAATTCCTACACCGTTCACCTGATTTGGATGTAATTACCCTCAAATGAAATCTGAAAGTCTGCAGTTAAATCACATCTTGTTTGTTTAATTTCAAAGCCATTGTGGTGGTGAATAGAGGCCAAAATCTGAAAATTCTGTCAATGTCCCAATATTTATGCACCTGACTGTATGTGTAGATGATGGTCGTTCATATACCTTGAATGACCACCATCTTCCAGGCAGCCGCGGGTCCCGTTGGCCGGGGGTTGTGCTGCGCCCCCCTCCCAGCGGCTGCTGCATGTATACAGGCAATCTGCTGATTGCCCGTACACACTTACCGATGGACAGATATATCTGCAGATATATCTGCCATTGGCTGTGCAGCACAGCCAACGCGATATCTCTGTGAATGACGTTGTTCACAGATATATCGCTGGTACACACTGACCGACGGGCACCAGATATACTCAATTGATCGGCCAGGTGTGTACCCAGCTTAAGAAACAAGATTCATCCCATTACAAATATAATATTCCACAAGCTGTAATCTAGTGCAAAAAATCAAGTCCTTTTGCTGAGTGCGGCCCCTCTGCACGGCACCTACAGATGTGCCCACTTCACCCTTTATCCCAATGCACTAATCTTGCACTGTAAAAGGAAATGTCATTTTTGCACTTCCCCAGTGCTATCACTCTGCAAGTAGCACCCTCACATAATTTATATGATTTTATCCTCACCCTATGAAACCTTCTGCTCCTCTGCATGTGCTTCATTCTTGTTCACTAAAGCAATGTCCACTGGCAAAAAACAAGGTGCACAACACCACTAAAGAAGGTTTTGTACTTTGTTAATGAGATCCAGTGCATTTCTGCTGAATTCTCAAGCTACAGTATCACTCATACAGAAGCACCTCACTCCTAACAACCTGCTGCTTCTAACAACCAGGCAACTTCCAGCAGAGGACTGACGGGGCGCATGAGAGACACATTAGGGATAAACACTACAGTTATTTCATGTATACTATATGGCTTAGTAGTAGACAGCCCTCCGTATAATGTCAGATAGAGAGCTTAGTGTACTCATGTAATATTAGACTGGATGTGTGTGTGCTCCACTAAGAACTCCCACTAACTAAATGACTGATAGCAGCTGGAGGACAGAGCTATCAGGAGCAGCAGCTTGAACCTATCATAGCCATTCATCTATTTAGGACATGGGTGTGCTTTGTTTCTGTCAGGTAACTGGATTGGCAGCAGCTACTTCATACCACCAAAAATCACATGTGATGTGAGAGTATCAAGACAGGGGGAATGGCCAAGTCACAGAGGGAGCATGTCCGTACCATGAAGGGAGCATGCTTTGCGTTGAAAAGTACATTCATTTGTGCTCTGCAATGCAGACCAGCAGTGAACAGACATACCTTCCCAAATGCTCCACAATCGTGACATTGTGGGATAGAGCCCTCAAATTGGGAATGTCCCACTACAATTAGGACAATAAAAAGGTATTCTACTATCCAGTCATAATTCTCATGTAGTATCTAAATGCAGATTCATCTCTGGCAGTCCTGTTTTCTGCCCGATTCGGAGTGGACTTAGTTTTCCTAATGCGCACGTACAACACTCAGGCATGCACATCCCTCTCAGCAAATAAAATGTGATACTGTACAATTAGGACAATAAAAAGGTATTCTACTATCCAGTCATAATTCTCATGTAGTATCTAAATGCAGATTCATCTCTGGCAGTCCTGTTTTCTGCCCGATTCGGAGTGGACTTAGTTTTCCTAATGCGCACGTACAACACTCAGGCATGCACATCCCTCTCAGCAAATAAAATGTGATACTGTAGTCTATATTTGCTAATACCATCTAAAGATGACATTAGCTATCAAGGACAAGCTTCGAAAATCTAAGTTTAGATAAATAGAATAAAAATAAGTAGAGATGCTCTATGTAGTATACAGGCGGCTGGGCTTTGATTTAATAACAATATTGTCAACATGTCTTTTGGGGGGGTTTGCATTCAAAATAACAGGAGGTTAGCAATTTCAGCGCCAGTTTGGAGGGATTGCCCACTTCCCATTTATTCCCGGGATAATTAGTCAGGGTTACAAAAGGAAGGTGTGACTTCTGTTATATAAGTCCCAGCCAGCTCTGGCACTGGGGATAAAAGCTAGTGTTGATTTCAAAGCAAGAAGCCCTCACAAATAAGCAATAAATCTTAAGGTGACAACAACACAGGGAGAGAAATAAATTCATTTTATTGAGCTGTAAACACATTTCAGTTAGGTTGGAATCTTCCGGAACTTATGGGAAGATTTACTACATGTTTAAAAGGGCTTTGTGGCCTATGTATGTAAAGAGTCATCTGTGTTGTTAACCCAATGAGGATTATTGTCTGTATTTTACATGCAAAATCTCATCTGCGGATATGGGGGTATCTTTCACCTCAGAAATCATTGGTTTTGCCACATTAAGGTAGACAAGTGGCAGATTGAAGTGCATTGGGAGCCACCAAGAAGCCCCTTGTGGTGCCATATAAAAGATAATAATAATAATAATTATGCAGTATGGTAGACAAATGCATCATATCTTAGAAGATAGAGGGTGCTAATCACACAGCGGTTGTGTGATAATATGCTAATGCAGCAGGAGACATCATGTGTAAATAAATATCTTCTGCTGCTTCTCTGGTCTGCTGCTGCACCCAAAGATGCAACATCAGATCATCTGCTTGAACATCGGCCATCTGAGTAACCCTTAGGTTACTCATGATGACTGGGGAACTCACACTGGTGAAGCCAGTGAAGCTGTGTACAAGGACGCAGCCACTGGCTAGTGGCTTCAGCACGCCGCAACGCTGTTTGACGCCACTTCAGCTCCGCCCCCAGTCCTTAGTAATTTCATTGGCCAAACTAAGCCTGGACAGCACCTACCATAGAACGACAAAGGTTTTTCTTTGTACAGAGGCCTCTTATACTGTTCACACACTCATATATCCAGTTCTAGATCTGATTATTCAGTTATAGGAACACATAACAGTCCCAGGCAGTGTGGTCACTAGGCCAGCATGCTGACTGTGGGGAGTTAAAAAAAACAACATTTTCAACCTGCATGATGAAAATCCCATTAATCCTCATCTTATTTTCATAAGATGGAATGATCATTTTGGGGCCAAAACTCAGCACTGTTAGGCCAGATTGGCGGCAAGTGACAAATGCAAATTAGTCTACCATATTTTATATTATGCTGTGTTTTCCTGGCTCATAGAGAATAAATACAAAAAATACATTGAGTATTCTTGAATATACAGTAGGATCAGAATGAAGTAAAGATGTGCCACACTGATAATGGAACTGCTAGTTATATGTGGGGGTGCAAGTTCCCCATATGTTCATAAATTGCAAGCTCTTGAGGGTAGTGACCTCTATGCAGGGGTCATGGGTCTTTAGCATATGATATGAGCAACTGCACCGTATACCATAGTGATTATTGCATACCTAAATGTATACATGCCTGCAGCAGTGTTTCTTTCCATTTCTGATATATTTCAGCTTATTGAACTTGGGCCAATAAAAAACAATGCTATTTATTTGGCACATTTCATGGGATTACCCCCATTTTACTCAAACCTGGTCTGAAGAACAATCTTTGATTTCAAAACTATTCTTAATACAATTTCTGAAAAAAAGGTCACTGTGTTCTCAATAGAATTATCCACATTCTATTGAAACCTTAGCAAAAGCTAACTTTGCAGACCCGATCTTCAATTACATGCTTTGCTGCATTTCACTTGAAATCCCGGATGACCCCAGTGCAGAACAAATTATGGAAAAAAATATTTTTGCACAAACTGATAAACTGGCCGCCCTGCTCCCTTAGGGGTTGGACAGATTCCTTAAGGTCTGGGACCCTTGCTTTAATCTAAATGAGTACTAACCTGTCCCTCATGAGTATATAATAATTTTTGTGTTTCCTGTTATGCCCATTACAATGTTCCATCCGTCTGAAGTTCATGTTCCGCTACTGAAGACTGCTACACTTGTTATGTGTTTAATAATATGTGATATATTTTATCTATGTATGCTACAAATGCACTATGGTCACCCTCCCCCTCCATTTCCCAAACTTCTTTATTTTGTCTTTCCCACACCCCCGACTTTGCTTTCTTGTTTATATACAAAAATCAAGTCATCTGACTTACAATAATTAGACAATGCCACATAAAAGCTTAGACAAAACTTTGTATTGTACTCATTCTATAAGAGAGCAGTAGAAGTGTGTTTATTTACATGTCTGGAAACCTTCCTGCTGTATGGTGTCCTATAGTATATAGCATTCACATAGAAATCCATTGTATTTTATATATGTATCTGTTTCAATCAAGACTGATGCAAAGCAAAGTGACCGTGTATCAGGAGAGTGTGTGTACTGCTTCATTAGTATACAGTATTTTTAGGCTTCTTAATGTCAGAACCATTACTAGGCTTTGAGAATACACATTAAATAACTACTAAAATGAATGCTCGTGTGTCCGAAGTCTGACTTCTACAGATGTTTTCTTTCAACAGTCTCTCTCAGACCAGCTATGCATTTCCTGACCTTGTATGGGGATAAAGGAATATATTAAACAGTTAAAACAACAGCTCTTAGGATGAACATAATTATTTTATTAATGCTCTATACTGCTTACAGATATAAGATGCTAAATACCAGTGTTTAGGGGATTAGGAATAGGACAGTACCTTACTTGCGATGTAAATATCAGTAGATCTAGCACTAAATAAATAAATGTTAATAGTTATAATATGATTATTACTAGTCTCTTGTATATCAAAATAGCAAATACAATTATTATTCACTGAAAATTAATTTTTATATAAAGCCGAGGGAAAGCTTGCCAACATGGTGTTACAAAATGGCAAAATGTTGGTGTAAATATATCAATTATTATCATCATTCATTTATAAAGCACCAATTATATTCCACTGTGCAGTTCAATTAAAAACAAATAGTGGTAAAAATAAGTTGCTTATTCTGTCATCTAACCCTTTAGTGCCGATCAAGCAAGCAAAGGAGGCCACTGACTTTATAGATTGCAGAATGAATTTATACAGACGGATGTTTGTAGAAATAGTTTAATAACCATGTAAATAGTGGTTTTAAACATAATAAAAAATGCTTTCATCAGGCCAGAAAGCAAAATTGGTGTATTTATCTTTTCAGTGCTGGTTAAGATGAGGTTGTGGGTAGTGAGCTGCTACCTCCCCTCAACGATCATGTGGCCTTTATGTGGAAGTCATGACAGGACTCATAAACGAATTTAATTGAGAAGAATTCCTTCCCAGAAGTCCTCAGTGAGTGGTTCTTTCCCATAAGTGAGCAGGGCTGGGGGTTGGGGGTTTAGGATCCAGTACTGGTGATAAGGAGTTAGGACAGATTAGTCACCCAAGCTAGCTATGTTTATTTATGTACTTATGTTACACTGGATTTCATTTTCTGTGCTGTCCATTCTTTAGGTGTGAGTGGTAGAAAATGAGTCACCCTGTCCCTGTTTTAGCTCTTTGTAATTATGGATGTGTGATTGTGTGCACAGACGTTGTAAATTATTTCCGTATCTTAGAGGTCTGTGACGAGTTGTGTGTTCATGTAACAAGCCTTGGGCTGTAAGGTGTCATACTTTTATCATGTACTGTATAGTATATCATATTTGATCTGTATGATACACATGTCTTGCTTGTATGAAAATATATTAAGATATTGACAGAGACTTCTAGCATTTCCTCATTTTCTTATAGAAGTTCAGTGGGTCAGGGACATTGTTTTATGTGTATTTTAATGAATGTAAGTGTATCTCTTTAAGAGTCAGAGTCTGAATATGAAAAAATGCGAATTTATTGGCAATAAACAACAACTAGTACTTTCATTATCTATCATGTTTTACCATTATACACTTGATCACCAAACAGTTGTAATATGCATATAATATAATATGCATTTTAATAAAAATAATATATTATATATTATTATTATTATTATCATATATATATATATATATATATATATATATATATATATATATATATATATATATATATAAAATAATATATTTAATTTGAAGCCAAGAGTAAATTTGTCATATAGGGGAAACTTAGCTTGTTATTTGTTTAGATTACTTTTGCAGATTTCTGATGTTCTACTGTTGCTGCTTATAACAGGGACAAATAGTGGTATCAGGACTGGACAAATTCCAGGCAGGGGCCAATGCCCCTAATAAATGACTGATGTGAATGGATTCATAAATGAACTGACTATTTCAGAGATTCTACTGGGTCCTACATATGCCTGACTGCTCCTGATATCCACATTCCAGTGTTGGTAGATTATATAAATATGGCCATTAATATTACTAGCAGATAATTCAATGGGCCCCATCCTATTTTGGCCAAGGGAGTATGTCTGACACTTGAAAACACAGGAAAAGTGAAGATGTCCTTGTGATATCTCAAAATCATTAGGCCAATATATGTTTAGCATAAAGTATGTATTTAGAACAGTAAATATATGTGTGCTGTGTACAATACATACCTTCCAAGAGGTGGGACTGTCCCCATTCTGTTACGATAGGGGCATGGTGGCCTATTAGAAAGTGAGCATGGCTCTGTAGGAATGTGGGCAGGACTGAGCTAATCTGGGCAGGTTTGGGCATATTGGGGCCATGATTGGGTGGATCAAGACTGTTGCATATTTATCTTGAGTTTACTTTTTAAATGTGAGGAGGTATATCAGTCTGTCACTTTACAACTGATCTATTATAAAGCTCTTATAGAAGGACTTACTGTTGGGCCCTGCATACTTTGAATATGGTGCTCATCCTAAATTTTTTGGGCTGACATCTTAAATCACGCGCACAGAGACTTCACACATAAAACAAATATATTCTATTAATTCAGCAGTTCTAATTGTGGAATTGTTCTAAGACTAGATACTTCTTCTTCCGTTCACAATACCACTTCTGTGTGCTAATAAAATAAAGTATTGTTTTCTAAAGTCAGGACATGCTTTACTATGTAATTTGGGGTTTGATTCAGTCAACTGTGTCTAATACAGATTCACAATATTTCCTGTGATTGTTCTATATGTCTATATGCTGTCCTTTGTCTCTCTTCAGGAGGCTGAGCCCCACAGCATCTCTCTCACTGAACCCTGATCTCTGTCATTATTTACTAATATGTTCTCATTTGCACATGGGCAGTTTCAGTCAGGTTATTGCAAGTTATTTTGTGTTCGGCAAAGTCTTTCTTTATACAGTGTTCTAGTAGAGAATGACTACACGCAGGTGTGACGAATAGGGAGATTACAATAACAGACAACAACATTAGATCCATCTTAAATTGAGTAAAAAGTCTCTGATACAAGAAATCTGTATCCAATCAGATTGTCTACACCATAATGTTGACATGTTCTAAATGTCAACAGTCATAATGTCGACATGGTCATAATGTTGATGTTACGCATGTCGACAATCAAAATGTCGGCATAGCATTTTACTGCAGGATTTAGGTTTAGGGTTAGCCTAAAATAGTGATAAAATGTAATGTCAACATATTGACTGTCGTCATGCACAATGTCAAATATGCTAATATAACAGACGTGGGGATTGGTATTGAGATGCCCCTAATAGCTGTCGCAAATCCAAAGATCTCCGTACTAATACTAATCCGTACTAATATGCAGTCCCATACCCAGATCCTTTGATAATTGGCACCAGAGTAACCCTATGGTCTTGCAGAATGGCCGCCTGAACTGAGACACCTGAGCCATGTTTTGTGCATACAGGAATGCAAATGCAGGCAGCGACACGCCCTAGAAAAGGTCACAACAAGCCTGTGTTTATGACGGCACATCCGCTACGTCCCCCAGACAGCTCTTAACTGTCAATCACTCTGCAAATAAAAAGGCGTTACTTGTGACTACAGTAAATGACTTTGACACATGTGTAGTGCGACTCTGATGCATGCGCAGATAGCCGATAACATCAGCATTGTGTACTTCTCTGTATTAGGCCCATAGCACACGCTTGTGCTGATGCTGCATGTACAGCAGTGACGTGCTGTCAGGTCAATTGCTGGGGAGGCACACATGAACACAGTTTTTATATAAAAAGTCTGGAGAATGACAGAGAGTATGATAGGGGAGGGAGTATGACAGGGGAGGCTCTGCCTCCCCTGCCTACCCTGACTGCACGTCCCTGATGTGCAGTATGGTATGGCTTTTTAAGAGGCTGCATACAGATTTTAAGGCGGTGTAGTCAATATATTTGCTTCAAGTTCTTTCAGCTTTACATTTAATAGTCCTTTAAAACTAGTCCAATCTCTGGTCCAGAACAACCGTGCAGGTCATGTTTTAGGAACTTTCCTATTATAGCACCAATGTGAGTCAATTAATAACTGAGCAGACCTTGCTGTGACAGGGATACTTATAAACTGCTATTGATCCATTATATTGGCCAGGTTCCCACAGAAAACTTCATTACAGATTAATTGAGATGACAACATTTCTAATTATATCAAGCGCTAAAAACAAGATGTTTGGACTATCTGTTGCAAGTCTGAGTTAATCAATCCAGTAAATCTACCAAAGGCACAGAAGCAAAGAGAACCCCCATTTTGGGAAATGTTTGCACTCTCTGCAATTGCTTTTAAGGAAGCAGAATCTATCAGTTAGGAGAGAATGCAGAAACAAATGAAGGAATTACTTTTTAGGGGAAAAGTATTTGAAAAAGGTCGGGGAGAGCAAGGCAGTAAGAAGCTTACATGTCATGAGATCTGGAAGATCAAGAACTTTGCTCAGAAAATAATCGAAACTGGGAAGTGAAAAAGTCTGACCTACTTGTAAGTGTACTAGTTACTGAACTACAGTGGAGACACCTAGGACACTGTGTCAAAGAGAAACACCCCCCAGTAACTCCAGTACCGCACCCCTACCCCGAGAATCATATCCCGGGCAACAACATCTGTGCACACCATTACTTAACTAGAAATCATCTGATTTCTAGTTAAGTAATCACCATTACTTAACTAGAAATCACTACACTGAGCTATCCTGGACATAACCCCCCCCCAAGACTTTCTATTGTGGTCTCCATACCCCCTCAACTTTACACCAACCTATTGAGTCTATTCTTTATAAGACTTAAACCCTGCAACAAGTTATTTCAGTCTCCCTTTTTTTCTTCCCTTCCCTTTTTTATTTTTTCTCTTTAACATTGTGGAGGATCTAACGCCCACCCCTCCCCCTACACCTTATTCAGGTGTTATTATTATTATTATTATTATCCTTTATTTATATGGCGCCACAAGTGTTCCGCAGCGCCTTACATAGTACATAGAACTAATAAGTGAACAAGAAACAAGTAACTTACAGTACATTACAGTGCAGGACAGGGACACAACTTATATACATTGCTGAAATAGTGATTAAAGCACTCACAATAAGCTGCCGGGAGTTGGCGGTCCCGTGTTAGGTGCCCTAATGGGGAGTAGAGAGTAGAAGAAAATGTAAAGAGAAGCACATGAGGGAAGAGGTCCCTGCTCATGAGAGCACCACCATCGTTACTGCTTTAGCTGTCTTTGCAACTTAGTATGGACATTTTTTATTTGTATCATTGACACTGATCAGAGCTACATTTTGTTAATGTATACCATTTTTTTTTGCATGTTTACTTTCAGTTTCGAATAGTAAAGATTAGTTACTTTAAACCTTTAGATACCTTGTTTCTTTATCATTTTCATTTGCACACCAGAACAAAAGGGTTTTTTGAGCGCATCTATACCATCATTATTTAATTTATTATCAGAAGGTCAGACACCCTTCTTCATAGACGCAGCACACCCCGCCCATTAGGACCTTGCCCTATGCGCAGTGATTTATCCAAATTTTGTAGTTTGGACCAATATCCATGAAAATGCAATCCATTTGTAAATTAGAAACTAGTCTCTTAGCTGACGCGTAAACACTCTGGAACTGGAGCCAAGTGAGTATAACGACAACCAGGGACGACCGAGGTCATAGCCTGGGATCACCATCGCAACCATCGGTCGTGATGTTAGACAGTGCTGGCCAGCTGAGTAAGCCTCAGCTAACGCAGGTTGGCCAGCATGTGAGGCCAGGAATCAGCATCCATGGATGTAGATCCCTGCCTTTCCACTCCCAGAAAATGGTGGCTACACTCTCCCATTTCAGGGAACGCAGGCCATCCCTGCCTCGCACCACCCCGTAAATGCCTCTGCCTGTCAATCGGGCAGAGGCATGCGGGGGCCTGTGTGCTATCACGCAGGACTCGTTCTGCACATGTGCAGAACAGGTGTTGTGTACGTGCAGATTCCTGACAATCGGAAATATGGGTTCAGCAGGGCACGCAACTAAATTAGACCCTGAGACTGGAAAACAGCCCCATCATCCCTCTGTGCGCGTAGGCAGTGGCGTCCCTCCCCGTGGTGTCACCCGGTGAGAGGAGGGGCGTTGTGCACGTGAAGCAGCCACCAAAAAGGGGGCATGGTCATGCTAGAATGGGCGTGGCCATGTAGGAAGGGGTGTGGCCATGCAGCCCGAACCCCTGTGCCTATTACTTGGGGGGGAAAGGGGGTGCATGAGGTCCCTGTGTGGAGTGCCGGCCGGCTCCCTCAGTGACAGGAGCGAAGTGCTGCACTTAATGCTACAATGCTACAGTGCAGCACCCGGCTCCTGTCAGTGAGGGGGAGTCTGCACCTCGGTGTCACCCCTCGGCAGGTAACATCCCCGCACCTCCCTTGTGATGCCACTGCATGTAGGGCATGCTGCAAGTCATGAGGCGTGCCCCTTATGACTATTTGTGCCTGGATTGGAGGGACGGGTGCGTTCCAAGGTAGGTCATGTTTGCAGAATGACAACTGGGACAAAGATGAATTAGAAAGCCAGACGGAAGTCAGGGGCAAGTGCAAATAGCAGATGATGATGATGATAGTCCACAGCACTAGTGAACTGCTAGTGTTTGGTTGCTTGCGAATGCTGCAGTGATGCTGAATGGGTATTTTGTCTTTGTTCAGTTATATATTATGCTTTTGTGTATGTGCTTAAGCAAACTTTTTTTTTTTTTACTTGAGACTGAGAGTTGTTTCTGCTTAATAGAGAGGTTTTAGCAGCTTTATCGATGCCTAATAACAAACACATTTGTTGCACATAAAATAAATGGCTGAAAACATAGGAGCACAAGGGACAGAAGTGCATGTGATGTATGCCTGGCATAAGTCACAATTGGATCTTTTTTAATGAATGCAAACTGTGCCCGGAAACTCTGCGCCAGCCCCTCTGTGTGCTATGCCTCGATGTCTGTAGTTTGTGCTGATGGGCTGAATATTGATTGAATAAAATGGCTATGGGTACACTAGAAAGGCTTGTTAAAAAGAAAAGTGCAGATTTATGATGGATGTAGTATTTTACAGATAAAGGCTTCCGTGTTTGAAATAACATTTATCGTCTTATCCAGGATGGTTTCCTACAGATGTTTATAGATAGGCTATTCAGCTAAGGGCACCAGTTGAAAAACAGGAATTCATTTCTGCTGCTTATAAAACAGATTTCTCCAAGTCAGAGAGTGAGATAAAAGCAGCAAAGAATGCAGTTTGTGTGATGCAAATTGTTTCCCTATGATTAAACTATTTTATCCTTAAGGCAAACATCTCTTTTGTGTTTGCTAATAAATGGTCATGCAAATGATAAACCTCCCCACCTACGAAGGCCAACAAAATAGCAGTAATTATCTCTCTGCTGCAACTGTGCCGTTTGCTTGCATTGTTCAGTCGTGGGGCAGGTTACAGATAAATAACCCACTTACTGCCAGAAGAGACTACACATGTTGAATATGTACACGTGTTGAGTATGCAAAAATTGTAGCAATTATAAAATAGTTTTTACAAATCTTGTTAATTTTTTTTTAAACAATAAAATAATAACATTGTAAAATATTGTAAGTCTTAGACTGAAAAAGGTACATAATTTTTTTTTATTACACACCCCACTCTATTAATAAAACATGTTCCAAACATTTGTACAAATAAACAACTCTATTTATTCCTGTTTAGAAAACAAATTAACAATAGCCATCATAAAACTAATGGCAGGAAACACTTCACACGTGGCCATACCTTATTTTTATTAGAAATGCCTGGGATCTTTCACATGCTCCAACAATACAAAACTGTGCTTTGCATTTGGATTCTACTCATTGCATGCCCATCCTAGGCCAGTATTTAATAACCCGCGAGCTGCAGGGACTGGCGCAATTCTGACGATTGAGCCTGTAGAAAAAAAGCAGCAGGAATTTTAAAGAAAAAAAACAACCTGGAAACTGGTTAATGTTTCATAAGATATTTAACAGGTAAAACAAAACACTCGCTGTATAGTAACTACTCACCGCTCCCCGCCTCATCTCCAGGCTCTATTCCTCACACATTCTGCCTCATCTCCTCCCTGATCATAATGTCCCGCTCTCGCCTTTAGGATTTTTCCCAGGCTGCTCCTTATTATTATATAAATATATAATAATAATAATAATAATAATAAAAATAATAATAAATACAGGTTACAGACCTAGCAGGCACATCATAGTATTGATACATTCTTACAACTTTTAGCTGAGTCCCTCCAGGGAATTAGCTTCCAATGAAGCAGTCATGTCTGGTTTGCTGTTCTATTACGTCTACTATGTGTGTATAGTAATAAATCACTTTGTATTCAGTTTGTCCTTAACACGTTTCTGTATCAGACACTTTCCTCAGAAAAAATCTGATTAATGCAAATGATATCGTTATCGTTCAATCGCTCATAAATCGTTCATTAATCATACACTAAAATATCGTAAACGACCAGTGATGCTCGCTCCCGCTGGTCGTTTTCAACATCGTTCATCGTCCGAACATGACGGTCAACCTAACGATATCATCAGGTTGACCATGTTCAGGGATGAGGGAGGGTGCCTACACTGAACGACATATTGTTCAGTGTGGGCACTGCACGGTACAATGAACGACTGCACGATAACGATATCATGCAGTCCTTCACTGTCGGCTAGTGGATACATGGCATAGGACAGAGTTTACCAAACTCCACCATTACAGTCCAGGTTTTAATGATAATCCCACTTCAGTCCAGATAGTTAAAATTGACTGAGGTACTATCCTTAAAATCTGGACAGTAATGGCGGAGGTTTGGAAACACTGGTGTAAGACATTTTATTTTATTATCAAGCTAAATTTTTATTTTATTATACATATTTTTTTAATAGAAAGTTTATTATACACTGAACATTTACAAGCTCTAGCAAGGTGGTAATTTGGAAAATCTCATTGTGCTAATTTTACTATTATTATTATTATTATTATTGGGCAGCACAGATGGTGTAATGGTTAGCATTACTGCCTCACAGCACTAAGATCGAGGGTTCCATTCCCACCACGGCCCTAACTGTGTGGAGTTTGTATATTCTCCCTGTATTTGCGTGGGTTTCCTCCGGGTACTCTGGTTTCCTCCCACACTCCAAACCTATACTGGTAGGTTAATTGGCTCCCAACAAAATTAACCCTTGTGTGTGTGAGCATGTGATAAGGAATATAGATTGTAAGCTCCACTGGGGCAGGGACTGATGTGAACGGCCAAATATTCTCTGTGTGTGCTATATAAATAACTGGTAATAATAATAATAATAATAATAATAATAATAATAATAATAATAATTATTATTATTATTTATTTAAAATTTCTTAAAACATGGAACATTTTTTACAATTTATATTTTGACTAAAAAACAACAACCCTCCCCCCCCCCCCAGAACTAAACATTGCTACTATACGAACATATACCAACGTTTGCAAATGATTCACTTTTCTCTCAAGTGAGAAAATAATGAGTGGATAACTGTGACTCATGAAGATTCCCTTACTGCTCTGAATGCTGTAATATGTTATCATCTTTCACAGCCATTGTATCTCTGCCATCTTGTAAATAAATGATGATATTAATTAGAAGTAGTGCTTTCCACAACAAGAACACCATCTAAAAATAACACCGTCAATGACTTTTTCTAATGGCTTTTCTGTGTTAAGAATTCATGCGCAAAGCATGCTTGTAAAACATACTTCATTAGAGCAGGCAGCCTTAATCTTTAATGGAAAGATTCTTTTTACCTCTGCTCTGACTGAGCCATTTGCTGCCCATGAATTAAGATGGGAACAGAAAAACATCCACTGATTCTGAAGGTTTTTATTATCACATCGTAAATGAACAAATGGCATCTGTCAATACAAAGAAACTCATAGGGGGTATATGAAGGAAGTGGGCTTACAACACACAGACTGCTGCTGAAGTGACAAAGTGCACATTTAGGAAAGTTTGGGCTGTATAGTTTTTTAGCAGTAAATGTAGAATTACTTTGTGTAACAATTTGTTTCATAGGGGAAACATTATTTGAGAGAGAGAGAGAGAGAGAGAGAGAGAGAGAGAGAGAGATAACATTTTTCATCAAACTAACTAGGATCTATGATTAGAAAGAAATCAAGGGCTTGTTATTATTTTTATTCCTAAATATCTTTGTTTTCAAATTAATGTTTATAATAACACTAAGCACTTTATGACTTTCCATGCTGGGTTATAAAATGTTTCATAGCATTGGTAAATGGCTTTGGCGTTTATGACTTTCAGGAAATGTTTACAGTGGGTGCATTAGAAGAGAAAGCAGATTATTGGCATTAGGTTTAGCTGGGATTCGCTGGCTCTCATGCAGTCTTATGTGAGGACTAATGGTTGCTGTGAAAGCGCATTCTGAAAACATAATATTATGAGAGGGCATTGGTAATCTGTGCATCACCCCCAGTTTTAAACAGGAGTCAAATAGAAGTGGTACCCAGCAGACGGACCTCTGCTTGGGAAGAACAGAACTGTAAATTCTAGCTCTGTGGCTGCGATCCCCAGAGCCCATGCACTGAGCATAAAGAAAACTACAGGCCCTCTGATATGCCCAATCAGGTCTGTCCTTTGTAATGCCAGATCTATAAGGAAAAAGACTGCAACAACTGTTGACCTCATTGAATCTTCAGATCTAGCCTGTTTTACATTGACTTGGCTAGATGAAAATGCAGCACCAATCTTGGAAGCTGCAGTTCCAACAAATTACTCAACAACTCAAGACTGAACAGCAGGGGAGGTGGAGTGGACAACTTCTTTAAGAAATCACTTAAACTTAGGGTTCAACCAGTGGCTCATCCTTGGGCACTTCCATGCATGGGTGTCAAAAGCCGCAGTCACGTCCTGTTGGATGGTGGTTCTCTCAGGCTGGTTGCTGGGAGATAGAGATGCCACGCTGTCAGCTCATGAGGTCCTCCTTTTAGGCTGGCATCATCCCTGCTGGATTGGGATTGGTGTTTGCTCTTTTTTCTGCCCTGCTGATGCTTTGCTCAGATGCCGGTGATAGCTTTCCATGTGTTTCCGGTTCTGGTGTTTGCATTGTGTTGGTCGAGTGTCCTGAACCTCAGCCTGCCTGTCTCCAGTATCTCCTCCGCTTGTGTCAACTTGGCAGCACAGGTCACTTCCTAGTGTCTTCTACTGCTTGTGTCATCTCGGCGGCACAAGTCGCACTCCAACGTCATCTGCCGCTTGTGTCATCTCGGTGGCACAAGTCGCACTCCAGTGTCATCTGTCGCTTGTGTAATTTCATTGACACAAGTTGCACTCCAGCAACACCCACCGCTTGTGTCATTTTGGTGGCACAGGCCATTACCCAGCATCTCCAGTGCACATTACCAACTACAACGCCGCTTGTGTCATCTCGGCGGCACAAGTGACACTCCAGCATCATCCACCACTTGTGTCATCTCAGCGGCACAGACCATTACCCAGCCTTCTAGGCTGCTATACTGCCCAGAGACTGTATCCGCTTTCAGCCCTCAAAGCTGCCACACAGCCCATTGGCTGCATCCTCTACCAGTCCTCAAGGCTTCTACTCAGCCCAGCGGTTGCATCTTCTACCAGCCCTCAAGGCTGCTACAAAGCCCAGTGGCTGCATATTTCACCAGCCTTCAAGGCTGCTACATAGCCCTGGGGCTGCATCTGCTACCAGTCCCCAAGACTGCTACACAGCCCAGAGGCTGCATTTGTTATTTTTCTGCAAGGGGTCCCCCAACATATCATCTTTTCATAATCCTTACTACTCAGTGTTGATTCTGCTTAGGACTCATCACAATGGGTTGATGATGAGCTCTTCTCACTCCTTGGCTAAGACCTCCTGTGCACAATGAATGCTCTGGGCCTCACGCAAGTTATTCCTTCTACTACACATAAATGTGGTCACACTCTTGATTTTGTCTTCCAGATTGGATTAGAAGTCCCTGACCTAAAAATAAACCCAGTTATGTGGTCAGACCACCACTCAGTTTGGTTCTTTGTTGCAACCCCACAAAATAAACTTTGCCCATTGAGTTAACCAGGTATCATCCAAGGAGGGTTATGACTCACCAGGCTCTTGTAGCAAAACATGCATCTCTCTGAGGTATTGGGTGCCTGTGAACATAATTGTTACCTTGTCCATTACTATAAAAGGGATGTGACAGCTGCAATGGATATTATCGCTCCTGTGCATATACGACCCTGCATACCACACTGCCAAGTCCTTGGTTTGACTACAGTGTTAGTGTTATGGTTACCTAGGGTACCCTGTGTAAACCCCTAGAACCCAGTGGACGAGGTCTTTCGCCACTAACAACTGCCCGCTGTTCCCTTAGAACAGATTTCGTTCACTGGTACTTAGGTGGCCGCCTGGACTTACACTTGGGGTAGTAGCAGTTTACACAGATCCCCTAAGAGGACCAGAGTAAATTTTGACAGTTAAAAAGCCGATGACTGAAGCACAGTTAGGCCATCAGAAGAATAGGATGTGCCTCTGAGAGCCATAGATGCGGCTGAATGCCAGTAGTGTGGCTTGAGAGCCGGTGGTGTGGCTAGAGTGCCCGTGGTGTGATGTGGCTTGAGAGCCGGAGATGCAGCTAAGTGCCGGTAGTTGCAGCTTGAGAGTCGGTGGTGTGGCTTGAGAGCCGGTGATGAGATGTGGCTTTGAGAGCCGGTGATGTGGCTGAGAGCCGGTAGTGTGGCTTGAGAGCCGGTAATGAGATACGGCATTGAGAGCTGGACATGCGGCTGAGAGCCAGTAGTGTGGCTGGAGAGCTTGTGGTGTGTTGTGGCTTTGAGAGCTGGTAGTGTGGCTGAGAGCCGGTGGTGAGATGTGGCTTTGAGAGACCAAGATGCGGCTGAGAACCGGTTGTGTGGCTGGAGAGCCGGTGGTGTGATGCACTTTGAGAGCCGGTAATGTGGCTGGAGAGCCATTGGTGAGATTCATCTTAGAGCCGGTAGTGTGGCTGGAGAGCCAGTAGTGAGATCTGGCTTTGAGAGTCGGCAGTGTGGCTGGAGAGCCAGTGGTGAGATGCGGCTTTGAGAGCCGGTAGTATGGCTGGAGAACACATGGACCATGCAGCAAAGCTGGAAAAACTCACAGGAAATGCTGAGTCTGGCAACAGGAACCAGAAGGGCACGTACGGAGATGCTATAAGCTGGCAAGGCCATGAGGACGTTGCCAGGATTATCAAAGGAAAAAGAACCAATCAGATCAATGGAGGATCACCCAGTGTTCCCAGTAACGTGTGACGTCGTCCGGCGTCCAGGTTGCCTACAAACTGGTGGTGCAATTCTCGTAACAGCAGGCAGAAGCAGCGGAAGCAATGCCCACAGTGTCAGAGAGTGACAAGTTGTGTCAGTGACTTGTAACAGTACCCCCCCTTGACGAGGGGTTAAAGACCCCCTAGAACCTGGCCTGTTGGGGAAGTCTTCAAAAAGCATCTTCAATCTGGGAGCATGTAACGACTTCTCCAGAACCCAAGATCTTTCCTCAAGACCATACCCCTTCCAATGAACCAGGAATTGTAATTGTCTACGAGACACCCTGGAATCCCAAATTTTATCAATCACAAACTCCTGTTGTCTTTGAACTAAGATTGGAGAAGGTCTAACCAGACGCCTCGATTTAAAATTTGAGGAGAAAAAAATGGTTTCAATAAGAGACAATGAAAAGTACTGTTAATGCACAGAGACCTAGGCAATTTAAGTCAAAAAGCAACAGGGTTAACCTGATCAATAATCCGAAATGGGCCAATGAACCTGGGGCCCAATTTCTGTGTAGATTGCCTCAGTTTGATGTTCTTCGTAGTCAACCAAACCCAATCTCCTACCTTGAATTTACATGGCTTCTGATGTTTGTCTGCAAGTTTCTTGGAACGTATATAAGTCATAAGGGGGGTGATTCAATTCAATGCGATGTTGAATAGCCGTGGGAGGGAGCTCCCGAAACTATTCAATACACCGCGCTGTTTGGGCGCGCTAAGGATTTTTCTCGCACCCCCCTGGGGATGTGAGGAGAAATCCGACCGAAGTGCCGGGCGCGCAGCTGTTTTCCTGCTTTAGCGTGGCGCTAACAGCCGCGCACTTGGCACGTTGGTCAGAGAATGCCGGTTAACGTGCCTTAACACCCTTGTTAAGGCGCGATAACCAGCATTCTCCGACCACACAGCGCACTGAATTGAATAGCTCTGGGAGCTCGCTCCTGGTGCTATTCAATTCACATTGAACTGAATCGCCCCCATAGAGACACTGGCAAACCTTGTTCCAAATGGAGCGCAGCTGAGTGACTGAGGAAGGAGATAATGATCCCCTGGTATTGGGTTCAAAGGCATTAGATCTGGGATGCAGTCCAGTGATGCAGAAGAACTGAGAAACTGAGGATGCAGAATGAGAAGAGTTGTTAAAGACAAACTCTGCCAAGGGCAAGTGAGCTACCCAATCATCATGACATTTGGAAATGAAACAACGAAGATATTGTTCCAGGGACTGGTTGACTCATTCAGTCTTACCGTTAGACTGCCGGTGATAACCTGAGAATAGACTAAGGCAAATCCCTAATGAGGAATAGAAATTCTTCCAAAATTGGGCAATGAAATGAATTCTCTGGTCAGACACAATGTCCAAAGGTAACCCTTGAAGACGGAAAATGTGCTGGAGAAATAAGACAGAAAGTTCCTTGGCAGGGGGAAGTTTGGGTAGAGGAACAAAATGTACCATTTTGCTGAAGCAATCCACAATGGTCCAAACAACAGAACACTGTGAAGAAGTTGGGAGATTGACAATGAAGGAGGAAAAAATAGACAGCTCAGCTTTTATCTACAGCCTGATGATACCCAAGTCCAGTCTAGATGTAATGACTTTGCAAACCTCTTTGCAGATAAAGTATCTTCCACAGTGCCATCAAAAGAAGAGTGTGATATGTATTACCGCCGGCCGCAAGGCGGTAATACATATCACACCGGCTGCCTGACAAAGGAGGAAATCCCGATCGTCCTAAAGGTAAGTATTTACTAACCTAACCTAACACCCCTAACCCTCCTTAGGGGTGCCTAACCTCCCCCACTGTGCCTAACCCTAACCCCCCCCTAAGTTCCTAAACCTAACCCCCCCTTCCTCGCTGCCTAAACCTAAGTCCCTGGGGGGGTGCCTAACCCTAACCTCCCCCTGGGGGTGCCTAACCCTAACCCTCCCTACCCCTAGCCTAACCCTAACCTCCCGGGGGGGTGCCTAACCCTAAGTCCCCCCCGGGAGCCCTAAACCTAACCCTCCCCCCCTGCGGCTGTCCGCTGCGGCATCCGGCATCCGCTCGATCGGGATGCCGGGCGCCGGTCTCCAGACGTCAGGCAAATGACAGGTGTCTAGATTTAGACGCCCGTCATTCGTCCCTAGTCGGGATAAAGCAGTCTGGAAGCTGGCGGTCGGCATTTAGACCGTCGGGTTCCAGACTACATCCCCAAAAGGAGTGTCAAGTTTCCAAGCTGGCGAATGTAAGTCACCAGTTTTCATTGACCAGCTTTGACCCAATAGATGTAAAATACATTGCCGAAATTATCCGAATGTTGGATCCCACCACCTGTGATCTGGATCCTGCTTCAACCAAGCTTATTATAGGGTGTATGGACATAATTGGTCCTGTATTTACTAAAATAATACAATGCTCTTTGCAGACAGGCACTTTTCCTGAACTACTAATGGAAGCAATTGTTAGACCTCTTCTTAAAAATGGTTAACAAATGTAGGTGCGCAGGTCTGTGTTCCTAAGAAGGTTTTTTGTCTAAATAACAGCTATACCAACTAGGAACTGCAACCCACTAAAAATAGTGGGTTGCAGATGACAGAGATAGCGCTTATAGACAAAAAGAAAAAGTAAATACATTAAAACACACAGTGTATATTATAATATTAGTTTTTGATGCATAAAAAGTACATCAAAGCATAACATTAATAGCTGCCTTTCTGTAGATTAGAAAAAAATACTCTCCAGTAATTGATCTATGTGGCCCTTAAGAATAAGATATATAATAGTCTGCTGTAATACTGTATCTCTCCGGAGGTAAAAGACAAATATTGTGAGTTCCCCCTAATCTTAGTATCTCGCCTTTTTATACAGTATGTAAGGTAGAGCAGCCCAGTCCCGATCTCTTAGTATTACATCAACATAAGCGTTTGTGAAGTAAAGAGTACCTCAGCAGCATACTGTAATTAGATAAGTAACTGTGTTCCGGTCTCAAGACACACAGCCACAATTAAAAACAGCGAGGTGGTCAGGATCTTTAGTATGCAGGTGGCAAACAGTGCGCTTCTCGTTTAATCCGATCCGTCTCTTGTGCCTCCGGCGGCAGAATTATCAGGAACTGACTGCTGTCGTTGTGTGCCTGTCAGGTTGTGGCCTAGGATCGGCCATTGCTCACCTCAGCGCCGGCTTCCCCTGACCTCTCGAGCGATCAGGTGTCAGGTGTGGCGGCGAGTGACACGATGAGGATTATACCTGGGGTCTGCTAGGACATCCATGTGCTCGCTCCATGATTTGGTTCCTGCGGTTACCGTCAGTCTACATCACCTGATTGCACTTTACCCAATGGTAGCATTGGTTGCTGTCAGCTGACACTATCCTCCAATGGACTGATACCTTAGGGTATTTAGCCGGGTTCTAAACAACAGGAAGTTGCCTGTACAACGTCGTTACTTCCAGTGTATACTTGCTGTTGCAGTGTTCCAGGTTCCAAGTTCCTTTCTTCCAGTGATGCTCTCCTAGTGTTACCCACTATTGTGTGTAGTCAGTACGTCATCCAAGTACAAACTCATTGTGCCATTCTCCTTTGCCAGTTATGCGTCAGAAGCCACAGCGTGTGTACTTAGGGCCTGATTCAGAGCCGGACGCTATTTACGCTCGCTCGTCCAGAAAAAGGGAGTGGCTATTTAAATTAACCGTTCGCTCTTTGCGGTCTGTTGACGCCTCTATGTCTGAACGAGCGAACAAAACATGCGAACGTAATTTTGAAAAAAATGCCCCCTGGCCGCACGCATCATACGTCATGTCCGCTATTTATTAGATTAATCGAGTACATCGGACGGCGTATGAACTGCTCGCTGTTCTTGTGGTTGGTTTATCCTACCACAATCATGCGAGCAGTTCTAACTATAAAACTACCAAGTGACGTGATCGATGACGCTGCTTTAGTAATTATGCACACCCTTAAAACGCCCGTTTTGACCTTTAGGCACGCCTGCGTTGTGATCTCCACTCCCCGTTTTCAAGCACCTTCCCCTGTTACCACCCACAAACGCCTCATTCTGTCACTCAAAATAGCAGGCATTCGCTATTTAGCGAGCACACGATTTTCGGCCGCACTGACTGGTTCGCGCATGCGTATTAAAATCCGTACGCATGCGCAGTTGTGCAAACATCGGTTGGAACGATCGATCGCCCGCTTACGAGCGGCTCTGAATCAGGCCCTTAGTACGTCATCCAAGTACAAAACTTTCAGTATCATTCTACTGTGCTTTCCCTGTGATAGTGTTCTTCCATTTCCCACTTGTGCCGGATACCTGACCAAAGGGCCGCGACCTGCTTGCTGGGAGCAGTTTAAGCCCAAATCCCGCTTGGAGGGGTCACTGGTGAACACCTCCCAATAAGTTAGAATCCGCACCTTTGGTCAGGTCTAGCCAACATCAGGTGCTTGTGGATGAGAAAGGCATATATCCAGGCCCCTTGCGTCCGATTTCTTCTCAACCTGTGTCCACGTCTTCTAATCCCTCTACAGGGGACTTCCATAGCCCGAACGTGACAGTCCCGAGCAGTGGCAGATTTACCTCTAGGCAACACAAGCGGTTGCCTAGGGCCCAGCGGGTCCCAGGGGGCCTGCTGACGGGGTTGATTAATGGACAGCATCTCCTCTTGCTCTGGGCTTGTTAAATACATCCGGCCCCGGCAGGCTGTCAGCGAATTGGACAGCTGCCGGGTTCCGGCTCTCTCATGCCGCTCTGTGGGAGGGAATCCACATTGCTGCCTTTAGCGGGGGCGTGGTGTGGGTGGAACTAACTGCGATGGTGGGGAGTTGGGGGCAGGTGCAGTCACAGTGATGTACACCCCCAGTGCCACAGATGCCTAATCTCATCCTCATTTCTGCCCTTACCCAAGCCCCGACCCTGGCGCTGTGACCGCTTAATACTGCTGGTCACTGACGCAGTGCTCGGTGGCAGGTGCTGTGCTGCTCTGCCATTATTCTGGAGGCAGCAGCTCAAGGTACTTGACCTACTATTCTGCTGCCCCTGGTGCTTCGCATCCCCCGCCAGCACCAGTCCCCTCCCCTGTTGTTCATGTTCATTATCCTCACTGGTGTGTGAAGCTGCTGGGACAGCACTGCTGCCATATGTGTGCAGGAGTCTCTGCCAGTCCTAATTATCCCATGTGCCATTCTCACTGTATCCATCGCCTCTCCAACTATCTCTGTTCATTACTTATTTGCCTCCCTCCACACCACTATCGGCATATCCCCAAACACACTCCACTAGTGGCCCAACACACCACATATTCGTGTTCTCCTGTCTTCCTTCAGAGCTATTCCTTCCTGACTGTCTCTATGGGGAGAGGGGGAGACTTACTTCCTAGCTGTCTCTCTAAAAGTTCCATTCCTTACTGTCTCTCCATGGGAGGGATCTACTCCTAGCTGTCTTAATATAGGAGCTCTCTTCCAAGCTGTCTGTCTCTGGGAGGCTCCCTTTCTTCCTCCAACTCTCTCTCTCTGGGGGATGCCTTCTTCTGAGCTTTCTCTCTAGAGCAGTGGTTCCCAAACTGTGCGCCGTGGCACCCTGGGTGCTTTGGGACACTTGCAGGGGTGCCTCAGGTTGGTGGTCCAGCACCAAATTAAATAATTTATGGTCAATGTAATGTAAATATGTTGACAAACAGAAGTGCTAACCTATAAAGCTATATAGTAGAGGGCGCTGTTATGTGTTGCTTCTCCAAGCAGCTGCTAGGGGGGAGGTAGTCAGCCTCCTATACAACAAGATAAACAATAGAATAGCAGTGCTGAATAAATAGATTAAACATAATTTAATACAATTCACAATAAATATAAAAAATGTAGACTCAGTACTGAGAATGATAATAAGTAATAAAATCAACACATAAACATATAGATTATGTAAAGTGCATTCATAAGGCATAAGCTTGAGAAAACCCTGTAGGCACTAAATGTTGTAGTATGACCAATTGGATATGCACCGTGAGATAAAGTCATATATGGGCAGCAAAGTCCAGTGTTAGTATAGGTATATTACCGGTCTCAGATTACAATGATGAGGGATACTTTAATTAGCGCTGGTCTTCATAGCTGTTATAGTCCAATGCAAACAGATGAAGCCTCGTGGTGACCAGATGCTGGGTAGTTTGCAAAAGTGTCCCAATTCCAAATGGTGCTCCAAAATGACAAGGTGCTAGGTCCAAAATACTATGTGCCAAAATCCAGGGTATAAATCACCAGCGCATTTCGCTGCACAAAGGCAGCTTTTTCAAGGTGTCTGTATGCCTGTTCAAGCAGCCTTTAAATAGTGGCTATCATTTATACCTGATAATCCTCAGGTGCATTCAATTAAAAACATAATTCACACAGATACAAACATTTTAAAACATATTTATATTGAAATGAATAATCGGAGGCAAGCCTATTTTATACTAATGCCCAAATTGTAAAATAAAGAAAGTTGCAATAGTAGAATAACTGCACTTACTGAAAGAGCTGAGGGTCTGAGCGTGATGGTAGGAGGCCCCTTAATTGCTTACTAATGACCTACTGCTTCCTCATTGGCCACACTAAGACACGTGACCGGACCGAATATATGTTATGGAACGCGGCGTCTTCGCGCCGTGTTCCAAGCCTCCCACCAGACCCACCAGATCATTGGTCCCTTTCAGTGGATGCCATGATCTAAATATGTTGCTGGCATGGTAACCACACTGTTGTTTATTTATATTCCACTGTATCTTCATTGGTCACGCTGGAACATGTGACTGGACCCTATCTAGGCTGAGGAGCGCAGCATCAATGCACATCACGCTCCAAGTCTCTAGTCAGACCTGCCAGCTCAATGGTAACTATAGCGTATGTCATTGTCTTAATCTTTACTCATCTAGACATGTGACAGCGCCATAACTATGGAGACCAACATTCAAGTGCTAAATAACAAAAATAAAAATAATAATAATAAAAAACCATTTGGTTATAGGTTGAATTCACTATGGTAACCACCCGATGGCCTAAAATAACTATATTAAAAAAAATCCAAAAACAAGGAAAAGAGTAAATGCAAAAAAAATAAAAAATAAATAAATATAAAGTAATAATAAATAATAAATATAATGGATAGAAATGATCCCAATGGGTGAATGAAAAATGGGAAAAATACAACCCAATATATTTGATCTGTAGATGGATCTAAATAGATTTGTCCTTACACTCTAAAGGAAGAGATATTTTGTCAAAAAATCTCTTTCAGCCAACGATGACGATTCCTTCCCAGGTCTTCTGGATCATGATGATGATCCAATTGTTGACATCTTAGAAGAACTACAACAAGATAACATCTTGGGAAGTCAGGTAATTGAAATGCAAAAAATCTTTAATATTAATAAAAGCAATTGTAAATTAAAAACTGATTTTTTTCCTATTAGTTTCAAAAGCAGCAGCATTGAGACATTTTATAAAACCACTCTGGATAATTTTAGAGATCTATGTTCCTCTAAGCCCAGTAACAAGAGTAGGACTAATAATTTGAACAAAAGAGAGAGAGAAGATGGCCCATAGAAATCTGACTAAAGATTCTACCATCATCATTAAAGAGGCAGATAAGGGTGGAGGATTGGTGTTGCAAGATAAGTCTGATTACATTAAAGAGGCATTAAGACAACTTGAAGATGATACATTTTATACAGTTCTGTCAAAGGAGCCCACTGTCCAATTTCAAGTGTAACTTGAGATTCTTCTTATGCATGCCTTGGATGATGAGGTCATATCGAGAGAGGAACACCATTTCCTCCTGCCTTCCTTTCCTACTGTACCCATCTACTATAACCTTCCAAAAATTCACAAGTCTCTCACTTCACCCCCGGGACCTCCTATTATTTCTGGTGTCCAATCTCTTACCTCTTCTCTTTCTGCTTATGTTGATTCTTACCTTCAGCCGCGCGTCTCTCAGCTAAAATCACACATACGTGACACCACCCACTTTCTACAGTTAATTCAGGGCGTTATATGGAAACCCACTTATGCGTTTCTTACACTCAATGTTCAAAGCCTGTACACCAACATTCCCCATCAATTGGGAGTACAGGTTATACAAGACTTTCTTAATAAAGATGGTGATCTACCTGAGAGACACAGGGCCTGATTCAGACCTGCTCGCGAGCGCTGAGCGCTCGCAAGCAGGTCGATGTTGGCCAAGAGCGCATGCGTACGAGGGAGCTGGCTCAGTCATGCGCATGCGCGAGACCCGCATAGCAATGGGCAAGCCGTCGCTATGGGTCTCACTACAAAGGGGGCGTGCTGTCAATGTTGAGTGACAGCATGCCCCCTTTGGTGGGCGTGCCTGGGGCGTTGCTGCCCAGAAGGAGGTGTTCCCATGGGAACGCCTACCGTCTGAGGCCGGCCCCACTGACATCAGAAATGAAGTCAGTGGGAGTGCTTTTGGCTCTGATAGAGCCAAAAGCACTCCTGGGCTTGTGGCAGATGAGACCCTACCACAAGGGTCTCGTTGCAAGCCCGATAGTCGCGATGGTCTTGACCATCGCAACCATCTTTTTGGCCCCTCGCTATAGCTGTGGGTGGTCACCCACAGCTATGCGAGTGGCCAGGAGGCCGCTCTAAAAAATGAGAGGGAGGGCACTGATTCAGAGCGAGCGCTCTGAAAGAGTGTCCGGCTCTGAATCAGGCCCACAGACTGTTCTTACTAGCCTCCATTCAGTTCATTCTCACTCACAATTATTTTCATTTTTCTAACACCTTCTATCTACAAACTATAGGAATGCCAAGCTACGCCAACCTCTATGTGGGTCAAGTCGAGGACAAACTAGTGTGGGGGGGGCAGGCTTGGCAAACACCTGGTTCTCTATGGCCGTTACATAGATGATCTATTTATTATTTGGGATGGGGATTCTATCACAGCTTCTGAATTTGTTCATTTTCTCAACACTAACACTTATAATTTGGTTTTCACACATAGTTTTGACAGGAGGAAAATCAACTTTCTTGATGTGACCCTGGAGGTCTTTGATAATGGCATCTTTACCTCCAATTATGTCAAGGAAGTTGGTACAGATGCATATCTACATTTCTAAGTTGTGCATTACATGCCCTGGGAAACCAATATTCCGAAAGGCCAAATATTAAGACTCAGGAGAAATTGTTAGACTATAGAGACATTCAAGGAACAATCCATTAAGATGCTAGAGTCTTTCACCAGTAGAGGCTACCCCAAACATATTTTGAATAGGGCCTTTGAGGAAGTGTTGGCGACAAATAGAGATTCTTTATTGATGTCTAAATCTGAAGCCCCCCCAAAAATGACAAAAAATAGGGAGTTGGCTTTTAATTTTAAATTCAATAACCAATCACATGCTATAAAACAAATTATTAAATCCAACTACCAGATACTGAAAACTGATCCTATCCTTAGAGAACATCTTCCCACTGATCCTGAATTTAATTTTAGAAAAAATCGCTCCTTGAAAAAGATTTTGGCCCCAAGTTTCATGAAACCTGATGATAATCGTAAGATCTCTAAAGAGACTTCTAATACTTGATTGGCATCTCAACCTACGGGTTCCTTTAGATGTGGTGCTAAAAGATGCACTACGTGTAAATATGTTATTACTAAAACCCTGTCTGTGGTTACTATGATGGGAGAGGAAAAAAAGATCGCAAGTTTTATTAACTGTAACACAAGTTGGGTTGCATAATGTACAATGTGGTTGTTCACTTAAATATGTGGGACGAACAACCAGGTGTCTCAAAGTGCGATATATGGAACACCGTAAAAATATTCGAAATAAGAAAATGAATCACAGTATACCTAGACACTTTATGGAGAAATATGGGAGTGACCCTAGCTCTTTGTCAGTGGTTGGCTTGGAACATATCCCTCAGACTGTACGTGGGCAGGACAGATTCCGCAAATTATGCCAACAAGAGATTTATTGGACCTTCCAGCTCAATTCATTGTTTCCTAGTGGATTAAATGAGGCCTTGGAATCAATGTTATCCTATAATTTTGGTTTGCTATAAGGGATTATGCTTTCCATCAGTATCCATAGTGTCTTTGGATACACATATTTTCCTCAGTCTGTCATTCTGCATATATTTATCTATCTCCATCTAATATTTTTTCATCTCCATGTATGTCTCATCATACTGTATTTATATAGTCACAGGTTCATGGGGTTGATAGTATATTACCTCTATCATTTCTACCAATTCTCTTTCAGTATTAATACATCTATATATTGAGTCCACCTATATTCCACTATGCAGAATTTGTGTCAACATTTATTATATCATTGAATGGGCATTTTGGGTATTGGTACTATTTAGCCTTTTAGATCACCAGGTATATATAATTTTTTTCATATTTTTCCCATTTTTCATTCACCCATTGGGATAATTTCTATCCATTATATTTATTATTTATTATTACTTTATATTTATTTATTTTTATTTTTTTTTGCATTTACTCTTTTCCTTGTTTTTGGATTTTTTTTAATATAGATATTTGAGGCCATCGGGTGGTTACCATAGTGAATTCAACCTATAACCAAATGGGTTTCTATTATTTTTATTTTTGTTATTTAGCACTTGAATGTTGGTCTCCATAGTTATGGCGCTGTCACATGTCTAGATGAGTAAAGATTAAGACAATGATATACGCTATAGTTACCATTGAGCTGGCAGGTCTGACTAGAGACTTGGAGCGCGACGTGCATTGACGCTGTGCTCCACAGCCTAGATAGGGTCCGGTCACATGTTCCAGCATGACCAATGAAGATACAGTGGAATATAATTAAACAACAGTGTGGTTACCATGCCAGCAACATAGTTAGATCATGGCATTCGCTGAAAGGGACCAATGATCTGGTGGGTCTGGTGGGAGGCTTGGAACGCTGCGCGAAGAAGCCGCGTTCCATAACATATATTCGGTCCAGTCACGTATGGCCAGTGAGGAAGCAGTAGGTCATTAGTAACCAGTTAAGGGACCTCCTACCATCACGCTCAGACCCTCAGCTCTTTCAGTAAGTGCAGTTATTCTACTATTGCAACTTTCTTTATTTTCCAATTTGGGCATTAGTATAAAATAGGCTTGCCTCCGATTATTCATTTCAATATAAATATGTTTTAAAATGTTTGTATCTGTGTGAATTATGTTTTTAATTGATTGCACCTGATGATTATCAGGTATAAATGATAGGCACTATTTAAAGGCTGCTTGAACAGGCATACAGACACCTTGAAAAAGCTGCCTCTGTGCAGCGAAACGCGTTGGTGATTTATACCCTGGCTTTTGGCACATATTATTTTGGACCTAGCACCTTATCATCTTGGAGCACCGTTTGGAATTGGGACACTTTTGCAAACTACCCAGCATCTGGTCACCACGAGGCTTCATCTGTTTGCGTTGGACTATAACATCTATGAAGACCATCGCTAATTAAAGTATCCCTCATCATTGTGATGTGAGATGGGTAATATACCTATACTAACACTGGACTTTGCTACCCATATATGACTTTATCCCACGGTGCATATCCAATTGGTCATACTACAACATTTAGTGCCTACAGGGTTTTCTCAAGCTTATGCCTTATGAAAGCACTTTACATAATCTCTATGTTTATGTGTTGATTTTATTACTTATTATCATTATCAGTCTACATGAGTCTACATTTTTGATATTTATTGTGAATTGTATTAAATTATTTTTAATCTATCTACTCAGCACTGCTATTCTATTGTTTATCTAGAAGTGCAAACCTGTCCACATCCACATAACTGAACCTAAGGATGACAGGTGAGCACAATTTACTTCACTTTACTACATTTTTTTCTGAATTTCTTAATAACAAACTTTTGACTTAGGGGTGGTGTGAAAACAGTGCTGTTACTCAAGGGCGCCGTGATTCAAAAAAGTTTGGGACCCACTGCTCTAGGGGCTTATTTCCTTGCTGTCTAAGGGCCTGATTCAGCAGTGCACTGCTGATCGCAGATTACCGATTATAAGGGAATCTGTGCGTGCGCAGGACTCATTTTACAAGTGTGCAGAACGGGTCCTGTGTAGTCGCACACAGACCCTTCAATGCCTCTGCCTGATTGACAGGCAGAGGCATTTAAGAGGCAGTGCGGGAGCGGGGTCTGCCGCCGTGCCCGAAAACGTCCACCCCATGTTCTGGAAGTATCAAGCCTAGGATCTGCTCGCAAGCTGGCCAGCCTGAGTAAGATGAGGCTTACTCAGCTGGCCGGAGGCCTGGCGCCATCCACCATCGCGACTATCAACCACCGATGGTCGTGATGGTGATCCCAACCTGCAACCTCCAAAGCAGTGCTGGGATCGCAAAATGCAGCAGGGGGTGTGTCATACATCTATTGCTGCATTTGCATTATTGCAAGGACGTAATTGCAAAGCTGCCTGCGTGCAGCTTTGCAATTGTAATCCTTGCTGAATCAGGCCCTAAATCCACAAAACTCTCTGCTTAACTCTCCCTCGAAGGTAGGGATGGACATTGAGTGGTTTATCACCAGTGAGCGGCACAAGTGTGGACACTTAACCTTGGAGGGTGTCAAAGTCAAATAATTGGATATGATCGCATTCCAATTATTATCTGATGATATAGTCGTTTATGGTCTGATGATGTATTACTAGGACGCTACTTTGTGTTGGTGCAATCCGATGCGCTAAACTGCGTATTCACAACACACATACGCTGATGCACATAACGCACCCATATATATATATATATATATATACATATATATATATATACATGGACGCTCATATGCGTATGCACATACTTACACATAGACGCTCATCTGTATATATTCACGTACATACACATAGATGCATATTTGCTATCTTTAATACACAGATGCACATATACGAACGCATACATATAAAATGGTTCCCACACATTATAATTAATAACCAGAGTTATTAAAGGTATTTGTTAGCTAATAATTATGATATAAGATGTACTTAAATGACATCTAAGGTTCAGAATATAGTGGACATGTCATGTTTGGTATCATACTAAATCCCTGTTTATTTGCAGACATCTGTATCTATCGGCAAAGAAGTCGCATCATGCATCTGCTAGTTATGGATGATAGGGAGTTATTGAATAGAAATGTTATAACTTGCATGCAGTGTTGTAGCCACTATTAACCAGTTGTTCAGCGGGAAACTACACAATGTGACCGTTGGAGGATTGAGACATACCTCTGATGACACCGTATGTACCGACCAATGACCAGATTGACCAGAAGCAAGAACCAATAAGAAACTGTCAATTTGTCTCTTTGTTAACTCTGAAACCTGTAAGGTATATAAGCTCTGTGCTGACCTCAGTGTATGGAACATCTTCTATGCGACCGCAGGCTTCTGGATTGATGACTGTATACTGGGACCAGTGCGCAAGCGTATGTATCAGCTGTATTATTTATTATTGCTTTTTACTGTAATTGTTAACTCTTACATTGTGTTGCCCCTTTATACATAAATAACTTTTTGTGCTTTGGAACCACACGATTGGACTGGAAAGCAATTCTTTCTTAAGCGACTTGCAGCGCTAAATAGCGACTAGCGACTGTTAGGAATCAATAGATGGGGGCTCGGCCTTGAGGTCACACTACTGGAAATTACGCAAAGCGACCGGATCTCGGTTCCTCAACAAAAGGTGGATGACGCGTCACATATGGGTAAGAACGCAATATGTTTAAAGCCTGTTTTGTACTCTGTGTTGTGAAACCAAAGGAGCACTGATTAGAATCCAGGGACAAGAGAGAAGAGTCAGTTTCTTTTATTGTCACTTTTTGCGCTGCAATAGTCGATTCGCAAATAGCGTATGCGTCTTCCCTGTAATACTGCTACATGTTTAAGCAATCGTTTTGATAGATAGTCTTGTATTACTTGTTAAAACCTCTGAATATGTATTGTCATGGAGGGAAAGCATTTTTCTTGCCAGAAAACAAAGGTATATGAATGTGAACATCTGCTTGTGATGTGGAAAGGAAAAAAAAAAAGGTTTTTGCTTTTTGAACTGTTGAAAATAGACAGGGCCGGCAAGGTGTCCAAGAGGCGGGTAGGACAGTCATAGCAGTATACATAGCAGGTATAACTGGGTGAGAAAATGGAGGTTGTTTTCTCAGCCGAATCCCCAATAGTAATAGTAATCGCAAAGTCCATTGATAAGTTTTAGTGTCTCTGGGCAATGCGATCGGACCACATGGTGTAAACCGTGATTGTGACTTGGGGGTCGTGGAAGGAAATCGCTGGAAAGGGTAAGTGTTATTGGAATACTTCAATTTTACCAGTGGAGAGTAACTCAAAGTAGGAAGCGGTCGGATAAAGCTTGGTATAATTTGTACAGAGAGCAGAATAATTGCATAGGCTATTTTCTGTTTCCTCATTGTGCACGCTAACGGAAAAATGCTTAGCGGTCGGCGTTGCACAACGGGTGGAAGTGAGTGGACGCAGCTTGCTTAATTCGTCCACCGTTCAAAATCTCTAGCGAAAGTAGCCAAAGCGTTGTCCCAGATGGGTGCTAAGCAGTCGCTAGGGATGGTCGATGAGGTGCTGCTTATGAATGGGCCGATTGGATTGGCAAGGTATATAATGAATGTGAAGTATGGCGCTAATGCTACAGCGTACTGCGACATATGGGTCAAGATGACCAAAGAATGTATGAAACTCTTTCCCAAATATGGCAGTTTCGATTCAGAGGTACTGAGTAATGTTAGAGATAACATATATTTAGTCACATCTTTTAAAAAGTGAGTACAGTAAAATGATTGTTTCAAGCTGTGGCTGCACGAGGGGAACACGTGGCAAAATTGCGTGCCTCAAAATGGCACGCCGCAAAATAGCGTACACTTGTGACAAAGTAGCACGCTACAAAGTAGTGTACTCATGCAGCAAAGCAACATGCCACCAGGTAGCATACCCACGCTGCAAGGTAGCATTACCGCGCACAAAGGAGATAGCGCATGTGCACCTCCGCCGCCATATCCGGCCGCAGATGAAAGTACAGCCGATACCAAAAATAAAAATAAAATTGTTATAATAAGTAACTTGTACCCTGTTTTAAGTCACAGGGTACAAGTTACTTATTATAACAATTTTATTTTTATTGAAGAAGTTGATGAACCTACTGTAATTTCAGCCATTGCACATGCTGTTAATATATTAGATGTTCCACAGAGAGGAAAGGCAGCGATCCAACCAGCAGGGGCAGCAGCTAAAATTGGTGAGACTAGTGGAGACCGTAATAGGAGAGGTAACATCCAGATTGGGCCACCGGGACGCCGGGCCAGTTACCGCTGGGCCGGGCCCCATGGTGGCTGGCGACCGCCCAGCCCACCCCTCACCCTTCAATTACTTGACCCCCTCCGGCACTCCTGCGTAGCGCTGCCGCGATCGGAACTCGATCTGGCAGCTGAGCTGTGCAGCAGCACGGTCCGCCTTTAACAGTTTGTCCCCCCCTCCCGAGGCCTCCTGTACCCCGGCCGTCCCTCTGCCACGAATCGGGTAGCTGCTGCACTGTACACAGCTTCTGAAAAAATGCAGCAGCTTAGGGACACTGACTAGGTTAAAAAAAAAAATGCCCGACGGGGGAGCTGCTCCTACACAGGCACAGATGCAAACCGAAAGCACCACTATGTGCAGTGTCCCCTCCCTCAGCTTCCGTTGCCTGCTGTCAGGATTCTCTTTTTCTTTGGGCAATCTAATCCTGTTCCCTGGGGCTGCAGGGGGCGGGGTGAGTGCAGCTGTTCCTGGGACTGAGAGAAGTGGCCCGGGACACAGATGGCAGCGGCTTTCCCAACAAACTCTGAATGGCAGCGCGGAGAGAGAACAACGGCGGTTAGCTGAGGTGACCCTGGACTGGAGGTGATTTTTGTTCAGGTTCTATCACTCCCATCCTGCCCCCTGCCCCAAACTACCACTAGCATCCTGCCCCCTGCCCCACACCACCACTCCCATCCTGCCCACACCACCACTCCCATCCTGCCCCCTGCCCCACACCACCACTCCCATCCTGCCCCACACCACCACTCCCATCCTGCCCCCTGCCCCACACCACCACTCCCATCCTGTCCCCTGCCCCACACCACCACTCCCATCCTGCCCCACACCACCACTCCCATCCTGCCCCCTGCCCCACACCACCACTCCCATCCTGCCCCATGCCCCACACCACCACTCCAATCCTGCTCCCTGCTTTCCACTATTACTCCTATCCCACTGAACTACTACTCCCAGCCTGCCCCACACTACTACTCCAAGCCTGCACCTGCTCTGCCATTACTACTACTACTCCCATTCAACCCCCTGCTTCCCACTGCTACTACTCCCATCCTGGCCCATGTGTCCCACTACAATTACTACTCCCATCCTGCTTCCCACTACTACTACTCCCATCCCGACCCCAGCGGTGGCAGAGTTTATGACGTTTGTTCTGGTGGGGACGTACACTGCGCACCCTATTTTTGTTCATGTGGAGGACAATGTGTTTGTATTTTTACCTCTGGGGGCCAATGTTTGCTTTCTGTAGGGGCCAATGTATTTGTTTTTTTTCTGTGGGAGCTGGTGTGGATTTTATTTTGTTCTTGTTGAGGCTAATGTGTTTTTATTTTAAACATTTTTCTAGTGATGAGCTGTTCGGATTCTGAGGAATCCGAACCGCTCCGAACAGGTGGAATCCGAGTCCACCCGAACGCAAGTTCGGGTGTTCCCGTCTGACTCGGATTCCACCTCGAGGCCGAACATCACCCGTCCGGCGTCGGATTCTCGCGAGACCTCGCGAGAGCCGGGTGACGTTCGGCTTCTATAAAAGGCGCGGCGCCCGGCTGTCGGCGCCATTTCGCGTGACTGTATCCAGACAGAACAGTCACGCTTAGTTAGGTAGTGATAGAGAGGGGAAAAGCGAGACTAGAGTTAGATTAGTTAGCATACTGTGTGTATATTATACAAGCTCCGTGACTGGACTTAGCCAACTGTGTGCACTGTGTATTATACAAGCTCTGTGACTGGACTTAGCCCACTGAGTGTATTATACAAGCTCCGTGACTGGACTTAGCCCACTGAGTGTATTATTTATATTATACAAGCTCCGTGACTGGACTTAGCCCACTGAGTATTATTTATATTATACAAGCTCCGTGACTGGGTTTAGCCCACGGATATTATACACACTCCGTGACTGGGCTTAGCCCACTGTGTGTATATTATACAAGCTCCGTGACTGGACTTAGCCAACTGTGGGCCTGATTCAGAGTAGGACGCTCTGAATCAGTGCCCTCCTCCCTAAAAATGGAGCGGCCTCTTGGACGCTCACATAGCTGTGGGTTACCACCCACAGCTTATGCGAGCGTCCATGATGATGGTCGCGATGGTCAAGACCATCGAGACCATTGGGCTTGCGACGAGACCCTGCGGAAGGATCTCGGTGACCGCAAGCCCTGGAGTGATTTTGGCTCTATCAGAGCCAAAATCACTCCCACTAACATCACTAGTGATGTCAGTGGGGCTGGATCCAGACGGTAGGCGTTCCCATGGGAACGCCTCCGTCTGGCAGCCACGCCCCCGGCACGCCCACCAAAGGGGGCGTGCTGTCAGTCACCATCGCCACCTTTGGTGCGAGACCCCGAGCAACGTATTTCTCGTCGCTCGCCGGGTCTTGCGCATTCGCACGACGGAGCTCCCTCCCATGGGAACGCCTACCGTCTGGGTCTGGCCCCACTGACATCAGTAGTGATGTCAGTGGGAGTGATTTTGGCTCTGATAGAGCCAAAATCACTCTAGGGCTTGCGGCAGCGAGACCCTACCGCAGGGTTTTGTCGCAAGCCCGATGGTCGCTATGGTCTTGACCATCGCAACCATCATCATGGACGCTCGCTATAGCTGTGGTTGGCAACCCACAGCTATGCGAGCGTCCAAGAGGCCGCTCCAAGAACAGGTAGGAGGGCCCTGATTCAGAGCGAGCCCACTGAATGTATTATTTATATTATACAAGCTCCGTGACTGGGCTTAGCCCACTGAGTGTATTATACAAACTCCGTGACTGGGCTTAGCCCACTGTGTGTATATTATACAAGCTCCGTGACTGGACTTAGCCAACTGTGTGCACTGTGTATTATACAAGCTCCGTGACTGGACTTAGCCCACTGAGTGTATTATTTATATTATACAAGCTCCGTGACTAGGCTTAGCCCACTGTGTCTATTGTACAAGCTCCGTAAAAGGGCATAAGCCCACTGAGTGTATTATACAAGCTCCGTGACAGGGCATAAGCCCACTGTTATGTTCTGGGTTGTTTGTGGACCCGGGGTGGTAGCAGGAGCGATCACAGAAGCAGATTTGAAAATAAAACTAGGATTTTTAATAAGTGATTGAGTAGACATATAATGTGGCAGTAAATAAAAGTCCAGGAATATATAAATGTGCACAAGAGTTCTGTGGTGGGAGCAAAAGGGTTAATGTCCAAGTAGAAACAATTAGAGCTGTCCAGGTGTGCAGGTAGTGAAACTGAAAATAATCAAGCCAGGTTTGCAGGTAGTGAACTGAAAACAATCAAGCCAGGTTTGCAGGTAGTGAACTGAAGCGCAGGATGTCAGCAGGCTCAGACACTCAGGTATGGGCAAGGGTGATGGAGGAATCGGGGTAGTCCAGTGGGAGCTAGGAGTTGACAGGCAGACTGGCAGGCAGTGAATTCACAGGAACAGGAAAGCACAGAGAACTCCCTCTCAGCTAGGCTGAGATACACGTTGCACTGGCAAAGAAGGAAGGCACTGACCCTTCCTAAATACCCCATGCCGTGCTGTTACTGGCCGGAGGGAACATGTGACTCACCAGGATTGGCCAGCCGCATCACATGGCCAGAAGGCAAGATGGCGGCGCCCATGCCAAACGGAACGGAGACACCGCCAGGCCTCACCAGCGCAGAGTGACAACAGGGCTGCACAACAACACGCGCAGCCAAAGCCCCCCGCCAGACACCAGCTCCGCCACCAGACAGCCCGCGCCACAACGACCTCACAGGTAACACCCGCCTAGCGCCATGCTGAAATACCCTGGCCGTGACAGTACCCCCCCCTTTTGGGGTGGCCTCAGGACACTCACCAGGCTTTTCCGGATGGGCAGAATGGAATCTCCTGATGAGCGTGGGAGCGAGGACATGATGAGCATCAGTCCAGCAACGTTCCTCTGGACCGTAACCTTTCCAGTCCAACAAATACTGAAGATGACCTCTGCGCAGACGAGAGTCCAAGATCTGGGCGACTTCAAACTCAACTCCTCTCTCCGTCTGGACTCGAGGAGAAGCAGGTAGAGCATTATGGAACTTATTCAGGACTAGGGGCTTTAATAAGGAAACATGGAAGGAATTGGGAATTTTTAGGTATGGGGGTAACTGTAAACGGTAGGCCACTGGATTAATGACTTCTGTTATGGTGAAGGGACCGATGAAGCGGGGTGCGAATTTCATAGACGGAACTCTTAGACGAAGGTTCCGAGTAGACAACCAGACCTGGTTTCCTACTTGCATGCGTGGAACTATTCTATGACGCTGATGCTGATGCGGATGTAGAAGCTGGTACTTCAGGGATAGAAAAGGAAGTTTGCAAACTGTCCTGTCGCTTGGACATCTCTTGCAGAAATTGAGCCATCTGATGCTGCATGTTTTCCAGATTTTCTAATCGACCAGAAATGCATCGGAACAAATCCACTCCTCACCAGCGCAGAGTGACAACAGGGCCGCACAACAACGCGCGCAGCCAAAGCCCCCCGCCAGACACCAGCTCCGCCACCAGACAGCCCGCGCCACAACGACCTCACAGGTAACACCCGCCTAGCGCCATGCTGAAATACCCTGGCCGTGACACCCACTGAGTATTATACAAGCTCCGTGACAGGGCATAAGCCCACTGAGTGTATTATACAAGCTCCGTGACAGGGCATAAGCCCACTGAGTCTATTATACAAGCTTCGTGACAGGGCATAAGCCCACTGAGTGTATTATACAAGCTTCGTGACAGGGCATAAGCCCACTGAGTGTATTATACAAGCTCCATGACAGGGCATAAGCCCACTGAGTGTATTATACAAGCTCTGTGACAGGGCATAAGCCCACTGAGTGTATTTTACAAGCTCCGTGACAGGGCATAAGCCCAGTGAGTGCATACAAGGTCCGTGAAAGGGCATAACCCACTGTGTCTATTATACAAGCTCAGTGAAAGGGCATAAGCCCACTGAGTGTATTATACAACCTCTGTGACAGGGCATAAGCCCACTGAGTCTATTATACAAGCTCCGTGAAAGGTCATAAGCCAACTGAGTGTATTTTACAAGCTCCGTGACAGGGCATAAGCCCAGTGAGTGCATACAAGGTCCGTGAAAGGGCATAACCCACTGTGTCTATTATACAAGCTCAGTGAAAGGGCATAAGCCCACTGAGTGTATTATACAAACTCCGTGACTGGGCTTAGCCCACTGTGTGTATATTATACAAGCTCCGTGACTGGACTTAGCCAACTGTGTGCACTGTGTATTATACAAGCTCCGTGACTGGACTTAGCCCACTGAGTGTATTATGGTGTGGTGTGGATTTTATTTTGTTCTTGTTGAGGCTAATGTGTTTTTATTTTAAACATTTTTCTAGTGATGAGCGGTTCGGATTCTGAGGAATCCGAACCGCTCCGAACAGGTGGAATCCGAGTCCACCCGAACGCAAGTTCGGGTGTTCCCGTCTGACTCGGATTCCACCTCGAGGCCGAACGTCACCCGTCCGGCGTCGGATTCTCGCGAGACCTCGCGAGAGCCGGGTGACGTTCGGCTTCTATAAAAGGCGCGGCGCCCGGCTGTCGGCGCCATTTCGCGTGACTGTATCCAGACAGAACAGTCACGCTTAGTTAGGTAGTGATAGAGAGGGGAAAAGCGAGACTAGAGTTAGATTAGTTAGCATACTGTGTGTATATTATACAAGCTCCGTGACTGGACTTAGCCAACTGTGTGCACTGTGTATTATACAAGCTCCGTGACAGGGCATAAGCCCACTGAGTGTATTATACAAGCTCCGTGACAGGGCATAAGCCCACTGTGTCTATTATACAAGCTCCGTGACAGGGCATAAGCCCAGTGAGTGCATACAAGCTCCGTAAAAGGGCATAGCCCACTGTGTCTATTATACAAGCTCCGTGACAGGGCATAGCCCACTGTATACAACCTCCGTGACTCCAGTTCATAGTGATAAATTAATATGGATCACGAGAATGAACCGAGAGGAGAGCAGAAACAACAAGCAAATGCTAGCATTGCAGCGGCTGGAAGTCCATCACTTTCATCTAAAGCTGATGCTCAAGGGCGTAGAGGCTTCAAAAAATTTAGGGAACCTGAAATCAAAAAATTAGATTTCACAGGGGTAAAGACAAAAAAAACCTCTAAAGACTACTACTATTGCAGAGAAACAGAAAATTGGCAACATACCATTCACCACACGTAGCGTCAAGGAAAGACTCAGGCTTTGCCCTTTATTTCTGAGTGGTGGTTCTGCAACTGTCAGTGAGGCATCTTGTGCCTCTCATGATGATAAAAGACCTTTTCAATCAGACTATAGAAGTGTGAAAAAATTTAAAACCAATAAGGCAGTAGATCAAACTGTGTTTTTTGAAACACAAATGTCAGAAATCCCTGAGGAGAGTCTAAGTGGGTCCACGAGTGGCATTGCTATGTGTAAGCCTGACCTTTCAGAGAAGCCGCCCTCCACAGTTTCTTTTCCATCTGTAGTTGTGGGGATGAGCAGTATTGCCGAGGACATAGAAATTGAGGATGCCACCGTGGAATTGCAAGAGGATGAGAGGAATATATGTGCAGCTGACGCTGGCACTAATGAGGATGTTGAGGATGAGGATATTATTTGTATAAGTCAGGCACCAGTGGTTGCAGCTCTTGGCCAAGATAAGAAGGCCATTGCTATGCCTGGGCATAGAACCAACAAATCCACATCTTTTGTGTGGAATTACTTTTACCCAAACCCTGACAACGTTTGTCAAGCCATTTGTAGCCTCTGTGGGACCACAGTTAGTAGAGGTAGGGACATTAAGCATCTAGGAACCTCCACGCTATTACGTCATCTGCAGCGAGCTGATGACAAGTGTTTGATAACAGAAACTACTGCTAAAAAAATAACAACAAGCAGTCCAGCATTGGCTAGATGCCTTCTCTCTACTAAATCCCAGCACCTGCAATCTCTGCCGACAACATCTTCCTCCTCAATATCCCCAGGAATGATCAGTGGTAGTACAGCATCCAATTTGCTAATGCTAAGTCGCGGTGGCTCCTCCACTTTCCAGGACACCTCAGAAGAAACTGAATCTTTGAGCACTAGGCCTGCTGCTGCTGTTGCTGGTGGATCTTCATCCCAGAAGTGGACCAAGAAGACTACTATTAGTATACCAAAAAAACAATTGACTGTTAAAGAATCTCTTGCAAGGGGAAGCAAGTATGACAGCTCTCACCCTGTCGCACAGCAGATCACTGACGCCATGACAGCTATGCTAATATTAGATCTGCGTCCAATATCCGCAATTAATGCAGTGGGATTTACACAGCTAATTTAGGTCACGTGTCCCCGGTACCAAATTCCATCTCGGTTTCATTTTACCCGAAAAGCCATTCCTCAGCTGTACCAGGACGTTAAACAGAGCCTAATTATTGGCCTGCAAAATGCTATTGTACCCACTGTCCACTTAACCACAGATATGTGGACAAGCGGTAGTGGACAAACTAAAGATTACATGACTGTGACGGCCCACTGGGTGGGTGAATCACTTTCAGCAGCAGCAGTATCTAACAAACAACACCAGCTCATTCAGAGGCAGGCAACTCTGTGCATCACCGGATTCAATAAGAGGCATACCACTGACAACCTCTTAGAAAAACTAAGAGATGTCATAGAAACATGGCTTACCCCACTTGGACTCTCCTCAGGATTTGTGATTTCTGACAATGCTACAAATATAGTGAAAGCATTACAGCTGGGTGAATTCCAACACATCCCCTGTTTTGCTCACACAATAAAGTTAGTGGTGCAGGGATTTTTAAAAAACGACAGGGGCGTGCAGGAGATGCTGTCTGTGGCCCGAAAAATTTCGGGACATTTTCGGCATTCAGCAACAGCGTACAGGAGATTGCAGCACCTGCAAGAGCAGTTTAATTTGCCCTGCCATCAACTGAAGCAAGAAGTGGTAACGAGGTGGAACTCAACCCTGTATATGCTTCAGCGGATGGAGGAGCAGCAAAAAGCCATCAATAGCTATACGACAAGCCATGACATTGGGAGAGGAGGGGGAATGTACCTTAGCCCAGCACAGTGGAGAGTACTTTCTGTCTTGTGCAAGGTGCTCAAACCATTTGAAGTTGCCACTTGTGAAGTGAGTGCTGACACTGCTAGCTCGAGTAAGGTGATTCCCCTGATTTCGCTTTTGGAAAAGCAGCTGGAGAAATTGAAGGATGAGATTAAACAAAGTGATTCCGCAAAGTATGCTGGACTGATAGATCAAGTCCTTTGTTCGCTTCGCCAGGATCCAGGGGTGGCCAAGATCTTGAAATCTGATCATTATATTTTAGCAACCATGCTTGATCCTAGGTTCAAGTCGTATGCTGTGTCTTTCTTTACAACTGACCCAGATCTTAAAAGAACCAAAGCGCTCCTGGTGAGCAAGTTGGCAGCTGAAGTGACACATGGCACTACGATGACGTCTCCTCCTTCGGTTTCTCCAGCAGCAGCCAGAAAAAAATTCACATTTTCCAAAAGACCCAGTGGTGATGCAGATAAGTCTAGTCAACATTTTGACATCTGGTAGGGTCTAAATGATTGCCCAACACCAGTGACACCTCTACCGTAACTCCATCTAATACGATTACCATCCAAAGAATGGTGGAGGATTACTTTCAGGACACCGTACATGTAGATATGTCACAGAGTCCCTTCGAACATTGGAAGAAAAAAAAGGCAATTTGGAGACCCTTGTATAAACTGGCTTTGCATTACTTAAGCTGCCCACCCTCCAGTGTGTACTCGGAGAGAGTTTTTAGTACAGCCGGGAACCTTGTGAGCGAACGATGAAGGAGGCTACTTCCACAAAATGTAGAAAAAATGATGTTCATTAAAATGAACTGGAAATTTCACGAGGAAAACCTTTCCTGCCAATCACATCACAGTACAGATACTTCTGTAATGGTGGATTCCAGTGGGGATGAACTGATATTGTGTGAGGAATCAGATGATGTACACACTGCTGAGGGTGAGGATGGCAATGATGGTGACATCATGCCACTGTAGACCTGTTGCCTTTAGTAGATTGGAAGATTTTTTTGTGGGGGCCCAAACAAACCAAGCACTTCAGCCACAAAGTGGCAGTACCTGTTGCTGAAATGCTTCGTTTGTTAAAGTGTGCATGTCCTTTTTAAGATCCAACATAAAGGGTGGGTTGGAGGGCCCAAGGACAATACCATCTAGCACTACCTTTCATTTCTGCCACTGCTGTGTGGCATAGTTTCATAGATGTGCTTTAAACTGTGGTGTCTGTTCCACTGCGCCGCTGCTCTGACGTTTGGTAACCAGTCAGCTCACTGCAACCCTTAGCCAATAATTGTGAAAACAATAATTTAAGCTGTGAGTTGGTCTAAATTGACTGTAAATGACTGGAAATTAATGTTGTTGAGGTAAATAACACTCTAGGAAGAAAAAAAAGCCCAATTTATGTAATTTTAGATCTTTTTGCCAATTTTGGCAAAAAATCCAAATCCAAATCCAAAGCCAGCCACCACAATTTGGCAAATCCAAAGCCGGACAACAAATTAGAACCAAATCCAAATCCGGCAAAAATGGTCCGGCGCACATCCCTAATTTTTTCATGTGGGGGCCAATGTGTTTTATTCTTTTGCGTGGAGGCTTTGTGTATTTTTTATTTTTTTTGCCAGGTGTCGTCGTGTGTATTTTTTTTACTGTGGGTTTCAATATGTTTTTATTATTTTACTTTGGGATGTTTTTTTTTTCTTCTGTCGGGGTTCAATGTGGGTTTTTTTTTCCGTGGGGGGCAAAGTGTTATATTTTTTTATTGTGCATTGTTTTTGATCTGCACATGTGTCTGAGTGGCAGTGCAGGTACAGATGCATGCACCAAGTAGTGTATTAGAAATGTGTTAGGTGGTCACAGGGGGTTGGCTATAGAGACATTGAATTGGAGGCCATACTTAGATGGATGATCTGTGCCTAGCATAGGGCTGTTGAAAGTTCCAATGCTGCAACCGATGGTGGTGTCTAAAGTCTTAGGGGTCTACTCACTAATACTTGGAGAGATATAAAATGGAGAAAGATAAGTCCCAGCCAATCAGCTCCAAACTGTCATTTCTCCGCCCCCTCGATGGACCCCCACCTCCTTAACAGCCACGGCCCCATTAGGGCTGCTTCCATAAATTTCCCGGGCTGGTTTTCCGTCCCAATCCGCCCCTGATCCATAGGACTGAAACAATAAGTCCAATTGTTAATCCTGAACAGACTGATGTGGTAGTGTACATCCTGTCCGTACAATTGCAGTTCCCAATAGGAAACCAGACAAAGATGGTATAGATCCCATCAGGAATGTAGCAATGCATTGTCCATGGATGAGAGCAGAACTACATTCAATTATGTCAGACTTCCCAGATCCTAGGAAATTAAGGATACTGAATTTAAACCTCTATACCCTCCTGCCTATACCTTCTAAAATCTGTCTATACCGTCTAAAATTTACGCTATTTGCATACGCAGTCATACAGAAAATAAATACCTTCAGACTTTGAGAAAATGTGTTTCCAACGCACAAGGTATATAGGCCCTGATTCAGAGCCGGACGCTCTGACAGAGCGCTCGCTCTGAATCAGGGCCGGCCCTCTGAATTTAAAAGCGGCCTCCTGGCCGCTCGCATAGCTATGGGTGAGGGTACAGCAGTACCCTCTAACCAGGTCTGCAGAAGTTACTATTGGGCTGCTGCAAACCAAGCATTCCTTTCTCCTGGCAGCGGTGGCTCCTACTAATCTGCTGGGAAGGGATTTGCTGTGTAAAATGGGATGTGTCATATACTGTACCCCTGATGGTATATACCTAGATATACCAGAGAAGGTTGCACATGAGGTACAGGATATATTGGATACACCACAAAGGTTAATGTTGCACTCTGGTGTTCTAGTGGTGTCCATCTCAGGTAAAAGAAATGTTAGTGCAAATACTGGGTTCCCTCTGGACCAAGGATGGACAGGACACTGGATTGAGGGCAAATGTAGCTCCTGTAATGGTTAACTTGAAGAGTGGTAGGCAAGCTCCGAAAATCCCTCAGTACCCATTAAAACCTGAGGTGGAGCTAGGGGTGTATCCCATAATTGCGAGGTTATTGCAACAAGGGATTTTAATTCGTACAGCTAGTCCAGCCAACAGTCCTATTTTTCCAGAGAAGAAGGCTGGGGGGAGGGGTTATAGATTAGTGCAGGATCTTAGGGGGGTTAACAAAGTTGTTGAAAGCCAATTCCCCGTAGTGCCCAATCCAACTGTCATCCTCATGCAGATTCCACCGTCAGCTACTCATTTTACTGTCACTGATTTATGTTCTGCTTTCTTCTCTGTTCCTCTTCACCCTGATTGTCAATATCTATTTGTATTTTCCTACAGATGGGTACAATACACATGGACACAATTTCCCCAGGGTTTCATAGATAGCCTCAGAATTTCCTCTCAGGCCTTGCACAACTGTTTGCAATCTTTTCAACCAAGCAATGGGTCTGTCCTCATTCAATATGTAGATGATTTGTTGTAGTGCTCTGATTCATTTATGTCATGTTTAAATGATACTAAACTGTTGTTGCTTCATCTCTCGCAAACAGGGCACAATGTTGCAAAGGACAAATTACAGCCATGCCAGACTAAGGTCAAGTACTTGGAACACTGTCTAACCCAGGGGCTAAGACATTTGACAATGGACAGAATACATGCCATACAGACCATGACACTGCTGGAAAAAAAACAGCAGCAAATCCGTACCTTCTTGGGCATGTGTGGAAACTGCAGAACATATATCCCAGGTCTTTCTATTTTGGCATTACCATTGCAGGACTTAATTTCATCCTCAAAACCTGACTGTGTCATACACACTGAGGAGACAGCAGGTTTCCTTAACCTTAAGGATAGTCTGACAACAGCGCCTGCCCTGGGAATACCAGATTATGAAAAACCATTTGAGTTATTTTGTACGGAAGCTGATGGCTGCACAGCAGGTGTCCTCACACAGAAACATGGTGATGCTAGCAGACCTGTAGCATACTAAAGTGCACAATTGGACACTGTGGCAAGATCACTCCCAACATGTTTAAGAAGTGTAGCTGCAACTGCTCTTCTGGTAAATAAGAGTGAGGATGTAGTATTAGGGCATGATACAACTGTCTATACACTGCATGCAGTATCTGCTTTATTAAATTCTGCCCAAACCAGACATGTCTCTTCAGCAAGGTTCACAAAATGGGAACTAGCTCTAATGGCACCTACAAATATTACCATTAAATGGTGCAATACGTTAAAGCCAGCAACGTACTTACCATATGTGCATCGAGATGCACAAAGGGTGGAGGAAGCTGAGTCTCTGGTGGAAGGTGAGTTTTGCAGGTATACTGATACACATGATTGTATGGAATATTTGAATCAGACCTTTACTGCAAGACCAGACATACGTGACACACTATTAGAAGATGTAGATTTGACATTTTACACAGATGGGAGTTGTCATAAGCAGACAGACACAGGAGAATTATGCACAGGTTATGCTGTTGTAAATGACGAGGATGTTGTGTAATCTGAACCACTTGGTCCCACCTAACTCAGCCCAAGTGGCTGAACTGGTGGCATTAAGGAGAGCATGTGAGTTGGCAGAAGGTAAATTAGCTAATATATACACTGACTCTAGGTATGCCTTCGGGGTAGTACATGATTTTGGGTCTCTTTGGCATCTTAGGAACTTTATGACAGCAGCAGGTACACCAGTAGCACATTCACAACACATAAAAGGACTTCTGACAGCAATCCAGCTACCAAAGGCAGTAGCTGTCATCAAATGCAAAGCCCACACATGCGAAGAAGACCCGGTGTCAATGGGCAATAACAGAGCAGATGAAGCTGCCAAATGGGCAGCAGGGTTACGCATAAACATAACAACTAACAAAGTGATGGTCTTCCAGACAATAGACACACAGAAATTAATTTAAATGCAAGATTTGTGTTCCCTACAGGAAAATGCTGTCTCGAGATTAAAGGGATGTGGTCGGGAGTTCTCTGGACTCTGGAGAGATGGACAAGGTAGGCCTGTTGCTCCTAAGGCATACTACCCAAGCTTGGCTGAGGCAGCACATGGTCTGACTCACCTGGGAAAAGAAGGTATGTGCAAGTTGGTCAGAGCATATTGGTGTGCACCTGGCTTTTCTTCTCAAGCTGGAAAGAGAGCAATGTTCTGTCCAACTTGTTTAAGGAAAAATGTCGGGAAGACAATACCCACCAAGCCATCCCATATCCCTCTGACAGACGGTCCTTTTTGGGTAATACAAATTGACTCCATTCAATTACCACCTTGCAGGATCCTCAAATATGTATTAGTTTGTACTGATGTATTTTCTAATTGGGTAGAAGCATATCCAGCTGCCACTAATACCTCTGTTTTTACTGCTAAAAAGATTGTTCAGGAGTTTGTATACAGATATGGTATCCCTAGAATCATAGAAAGTGATAGGGTTACTCATTTCACTGGTGATGTTTTCCAGAACATGTGTAAGCTAATGGGAATTAATAGTAGACTTCACACCCCCTACCGACTGCAAGCCAGTGCAAAGGTGGAGAGAGTGAACGGTACTATTTAGAATAAACTGACTAAGATCAAGTCTGAAACTGGATTAGGATGGCCAGAAGCCTTACCGCTCGTCCTCCATAGCATCAGAACCACTCCCAGATTTCCTCTTAATCTGTCCCCCTTTCAGATACTGTTTAAAAGGCAACCTAATTTGATTATAAGTCCACAGGATGATTTGCAGAGTAATAATGAGGTTACTGTGCAATATCTTATAAAAATGAGTAGACAGCTGAAACAACAGCAACAGAAATTGAAAATGTTGTTACCTGATATGCCAGAAACAAATTGTCATGATGTTGAACCTGGAGAATATGTTATGATCCGAAATTTCTTACGCTCAGGTTGTTTGACAGACTGGTGGGAAGGTCCTTACCAGGTGTTGATGACAAGTACCACATCTTTGAAGGTAGCAGAAAGAGATACCTGGGTCTATTCCACTCACTGCAGAAAGGTCGACCACCCGAAGGAGGTACAAGGTGGAGTCGAGACAGACAACGTGGACCTGTCGATTGCGAGCCTGTGCCATGAGAACTGAAGATTGCAGTGAAAACACCTGAGCCGGAGACGCGTGCAGATTACTATTCCAGCAATGGAGTGGCAATCTGTTTTTGTTTCTTTATCTCTTTCCAGGGTTCTCCTCATGCTTATTTGTTTCAGGATGTCTTATTTCTGTGATGGAGGACAGTTGATGGAGAGGGAGGCCAATAGTGATGTCGATGGAGTGGAGCCGGAGGAGAGAGCAATAAAACGATCAGGGCAACCTATGGTCAAACTCAGTTTAGGCATTGTTAAGAGATCTGTTAGCCATGTAACTCGGAGACAGTGTGAGGGGTTATTGTCTGAGGAATACTGTATTTGTGAGTACTGTGGATCCCTAGTTGATAAGAAATGTATCCAGCGATGCCAGTCCAAGGTTAATCTGTATTTGGGCGGGCAACCTTTAGAGGATTACCATTCCTTAGTGGGTAAGGTTCTAAACCAAACAGAATGTTGGGTGTGTTCACAAGTACCTCAAGGACAGAGTAATTTGGGATTAGTGCCATACCCATTAAAGATAGCAGAGGTACTTGAATTACATGGGGGAAGACTGGTGGACAAGACATATAATATATCTAGACCCCTTAGTCTTAAGCTCCACCAGTACCATGTAGATAGATCTCTGGTATGTTTAAATCTCACAAATTTCAGAAAATCAGGAAATTGGGAGGTGGCCTGGAACAATCAGAAAATGACCTACTCACACAGAGCTGATAATGAGCCTATCGATTCTGAACATGTTCGCAGAATTATTGCAAATGGGAGGCACTTCCGGTATAGGTATACGCATAGTTACAACAAAGTAATGGTTGGCAGAGTATCATTAGGGTACTGTGCAAATATTATACAACCAGAAACGTGTACCAGTCAAATGGGGGAAATAGGGGCAGGATTCTTTGTCAGAATAATGTGTTCAATTATAATGATGCATTCTGTTCCTTACATTCTCCCGGATGATGTGTATTTTATATGTGGAAGGAAGGCGTACAAGTGGCTCTCTCCGAATTCTGAAGGTTTATGTTATCTTAGAAGTGTGGTACCAGATATCATGACCCTTGCACATGATGAAATGATTGGTATCCATAAAACCGCACCACCTCCATACATACACACGAAGTATGAACATCGTGACAAAAGAAATATGATCCCTGGTGAAGAACATATAGCGACACAGTTGATTAGTGAAACAACTGGCTTCCACATTTTAGATATATCCAAGACTTGGATATAATAGACAACATCACCGAGATGTATGATGACACGTTCAGGTATACGGGTAAGGAGCTACAGGCATATAAAAAGGAATTGGTACAACATAGGCTAATGTTAAACTACCTGACAGCTATTACTGGTGGATATTGTGTGACTTTAGCCACCCAATTTGGTGTCAAGTGTTGCACATACATCACCAATAATACTAGTGACCCCAAAGAGGTGATAGACCGGAAAATGGATGAAATCCTACAACTGAAGTGGGAATTTCAGAAGGACCATAATACTTCCTTGTATGAGACTGAGGTAAAGGTAGAGAAATGGTTCTCGTGGTTAAACCCTGTCAAATGGTTCTCCGGTCTGGGAAAGTGGGCACAGGAGATGATTGTTAGTGTAGGTAAGCTTCTTATTCTTATACTTGTTGTCATCTTAGTAATTGGTTTTTGTGTCAGATGTGTTCCTACTGTATTGAAGTGTGGAAAATGTACCACTAAGGTAAATTGTGAAAATGAGATCATGATGGTGGTGAGTGGTGGTGGTATAGGTACTAAGGTTGATAAAGAACTGCACTACAATCCTGAAATTTAATGTACCATCAGATAATAACATGTGAATAGGCTTGGTCATGAATGATAAAATATTGTAAATGTTCCATTAAACATCCTAGATAATGTAGTCTCACTTCCACCCACAACTTCCTTTATAGGTTCGATGAGGTCCCACATCTTACCAATGGTCCCCCATAGATCCGCTGAGCACGGTAAAGGGTTATTTTACCCATTCTTGAAGCGCATTATTGATGGTTCAATGACCAAGTTGTGTCATACCGTTTAGAACATTGAATAATAATTTATTATGCATGACTAAGTAGGTTAAGAATAGAATGTGATAGTTTATGTTTGCTATCAAAGGGTGGACTGTCAAAGTCAAATAATTGGATATGATCATGTTACAATTATTATCTGAAGATATAGTCGTCTATGGTCCGATGATGTATTACTAGGACGCTACTTTACGTTGATGCAATCCGATGCGCTAAACTGCGTATTCACAACACACATACGCTGATGCACATAACGCACACATATATATATACAAGGACGCTCATATGCATATGTACATACTTACACATAGACGTTCATCTGTATATATTCACGTACTTACACATAGACGCATATTTGCTATCTTTAATACACAGACGTACATATGCAAACGCATACATGTAAAATGGTTCCCACACATTATAGTTAATAACCAGAGTTATTAAAGGTATTTGTTAGCTAATAATTATGATGTAAGATGTACTTAAATGAGAACTAAGGATCAGAATATAGTGGACATGTCATGTTTGGTATCATACTAAATCCCTGTTTATTTGCAGACATCCGTATCTATCGGCAAAGAAGTCACATCATGCGTCCTCTAGTTATGGATGATAGGGAGTTATTGAATAGAAATGTTATAACTTGCATGCAGTGTTGTAGCCAGTATTAACCAGTTGTTTGGCAGGAAACTACACAATGTGACCGTTGGAGGATTGAGACAAACCCCTGATGACACCGTATGAGCCAACCAATGACCAGATTGACCAGAAGCAAGAACCAATAAGAAACTGTCAATTTGTCTCTTTGTTAACTCTGAAACCTGTAAGGTATATAAGCTTTGTGCTGACCTCAGTGTATGGAACATCTTCTATGCGACTGCAGGCTTCTGGATTGATGACTGTATACTGGGACCAGTGCGCAAGCGTATGTATCGGCTGTATTATTTATTATTGCTTTTTACTCTAATTGTTTAATCTTACATTGTGTTACCCCTTTATACATAAATAACTTTTTGTGCTTTGGAACCACACGATTGGACTGGACAGCAATTCTTAGTTAAGCGACTTGCAGCGCTAAATAGCGACTAGCGACTGTTAGGAATCAATAAGGGCTAATCAGAGAAAGAGAGAGGGGCTAAGAGATGGGGAAAGAAAACTTGCCATTTTACCATCGGAACTCAGCCATTAATGGCGGAGAAACATTGGAACTCAGCCATTAATGGCGGAGAAACATTGGAACTCATCCATTAATGGCGGAGAAACATTGGAACTCATCCATTAATGGTGGAGAAACATTGGAACTCAGCCATTAATGGTGGAGACACATTGGAACTCTGCCATTGATGGCAAAACATAGACAATCAGCATCAAATCATCAGTGTTTACTAATCAAAAATGGTCAATGTCGCTAGCTGCCTAGGCTTACACCCTACCTGCTTTCTCTGGGGGAACTCTCTCTCTTGCTGTTTATCTCTAGGGGTTCCCTTCCTTGCAACCTCTCTCTAGGGAGGCTTCCTTCCTAGCTGTCTCTTTGGAAAAAAAACCTGTTGGCAGTAAAGTTAGCCAGTTTTCGACAGTGAAGCTTTCCCATATAAACAGCACAGGTATTATGACGGTACTTATATTGTCACAGTACTTGTTCTTTTAGCAGGTTAAAATCCCTTAAAAAATACTTTATTCCATGCAGAATATTTTTAGTTTATGTCAAATTTTTTATTTCTTTTAAGGATGGTTGAGGGGGTCCCAGACCAGTTACTTGCCTAGGGCCCCATGAAATATAAATCCGGCTCTGGTCCCGAGTATGCTCAGAATAGGGAGTGCTTGTAATGGGGATATCGCGGCCACTTAGCAGCAGTGTCACAGAGAGCAGCAATATAACAGACGGCAGCAAAGGTTCTCAGCCCCAACACCTTAACACGTTTCTCTGGGTTTGGGCTCACAGTTTCTTCTTCATTTCTATGGTTCAAAACATTCACATTTATATCAATACAAACACATTTCTGAAATCAGCTGTAGGCCTGACTGGCTGTATCCCTGATCCTGTCATTTTCAGAAATACTTTCTTACAGTTTATTTCCTGAACTTAACGCTTGCCTTCAGAAACATGATACATTGGTCTATAGAAAACCACTGAGTCAATCTGTATCCTATACCAACCCTGGATACTACAGGGTGAGTCTCCCATATCCAAAATGCTTGGGACCAGGGGTATTTTGGATAACGGAATATTCGGTATTTTGGAGTATATGCATACCATAATGAGATATCTTGAGAATGGGACCCAAATCTAAACACAGAATGCATTTATGTGTTATATACTCCTTATACACACAGCCTGCAGGTCATTTTATGCAATATTTTTAAGAATTTTGTGCATAAAAAAAAGTTTGTGTACATACATGAAATTCATTTATGCTTCATATACACATTATACTCAGAGCCTGAAGGTTATTTTATACTGTATATTAATAATTTTGTGCTTTTTACAAAGTTTGTGTACATTGAACCATCAGAAAGCAAAGGTTTCACTTTCTCAGTCATGCTAAAAATATTCCGCATTTCAGAATATTTGGCTATGGGAGACTCAACCTGTATTATGAAATATTTTACTGGACCTGCAGGAAAAATGTGTCTATTAAATTTTTTAAGAGACAATACTTTTATCATTTAAAGCACAGCTAGTAAATTGTTAATGACTGGAAGGATGTGCATTCTGAAACTCTCAAAAGATTAATACTTAGTTACTGTAAATATATTACTCATACAATATATACACATACATACAATACATAACTGTCAAACTGAAACATCTAGGAAAAATATATAAATGGAAGCATTATTGGAATAGTATGCACAGGGCTGCCATCAGGGGGGGGGGGACTGCCGGAACTGGAGTCCCGGGCTCGGACAGAGAGGGGGGCCCACACATCCTCCCAGCTTGTGACGACTGAGCAACAAGAAGTTGCAGGTAAAGTGGGGCAGGCTGGCTGGGGCTGACTATCTGGGGCTGGCTGTCTAGGGCAGGGGCTGACTATCTGGGGCTGACTGTCTGGGGCTGGCTGTCTGGGGCTAAGGCTGGCTGTCTGGGGCTGACTGCCTGGGGCTGGGACTGGCTGTGGGGCTGGACTGGAGGCAAGAAACAGACAGCAGGGCTGGGCTGGAGAGACAAATTGGGGCTAGAGTTGTCAAAATAGAAAAAGGAAGCCAAAAGACTGTGCTGCCTGGTGTCACTTCAGTGATAGACAGAAAGATTATCTCAATTATCATGGGCATATATAATTATTAATACTCCATTGGAAATACTAATACCCACACATAATTGCTGCTGTTCAAAAAAAGGGAGGAGGAGCAGGGGGCTCTGGCTATTTTGTCAGTCTCGGGCCCTATCATGGCAGCCCTGAGTATGCAATTTGTACAGTTAGCTTGGCAGCACTTTTATAATCTCATTAGAGAGTACTATTAGTTTAACACATGTATACACACATACCCACATACACATAGTTATAGTTATATTTTTTTATTCGCCTCAAACTCCCGATTATTTAACATTTTCCCAAATCTCCTCCCAATTACCTGATAACAATTGCTGACCACAGGTATTGCCAGCGCCTACATAAAAGAACCAAATAATATTTAGACATGTTAACCCTTGCTAAAACGATCGGCCCCAGACTCATGCAAACACTACTGGCAATCCCACCAGTGATTGTTTACTAAAAGCCATTTTCCTTAGCACATAAGTTTATATACATCCTATCTGTGCACACCCATTAAATAGTTTGCTAGGGTAATGGGAAACAAAAATACACTGTTTCACGCCATTTTATAGTGTTCATTCAAAATAGTATGTGCATAATTACAGTAACAATCCAAAACCAGGTTCACATTATTTCAGTGTAGAAAAATCACAAAGCCTATAGGTCAGTTGTTAGTATATCATGCTATAGAAAGCAATACAGCAGAATTATGAAATAATGGTTTATCTTAAAATAATTCAACCATTAAATAACTTGGTGGAATTAGTGAACACACATGCTTGGTAAACATACTTAAGAAGCACTTCCCAGGCTGCAAGCCTCCATAGTTTTTATACTATGGGCTTAGGGCCTGATTCCGCAATGAACGCAGTTGGCAATATGCACGCAATCAGCCGATTGTTGCGTACTGTGCATGCATATGCATCGCAGTGCACGTGTGCGAACTAGCTATTGCGATCTGGAGATTGATTGACAGGAAGCACTGTTTGTGGGTGGTGATGGTTGGTCATCGGGGAAACACAGGAATTTGCAGGGACATGCATAAATTATCCACTGCGATGGCATACGCAGCCTGAGGTCTCATAGCGTGCGTGGTTGCGAGCAATTACTTTGAATTATTTTATTTTATTTTATCCTATTTTCTTTATTTATTTTATCATATTTTACAGACATACACATTAGCGCTTGGTCCCAGCCTTAGGCTGAACTCATATAATTTCTGAGTAAGGTCATGGCTTGTGCAAGTGTGCGTGAGGCTGCGATGGTACTCGATTGTACTAATGGTTTTGCAGACTTGCTAAACATTACAGATGTGTGGTAAGTAAAGTGGGCGCCCTTGTGTAGTGCTGGGAGGGAATAGCGATCAATATGAATTAGCATACTATCACAGTTGAACTGCATGCGTAATCGCTATTGCATTTGCAGTCGCATACAGTAGTGAACCAGACCCTTTATCCAATTAGCTGCGAAAGGGTGCGCGAATTGGCGATGCAACGGCATAAAAACACAGGCAATGGCACGGCAATTCACCCTCCTCATGCCCTGATCTCACCCCGGACTATGGAGCTGCAAACATAAATGTGCGAGACCAGAGGTAGCCTACCGTTAATGCAGCACACAGCTATACTTGCTCGCGGCTGCAAAAGATTTGCACTGTTTTTTCCAAAGTGTAATTAAATTTAAAGCATAATACGAAGTTAGACCAGAGTTAAACACGAGGATAAAAGAGGGAAAATATTCTTCCTGAAATCTCTACTACTATGGGACCACTTTTAGTAAACTGCTCTGCGTTTGGTCTTCCTCCACCTCAAACAACTGCTTTCTCCATATGCTGGACACTCTGGGGGTGATTCAGCTTCACATCAAATTGTACGTCCTTGCTAATATGCAAATGCGGCAGGAGGTGTATGACACCCCCTGCTGCATTTGCGATCCCAGCACTGCGACCGAGGTTGCAGACTGGGATCGCCATCAGTCGCGATGGTGAACGATGTCGGGCCGCCAGGCAGCTGAGAAAGCCTCAGCTAGCTCAGGCTGGCCTACTTCTGAGGCCAGCCAGGAAACTGCCAGTGACGTGCGTTGAGGTAAATGGCTGGGGAGGAACTGGCTGGTATCAGAGCCAGATTTACAGATACATACATTAATCCTAGGATTCATGTAGGCATTATAAAAAGGTGCAGCAGTATATAGTGCTGGAAATTTGGTGTGTTTTGATCAGGGATGTGCGGAAATGGTAGACAGAGGAGGCAGTGCCTCACCTGCCATACACTTTTTACTCCTTAGTTTTGACTATAAAAATGATTAGAATAATACAAAGAAGATATTTATAATATTTTCTTTATACTTTTCTTATAATTTTTATAGTCAAAACTCTGGAGTATACCTAAGTATGACAGAAAAGGCTCTGCCTCACCTCAACGCACATCACTGTAACTGCGCCCGTCAACCCAGTCCCTGGCCTTGCCACTCCCGGAAAACGGGAAGGACATGCCCCCATTTCCAGGAACGCTGGACGCCCCCGCACCTCTCCTTAAATGCAAGAGGCTGCGTGCGATTACGGAGGACCCATTCTGCACACTTGCAGAATGGGTCCTGTGCACGTGCAGATTCACGATTGCATTCAGCTGAATCAGCCCCTCTGTACTGAACTCCTTGTTTGGACATTGCAAGGAATTACCACTTTGCTTTCTGTACTTTTGATTGTTTTACATTTTTATACACATCTGTTTATTGCACTCCTGTGCCATTGACATTTTATCTTTATACCATTGAAATTTTGACCTGCATTGCCATTGCTTCACATCCATACTGTACATTTTTTTTACAAGTTTTTTCTTTATTGAAGCATGAATACACAATATATGAAAACATTTTAAAAAAAGTAAAGTACAAAAAATAAAAGCATATGGACAAATAACAATATAAAAGAAGCAATATCCATGTATTAGAAAATACACTTAATGATTATACTCGGACCTGCATATCACAGCCACCCAGAGCAGAAGTAGTAGTAGTAATAGTCATTGGGGAGTCTTGGGAGTACATATGTGTTTCGTACCTCAATGTACCTTGGAAATATTTCCAAAGTTCCCTCAGTAGCAGGGATAGAGGGTCTATGTAGTTCTCCCATGTATCAAAAAAGCATCTGCCAGGTGTGTACCCACCATTAAAGTACAAAACATTGCAGAATGTGGACACACTTTCTAAACATTGCTGCAGCAGCAGTCATAATACCCAAATGAGCAGTGGGGCAGTAAAACCCAAAGGTTTGGTGCTGTTGACGGCAGTGGGAAGATCCACCTTCACAGTCCCACGCTTCAACCTTGGCATTCCAAATGGACCTGATACCTGCAAAAGTGTTCACAAACCACTGAAATGACAGTGGAGAAAGTTGCGTTCAAATGCAAAGTTCCTCCATTTCAAATGTATGCTCTCTATCTTCTGTGCTGCCCTTTCCCTTTCTTTCAGTCTTATTTCAAGTCCCTTATCTCTTCCCAGTCCTTCAACCTCCGCTGTCTCTTCGCCACTTCAACTGCCCCCCCACTCTCTGCCCTTGACTTTGCAACCCACTTTACATGTAAAATGTATTCCATTTGTCAGTGCATCACATCCCACCAGACCCTCATCATTCTGCTTTACCAGCCTACCTCTTCCCATCTTCCCCATCCATTTTACCAACTCTGACTTCCTTCTCCCCAGTATCTGGAGATGAAGTCATGGCCCTAATCCAGTCCTCGTCCCTTCCGCCCCCCCTCGATCATATCCCCTCCTGCCTTCTTCACTCCCTCTCTCCCGTTGCCTGTTCCCAGCTTGGCAATCTCTTCAATATATTCCTCTTATCAGGCACTGTCCCATCTGCATTCAATCATGCTTGTATCCTCATCCCACACTTGATCTTGACACTCTCTTCAACTTCCACCAAATCACTCTCCTCCACTTTGCCTACAAACTCCTTGAGTGGATTGACTACAACAGCCTCACTGCTTTTGTTTCTTCACGCTCCACACTTAACACATTTCAGTGTAGCTTTCATCCTCTCCACTCCACAGAAACTGCCCTCACTAAAGTCAGCAATGACTAAATCCAAAAGACACTTCTCTTTGCTCATTCTCCTTGACCTCACTGCTGCTTTTGACGACACTGTGAACCACCATCTACTCCTGCTAATCCTTCACTCCCTCAGTTTGCATGATACTTTCTCTCCTAGCTGTCCTCTTGCCTCTCCATCTGTTCTTTCTCTGTCTTCTCTTATTATTCCACTTTCCCCCTACTTCTGCTACCAGTAGATGTCCCCCAAGGCTCTGTTCTTGGACCTATTCTAATCTCCCTCGATACATCTTCTGAAGGTGAGCTCATCAACTTCTTTGTTATCCAATGTCATCTCTACGCTGATGACACTCAGATCTATCTCTCCTCCTCTGACCTTTCCCCCTATCTCCTCACTTGTATCTCCAGCTGTCTCTCATTTCCTCCTGGATGTCCCAGTGCTTTCTTAAACTCAACAAGTACTGTATAAGAATGAGTTGATCATCTTTTCACCCTCCTAAATAACCTCAGCTCCCTCAAGGCCTGATTCAGAGGTGGACCCTTATGCTGTCGTGGCTGCACTTTCTTTCGAATTCGCTGCTGTGATAATATGCAAATGCTAGTCTCAGCCTTCGCCTCAAGTCTTTGCAAAAGCCTGAGATTGCACTCCCTGAGATGCCCACTTTCAATGTTCGTGGACAGTGGAAATCCGCTGCAGAATTCAAACACTCAGCAATCGGTGCACCTTCGCAATGACCATCAACACTTACGTTGCCCTATGGCTAGCTCAGTGTCTCCTTCTGATCTTTCTCTAATTATGGCCTCTTTAGCTGTGGCCCTACATTTAAGAATGCAGCCGTGTTCACTGACATGCCTTTGATATTCCAAAAACATGCCCATGAGACACCTCCCAGGAATGCCCATGGCTGTCTGCTAACAGCTCTATTACAAACAACTCAGTTTGCAACAGCGGTCTCTGCATACACTCAGTTGTATGCATGTGCTATAGGGGTTTCTTATACATTTTGCTCATGTGCAGTAGCAAACAATCAGTCTACTGCATCACTGCTTTCACCTCTGAATCAGGACCTCAATTTCATTATCTATTGACAGCACCACTGTATCCTCTAGTCCAGGGGTTCCCAACCACGGTCCTCAAGGCACACTAATAGTCCAGGTTTTAGGGATAGCCATAGTTGAGCACAGGTGACTTAATTAGTACCTTAGTTATTTTGATTCAACCATCTGTGCTTAAGCATTGGATATCACTAAAACCAGGACTGTTAGTGTGCCTTGAGGACCGAGGTTGGGAATCACTGCTCTAGTCCACAAGTACACTCTCTTGGAGTTATCCTTGACTCCTTCCTCTCCTTCAACCCTCACATTAAGGACCTCATTCAGAGTCGGTCGTTGCGGCCGCACGGTCGTAGGGGAAAGGCGCCGGATATGCAAATTAAGCGGTCACAAGTTGCGGTCCTAAAATGAGATCATTAGCTGAACGACCAAGGGTAAGAAGTGGTCATAAGACTACATCACGCCCCCTTCTCGATCACCACACACATCATCTCCTGGGATATAAGGATTAATCGCGACCATCGGGAACCATCGGAGCTGGTCGTAGAGCTTAAGGTTGACCATACCCTCTCTTAAGCACTACGATCAAGTCAGTGTTCAAACCTCCCATGTCACATGTGCCATGACACTACTTTGTTAATTATGCACTCCCATTAAACGCCGTTCGCATAATTAGGCACGCCTGCGTTCGGATCTCCACTCCCCCATTTTCAAGCACCTTCCCCTGTTACCACCCACAAACGGTTCATTCTGTCACTCAAACTAACGACCTGGCTGTGTTCAAGGAGAGAGAAATTTCTGATTGTAACAGCTAGTTTGCGCACGCGCATTGCGAACTTTACGCATGCGCAGTTTAGCGAACATCGGCTGTGTACGACCGTGCGGCCGCAACGACCAACTCTGAATGAGGTCCTAAGTACATTTCACAGTCCTGCCATTTAAATCTCAGAAATATCTCCAGGATCCGACTCTACTCTTTCAAATGGGTTATCAAGACCCACTTCTTTATCAAAGCTTTCCAGCTCTCAACCTAACAACCGCTCCATGCTCCTTGTTCAATGCCTCTCCTCTCTGTGTCAGTAAGGAGGGTGCAGAGGCCGGTACCATCGCACAGGATGGAGAGTGCCTTGAGGGCGGCTTCATCGCAGCCCCTCGGCCTCTGCATCTGGTTAGCAGGGTGCCTGCAGCCAGTATTGGTGCTGCAGTGCCAGCTATTGGTGCTGCAGTACCTTCAGATGCTCCATCCACGCACCCTGCAGCATGTACAGCTGCTAGTAGCATCCTTGGGATACTCCGACCAGTGAAAGCTGCTCCAGTCATGGCGCTCCCGCCTAGACCCCCTGGTGTGCAGCCTTATGACTGTATGTATTCAGGGGGAGGGGGTGGCAGCTGCACAGGGAGCAGTGAAGCCCTGTTACAGGGCTGTATCACCCCTGTCTGTCTCCCACTCTCCTTTAGATTGTAAGCTCTTATGAGCAGGGCTTTCTTCCTTCATCTGCTTTTCCTTCCCTCACCTATACCATCATCTCCTTCCCATTGCCAACAACAGTACCAAACCTTTGAGTTTGGCTGCCCTACAGCAATGTTCATAAACCTTGTCTATGTTCTGCAATGTTTTGTACTGCAGTGCTGGGTACACACTTGGCATACACATTGGCCATCCTCATACACAGAGGGTTAAGAATTCCCTCTTTTTGAAGCTACATGCTGTCAGAGTAATTTCTAATTGGTGCCTGTTTATATTTCCATTTATTTTTACTGACGACATTCTAACTGCTTCCTTTGGCCAGCATATGGGTTGGTTGGTCAGTCGTGTGTACACACCGGCAGATGTAAACAACGTCGTTCACAGATATTTAGGCTGTACACATTAACTGATGGGCGGGACAATATATTGTTCGTCAGTGTACGATCGATATATCTTCAAGTGTGTACCCAGCAGAAGTCACATTTTACTTGATTTGTTCATACTGTTTCTGTTTATGTAGTCTGTAAGACGCTGCAGGCCCCTTGCTGTGCCATATAAATAAAGGATAATTATAATAATGAGGAAAAAAAATGAAATTTACTGACCAACTCTTTGTATTAAAGTAATTCTGTAGAAAACATCAGAATATTGATATCTTTTAGTATGCAGCAAACACTTTTTTTTAAATTACTTTGAGCCTTAAAGCCCAACAGCTACTTTATGGGAAACTATTAGCTTTTGCAGACATTAATGATAATTATTGTTGTTAAACTGAAACTGTCTCAAATAGTTCTAAGCAGTGCCGTTAGTTCCCTTATGTTGTACAGACTTTGGGTCTGATTCACTACTGTACGACACAGCAATTACGCACGCAATCGGCCGATTGTTGCGTACTGCGCATGCGTATTTATTGCAGTTTGCGTGCACGAACTAGCCATTGTGATCGGGACTGTGATTGTAGTGACTACGCAGACCCTTTGCAGAGTAATTGACAGAAAGTGCCGTTTGTGGGTGATGATGGGGGCGTGGTTGGACGAACACAGTGCGATTCAAAGCCATTGCAGGGGCGTGCATATATTATCCACTGCAATGGTCTACGCAGCCTGAGGCCTGATAGCGTGCGTGGTTGTTAGCAATTTCAGAGCTTCTGCAAGTGTGCGTGAGGCTGCGATGGTACTCGATTGTACCGATGTTTTCGCAGTCTTGCTAAACATTACGGATGTGTAAGGTAAGGTGGGCGTCCTTATGTAGTGCTGTGTATGGATTTGCGATCGCAATTAATTAGCATACTATAGCAGTTGAACTGCATGCGTAATCGCTTTTGCATTCACAGTTACGTACGGTAGTGATTCAGGGCCTTTGTTCATCTTCCTATGCAATTGAGTTGTAAACACAGAACAATAATCACACACAGTAAAAATTGATGCAAAGCTGAGGGCAACTGTGGCTGAACTGAGTAGAGAATGTTAAGGCTGATCTGTATGGCAGATTCAGCTACTGAGTACAATCCATCCTGTACTGCATGTGGGGCAAATACAATGTATCATCCACTCAACACCTTGACTGTAAAGCTATGGGTAGCAGAAGACAAACTGTAACATCTTCACTTGACGACTGAAAAGACAGTTCGTACTATAAGACACTCCCATGACAACATCATAAGAATACCAATCATAGTGCAAACTAGAACTAATGAATAGGCCAGCATGACTACTACTGACATGAATACAGAGGGACATATTTTGTAAGACATGTAAACTCCAAGCCATTTCACAGCTTCTGTTCCAGTCAAGAAGTAAGCTTTGCAAATGGTAGCATTAAAAACTGACCTTGTTAAGAAAACTTTGGACAGTAACCCTATATAAACATATGTATTCTGATAAGCCAAAACTGCTTTGTGTGCGGCCAAGACAGCTCTGATCCCCTGAGACTGAGGCATGAACTCTACAAGACCTCTGAAGGTGTTCTATGGAATCTGGTACCAGGAAGTTACCAGAAGATCCTTTAACTTGATTTTTCCATATATACCACTGATGCTCAATTGCAGTGAGATCTGGTGACTGTAGAGGCAGGGGCAACATCTTGAACTCTTCATTATGTTCCTCAAACCATTATCAACCAATCCGTGCAGTGTGGCATGGCACATTATCCTGCTGAAAGAGGCCACTTCCATCTGGGAATACTGTTGTCATGAAAGAAAGTACCTGGTCTGTAACAATGTTTAGGTTGGTGATATGTATCAAATTAATGTCCGCAGGAATAATTGGTTCCATGGTTTCCCAGCAGAACATAGCCCAGATTATCACACAGCCTCCACCATCCTGTTATCTTCCCACAGTGCATCCTGGTGTCATCTCTTCCCTAGGTAAACAATGTACAAGTACCCATCCGTCCATGTGATTCAAGAGTAAATGGGATGCATCAGTCCAGCCAACCTTCTTCTGGGCATCCAAGGTTCAGTTGTGATACATGCTTATTTGTTAGGGGTTATCATGGGCAGCACTCTGACTGGCCTGTGATTACAGAGCCCCATATTCAGCAGGGTTCAATGCACATTACTCCTGTCACTATGATTAAAATTTTCTGCCATTTGTAACACTGTTGTCCTTCTGTTAATTCGTACCAGATGGGATAACCTTTGTTGACCCCTCGCTTTAATGAATCTTGTCCACCGAATGCCATTTCGGCGGTTCTTAGTTTTTTCCTTCTCAGACCCAGAAGCCTTGCTGTTGTGGAGATGTTCTGGCCGAGTTGCCTGACCATAACAATTTTGCCCTGATCAAAGCCGTTCAGGTTTTTACACCTGCCCATACCTTCTGCACTCAACTCATCGACTACAAGCAGCTTATATCAGCTTATCATCTGATATGATCCCTTACCTATATATAACTTTTAGGGCCATATTCAATTGCAGGAGAAAAGCCATTCTCAGCGAAAAGTTTTCACCGTTGACGTCATTTTGCCTGTTGGAAACACGCTACCGCCCAATTCAATTGCAATGACTTTTCGCCTAAGAGGAAAGTCAATGCATTCAGATAGGCGGAAAAGATTCGCCACTGAATGGAGGTGGAAAAAAGTGCAGTTTTTGGGTGCAAAGTTGCGGGAATCCCCGTGCAGTGTTAGGACAGTTCCCCAAGGGTAAACTGGGTCAAAAAAAGTAAAAAAAAATCCATTAGAACACCCCCAAAAAGTACTTTCGTTTTGGGGTCGGAAAAGTGTAAAGTTCTGGGACAAACATAAAAACTAGCGAAATAGACTCCAGGGGGGTCCCCAAGTATGCCCCAGGTGTTTTTTTTCTTTGCAGGTGTTTGCGGCAGGTGGTTTTTCTATGATTTTTAAAACTTCACTTTAGCAACTTTTAAATATGCTAGCCCCCATTTTTAGGTACCCCAAATTTGATGGGAGTAGTTATTTTGTTGAAAAAATATTGCTAAATGCTATTCTTCACCCCTTATGCAAATACGCTAAATAGCATCTATTGAGACCATTTAAGTACCCCAAATACCTTCAGCAGGGCTATTCGGGGGTATCCATAGTTATCCCCCATGTCAGTGCATCTTTTGGGGGGTGTCAGGCTGATTTCTCCAAATCTTACAGCACTATTTGACTATCTAAGTTTTGCCGGGACACGTTCTCGCGTCCTTTGCAATTGAGTAGGGCGAATCACGGGGACAAGCGGAATACTTTTCCGGAGGCAAAACTGGTGATGACGGCAAAAAGTCTGGCATGCAAAAAGTTCGGGGCTTTTCGCCAGCAATTGAATACGGGCCTTAATATTCTATAACATCTCTGGCTTATATATAACACGATCAAACCTCCAACAAATATATTTTACCAGTGTGCAAGAAATCTGTTTCTTCAACAATGAAATAACAGTTGATATATAAATAGAATATATAATTGAGAAGGATCTCCTAAATCTTAGGATCTCCCAAATCTTAATCTAGACATAGGGGTATGTTTACTAAAGTGAGAGTTTCTAGAAGTGGAGATGTTGTCCATAGCAACTAATCAGATTCTAGCTATTATCTTCTAGAAGGTGCTAGTTAAGTATTAAGTAGAATCTGATTGGTTGCTATGGGCAACATCTCAATTTCTAAAAACTCTCACTTTAGTAAATATACTCCATAAAATCAGTCTGAACTTTGTTGGCAGCGCCACCCACATTTGCTTTCAAAGTTTTGTTTCTACGTAGTGAAGCATTTGTAATATGTAATAAACCTTCATTCACACCTGCATCTATTTTTGAATTTCATATTTATTTTTATGTCAATACTGACATGTAACCATAGATAATATATTACCTTCTTTTGCTCATTCCGTGCTCCTCTCATTTGTTCTTTCTAGTGAAAGCATCAAGAAATAATTGAAAAGCCTAATGGATAAAAACTGAATCCTTTTGTAGTAATCACAATGCATGTTTTTTCGCTTGAGAATTACTTAAGCTGTCCGAATAAGACTGCATTTTTCTTTTCACAGAAAGATAATGAAATCCCTAAATGAAATGACAAGATTGCTTGACCTAGTTGAAATTTGGGAGTTCAATTATTGTTGATATGAAATTATAGAACAGACTGACGAACATTATTCCAAGACGACATTTCCCACCACATAAAGAGAAATGTAATTGTGATACATTGCCGTGAATAGCAATTTAGCCGTGGGTAATGGACAATCTGATAGTTTAATAGGGCGATTGAAAGAGGAGCACAGATCGGAATATCTGCTGTTGCAAGATGAAACGTTATATGATGTGGGCACTGGACATTAGTACGTCTCTGATCCTTTGAGCAACAGGAAAATAGGGTCATATTTGTGACACTGAAGGCTAAACAGTTACTGAGCTGTAAGTCTATTATTGCCAAATATGTGACTATGGAGACCTGACAAATTCTGGGCAATTATTTTCAGCTCCAGAACTTTAATTTAGCATTTGGTCTCCATCGGCTATAATGTGACGTGGCTTCAGCTTCCCTGAAACATTCAAGGCTTTATGATACACTGTCAATTTTCATTAGACCCCTATTCTGAGGCCCTAATTTTGAAATATGTTATAATCTTTTATGGTATTCTTAAATGTGATGTCTTAGGCAACATGCCCGCACTTGTTTTTGTGACAAGGGGCATAGTTGGGCGGGCCATATGCTGGTATAGTGATTATTATTTGTTAACAATAACTTATGTAGAGTCTTCATATTATGCAATACAAGCAGGAATTTAATGACAGATGGTGCAAACTTCTCCCGCCATTGTCAATGATGTCACTTTCATGGAATTCCAGCATAAGACGCATCTACGGTCTCCAAACACTTCTGGTATTTCCACATAGTTACTCATCACAAACCACCTCATGATAAAAACAACCAATAACTACACCACAACATAATCAACAACCAAAATGAATACCAGTATAGAAGAAAGGAAAAAAAGCACAAAGGGATGCACATAACAAATATAGAAAGAAAAATTCCCAAATCAATAGCAAACATGAAAAGAATGTTAAGCATAATCTAAAATCAAGTGCCGACAAGAGAAATAGGCAGATGAGGGGAAAGAGAGAGACTGAGTAAGAATGTAAGAACGAGGAGTAGAAATAGTGTGGGGGGGGAGGAGGGGGAGTAAACAAAACCCAGGCAGCACCGGGTACAACAGCTCGTTTAAAAATATTGTTGAATATAATGTGATATAGTTGGATATAACTTAAGTAACAAAACCACACTGTAAAATAGTTTATATATTATTAAGAACAGTAGCAAAACTTGGAAAAGTAACTAGTTTTGATTATGCTTTTGTATCAGTTCTTAAAGACCAAAGTAGATCATTAAAATTTCAGAAGGTTTCTAAGCCCCAACAAAGGTTTGGGATCATTATAATGTTACAAAGCAAATAATAATACTGTACAGTGTACATATGTAATATATCCATTTATTACAACCATTGAGTCTTGTTTTCTTAGTGTTGACTGCATTTTTGAAAAGGAAACAGGATTTCCGTGGTCAGATAATGGTAAAATCAATGCAGGAACACAGCAAGAGTGAAAGAAAGGAAAACCATGGAACTTTTATGTTACTATTCTGCTTTGATTTGGTTTATTGATAGTTCACAATTTTTATTTTGCCTTAATACTTGGCACATTAACCCCTTGCAGCACCAGGCAGGAAATATCTTTCTGTAGTTTTAAATGCCAAAATGTGCAGACAAAGTAATATGTTTGAAAGTCATTTGAGGGTCAGCATCTTTGTCTGTGGTATTGAACGCTGAGAGAAGCAATATGCCCAGCTTCGTCTCTCTCTAGCAAAATGAATGACTATTTTCTTTGAGTTAGGATTACATTTTCTGAGGGTAGTCTGTAATTGGAACACCAAGACGAAAATCAATTTGTAGGAAGAAAAATAAATAGAAATAAAGATAACACACAGACGGGAATGGAGAAGAAAGATGTCTATTAATTTGCTCTGTGTTTGTTTGTATGTCTTACTGTCGTATTACTGTCGTATTACAGAAAAAGGGATATGGGCTTGAAAGCATTGATACTGGAAGGGATTTTAAAATGTCGTGCAATGTTTGCTGTCCTGATCTTATTGTGTCTGCTTCCCAACAAATAACAACTCTGACGTGTTACAGTTGGCGTCATATAAAGGAATTCAAAAAGTGTCCAGCTGTTGATATCTAGTAAATCTGTTCTTCCCTTATATTCAGGGGGTTAAAGTGGGCAGGAACTGGTTTTCCGTCACCTCTAATGGTAGACGGAACTAGTTCCACCTCCACAATGTCCCTGCACAGAAGTACCACAAACAGAGAGCCACTTTGTCTGGCCGTGGTAGCTTCCCCCTCCTTGGTTTCCGGCTCCATGTTCCTCCTCCGCCCGCGGCCTGCCCCTCCTGTCACTAACTAGGGGCCTGTGTGGTGTATGTGACGTCATGCCATCACTACCGCTGCATAGTGCACTGAGGAGCCACAAAGAGGACCAGGGACCAGGACAAACACGAAGGAGCTATTGCTATAGGGACATGGAAGGGGGGATAAGCTGCTGGTGGGAGAGGAAACACAGGGGCAAGGAGCTGCTGCTAGAGGGACACAGGGAGGGGATAAGCTGCTGGTGGGAGAGGAGACACAGTGGCATGGAGTTGCTGCTAGAGGGACATGGGATGTAAGCTGCTGGTGGGAAAGGAGACACAGAGACAGGGAGCTGCTGCTAGAGGGACCTGGGTGGGGTTGGATATAAGCTGCTGGTGGGGAGAAAACACAAGGGCAGGGAGCTGCTGCTAGTGGGACACAGGGAGGGGATAATCTGCTGGTGGGAGAGGAGACACAGGGGCATGGAGCTGTTGCTAGAGGGACACGGGGGGTAAGCTGCTGGTGGGAAAGGAGACAGACAGGGAGCTGCTGCTAGAAGGACCCGGGTGGGGGGGGGGGGTATAATCTGCTGGTGGGAGAAAAGACACAGGGGCAGGAAGCAGCAAGGGCAGGGAGCTGATGGTGAGGGATGCAGAGGCAGGGAGCTGATGGAAGGACACAAAGGGGTAAGCTGAAGAGACACAGGGGGATGGTGTTGGAGTGTAGACATGAGAATGGCACTGGTGAGATGCAGGAGGGGGCTGATGCTTGTGAAACACAGGAAAATGGTGCTTAAGAGACAGAAGTGGGATGGCGTTGGAAAGACACAGGGGGGATGAAGCTGGTGAGACGCAGGGAGGATGAAGCTGGTTAGACACAAGTAGGATGAAGCTGGTGAGATGCAGGTGGGTGGTACTGTTGAGTAGCAAGGGGGTGGCACTGTAGAGATACAGAGGGATGACGTTGGAGAGATGTAGGAGGATATCTCTCCAGGATGTTTGTTCAGGGATTTTGCCTTACCCCAAAACGTACATTATTATGTATTATCGTGCATGAATATGAAATATTATTTCTACCCAAACTGGTGGCTGCTGTACCACATGTTCTTTTATATGCATACTGAATACTGGCTCAAGACACTATCTGCCTAGGGAGGCTCAATTTCTTCAGAGGTCCCTCATTGCAAAGAAAGTGAAGGCAATACATACTGGTTGCAAAAAAAACATGGGGCACACAAGTGACATAGACTTGTTTGTGGGGACTCCATAAAAAAACTCATACAAACTCTACACTCATAGGGCCCTGTTTGGGAACAAATTTCATGACCTCAGCAGTGTAAGGCAGCAATACTAACCACTGTGCACCGGTGCTGCGATCATTTTGCGCTGATGGTCCTCCTTTTTCTCTAAACTTTCTGCAAGTTGCAATTTTTTTTATTTACTTATTAACATTTATGTATATAGTGTCAACATATTTCACAACATTATAAGTGGTAACAAGGACAGTGATAAAGCAATAACAGACAAAAAAGGGGGCGATTTATTAAGCTCTGGAAAGTGATAAACTGGAGAGTTATATACTGCCAACCAATCAGCTCCCAACTGTCATCTTAAAGGCTGTGTTTGAAAAATGACAGTTGGGAGCTGATTGGTTGGCAGTTTATTGCTCTCCAATTTATCACTTTCCAGATCTTAGTACATCTGCCCCAAAAAGACTCTAAATGTATGATATTATGGTTTGCGGATAGGGGAAAATCAAAATATGGCACCATACAAGGTAAAATGCATGAAATAAATATTAACAAATGAATTACTTAAACTTAAATTTCAAATATTAATTTGATCCCTGTAAAAACTGAAAAAAAAATCTGAACTGAAGAAACTGGAGTGACCTGACATTTTTATTCATAAATGTACTTATATATTCCAGATGAGTGGCAGAGATGAAGAAATATAATAAAAAGAATGCACAGAACCCCAGCGACAAAGAAACCCTAAAATTGTTTTTTGAGGGTTAGAGCATAGCAGCAGAGACCTCTTGCACAGTTCTTAAACAGTTTGCTTCAACCCTGCGTATCTATAATATTTGGTTTCCTACAAGACACTACAGACTTCAACAACTCCCTTCAAACAACTTCCCTCAAATTCAGCTCTTGTAACATTGGACGTATCAAGCCTGTATAACTGCATTCCGACCATGGAATACAAGCAGTGCGAGACTACATCACCAACAATGATAATTACTGTGGTCCCAATATTGACTTCTTTCTCAACTTGTTACATACAGTATTTCCGGAAAACTATTTCACATTTCATTGGGTCTACTATATACAGCAGACTGGCATCACAATGGGCGCGGCTATGGCATCGGCATATGTCAATATCTTCAAACACTTCTTTGAATCCAGATTTCTTCTTACAGTCAACACTAAGAGCCACGTCATCTTCTACTATCAATAAATTTACAATATTTTTCTCATATAGAATGTCCCAATTTCTCTTCTGTGCAATCATATCGCGATTCAATCAGTCAGATTGCCCAATAAAACTAACAATCTGCCACAATATATAACATAACGTTCACTTTTTGGATATTAGTTGCCATCAGGGACCATACTATACAAACCTCCCTCTTCACCAAAGAGATGGATGTAAAAAGCATTCTACTAGTGTCAGGTTTCCCATTCACAACATCTAAAAGATGGTTTACTAAAAGCACAATTCATGAGAATTTTACAAATCACCTCGGACCCCCTTCAGGCAGCCATGAATATAAATAAAATGGTGGAGAATTTTATCCAGAGAGGCTATGGTCACAACTTAATCAACACCACTATGAAGTACTCTCCCTTCTCGGGAATCCCTATTAACTTCAAACCCTAACAGGAACATTGATTATCCAGATCAACCAAAAATCCTCACACTTTGGTACGACTATAAAAGAACTTTGGCTGATAGTCGCATCAGATAAAACTTTACCAGCTGTTAATGCGACTAGACCTCTTTTGAGTTCTAAAACAGGCCCCAACGTTAGAAACATTAATTTACCCTCTACACGACTCACCTGAAAGGACCTTCAACACTAAGAGGGGTATTCAATATGAAATGTTAACCTCGTCATCAAAGATTTCGCCGCACATCGGAGCTTTTGCCAGCGAAAAAGTATCGCACGCGCTCCCGCTTATCCCCGTATTCAATATGAAATAGTCGAAAACGGTACCCATCGATACTTGGATCGGCGAAAACAAATGGGAATTTTTTGGAAGTAATTGTAGGACCCCCCTAAAGATGTCCAGACCTCGGGGATCACTATGGGTACCCCTGTTTTTCCATGCAGAAGAAAGTGGGGGTTTTTAAATAGCCGCGGCAGGTGTTTTTTTCCCGACTTTGAAGAAGTGATGCAGAAGAGCATTTAGCTTTATTTTTTTGTTTTTAAAAGTGGCCCCATCAAATTTGGGGTACATGAAAATGGGTACTAGCATATTTTTAAGTCCCTAAAGTTATGTTTTAAAAATTCTGCAAAAATGCACCTGCCGTTACTTTGCGCAATGAAAAAAACACCTGCCACATACTTGGGGACCCCACCAGAATTAGTTTTGTTAGTTTGGCATTTTTTTCCCCCTTTTTATATTTTCATAACAAATTTTTTTTTTTTCTTTTTAGGGTGTCCCGATTTTTTTTATAACAATTTTTTTTGAACATTTCCTTTCAAGGGGACATTCCCAAAAGTACAGGCTATTTTTTTATAAGCCTGCATCCCCAAACCCCAATTATGCACTTTTTTTCACTTGCTGTAGTGAATTGAAAAATGATCCCTGTTTTTTTAAAAATGACCCTTGACCCCATTAACGAATAAAAACGGGAATTTTCGGGAAATATGCCTGGGACCCTCCTAAAGATGTCCAGACATGGGGGATCACTATGGGTACCCCTAGTTTTGCCTGCAAAATAAAGTCTGGTTTTTACATAGCTTTGGCAGGTGTTTTTTGATGCCGCGGCTATTAGAAACCCCGAGTTCATTCAGTAGGTAAAAATGGGGGTACCCATAGTGATCCCCAATGTCTACACATCTTTAGGGGGGTCCCTAGAATATTTCCCGAAAATTCCCGTTTTTGTTGAACCTGTAAAAAAAGTAGCAAAAATTTACAAAAAAAAAATGACATAAGGTCCCCCCCCCCCAAAAGCCAAACCTGCCCCAGGCTTGCCAGCCAGTGGTGGTTTCTAAAGATACGGGTAACAAAGTGTGTATTTTGTGGTGGTGTGACTGGCCCACGTGGGAACTGTCAGTAGCCGGAGCCAATCAGCGGCCACTCTACAGTCAGCGCAGCCGCTGATTGGCTCTAAGGACTGCCAGCTCCGTGGATGTGCCGTCAGCTGGCATTCGGGAGCTATAAGTATGCGTGGGAACACACATATTCATAGCTCGTTCGTTGGTCGTGTATTTTTTAATTTTTTTTGCCAAGTATTTGGATTACTGCGGAGACCAGCGCCAGGATAGAGGTGAGTATGATTTTTTCTTTGCAGGGCCATGTTTTTTGGATATTCTACATGGACAAGGGGACCGAACATTTGGTATAGGTAAGTATGTGTGAATGGGTAGGTGTGTGTAATAAACTTACAGCGGACACGGTGTGTGTGTTTTGTCTTTTTTAACTATTTATTTTACAGTGAAATTACAGGTGCCGCATGTCTGCTGGCACTTATAGTTCCACTGTAAAGTACAATAGTGTTACATTATTTGGCCCCCCTATTACCCCCATACCCATCAAGCAAGGGATATGAGGAAGAGCCCCAGGCTTCAGCGTAATCCTGTGGTGTTCGGGAGAGAGGGGACTCTTTTTTGGGGGGTCCCCGACTCCCCCGAGATCACCGGCTTGCGCTGACCGACTTGGGATGTAATGCTTTGGACCTGGAGCCCCGGTGATTGGGTCTCCGGGCTGTGGCATTACACCCCGGTCGGTTGGGTCTAGTGCTGGTCTTAAATATAGGGGGTACCCCACGTCTTTTTTGCCCCTATATTTAAAACCAGCACTAGTCCCTGCAGCCTGGTGTTGGTTTCTAAAATACGGTGGAACCCTACACATTTTGTTCCCCGTATTTTTAGAAACCACCCTGCTGGCAAGCATGGGACTGGTTTGGATTTGTGGGGGGGACCTTGTGTCTTTTTTTTTGTACATTTTTGCTACTTTTTTTTACAGGTTCAACAAAAACGGGAATTTTTGGGAAATATTCTAGGGACCCCCCTAAAGATGTGTAGACATGGGGGATCACTATGGATATCCCCATTTTTAACTACTGAAGTAAGTCGGGGTTTCTAATAGCCGCAGCAAGTGCATAAATGCGACTTTGAAGAAAATGATGCAGAAGAGCATTTAGTATTTTTTGGGGGGAAAATAACTATGCCCAGCAAATTTGGGGTACTTGGAAATGGGGGTCAGCATATTTTAAAGTTGCTAAAGTGACTTGAAAAAATCGTAAAAAACCCACCTGCCACAAGCAGCTGTAATGAAAAAAACACCTGGGGCATACTTGGGGACCCCCCAGGATCAAGTTCGCTATTTTTTAACTTTGTCCCCCAACATTTTTTTTGGCCCCCAAATTCAAAGTGCTTTTTTTGGGGTGTCCCGATTTGTATTTTTTTATTTTTTGACACAGATCGTTTCAAGGGGTCATTCTGAAGGGTGCAGGCTATATTTTTTAAGCCTGCACCCCTAAACCCCAATTCTGCACTTTTTTTCACCACCTATTCAGTGGTGAAAAGTTATCCCCGTTTTTATTCAAAGACTTTTCGAACCTGCGAAAAGTCTTTGAAATTGAATACGGTGTAAAACCAAAACCTCAGAAAATTATGTCATCGGTGCGAAAACACCACAAAAACTGAGTTTTCACTCCATATTGAATACCCCTATAAGGGGTAAATTTACTAAAGTGAGAGTTCTATTTAAGAAGTGATGTTGCCCATAGCAACCAATCAGATTCCAGGTATTATCTTCTAGAAGGTGCTAGATAAATGAAAAGTAGACTCTGATTGGTTGCTATGGGCAACATCACTTCTTAAATAGAACTCCCATCTTAGTAAATTTACCCCTAATACTGTTCCTTGTAAGCCAATTGGTTGCTTTAGGTGCAACAAATGCACTACCTGCAGATCTATGCTCACAGCAGAACCTTCTGTCAACTTAGATTGTCCATTCAACATCAAATTATCTGTACTATCTCATACTTCCCAACATGACCCTCTCCAGGTAGGACACAATGCTCTGGTCCTGGACTTCCCTGGTAATTTATGATTGGTGGAGGCTCCAGAGGCGGAGCTGCAGTACAGTCCAAAATTCAAATAGGGGAGTCACACCAACTGCCAGTGAGTCCCAGCCAGTGATGTTTGGTAGTGTGTGAAATGACAGTTGGTGTGGCTCCCCTATTTGAATTTTGAACTGCGCTGCAGACCCGTTTCTTACCAGGGAAGTCCAGGACCAGAGCATTGTGTCCCTCCTGGAGAGGGCCATTTCGGGAGGTATGCTATCTATGCCTATTTTTCAGTTTATTTGCAGATGTTGCTTATTGCTTATGCATACAGTATATTGTCATGACTGTGTGTTCTCTTTCTCTCTATAATGAGCTCTCTTTGTTTTGTGCTGTATAATTTTAAATTCTTTGGAGCTGGGATTTTTCTTTTTTTGCATAGTTTCCCCTGCAAAGATGTCTGGGTGAGGTTGTGTCATGTGATGGGCATCGGTTAATGACATCATTAATGTGGGCCGGTCCCGGAAGCATGTGCTTCGGTTTGTTCTTCTGCTATAGAGGTAAGAATTAGTTTTATTGCATATTGTCCTTGAGGAAGGATAATAAATCTGAAACACTGGACGAAATTTGTTTTTTTATATATATATATTGGGCATAGATGAAGATATCGATATAGACATGGCCAGGTATGTTTGTTTTTTTCCTTTCTTATATGGAAGAGAAGTGTCCAGGTGTGTATGTTTACAATGAGTGTTTATTTAAGATCAGTTACTGCTCCTTATATATGTAGTTGCTTAGAAAATCCCTATAGAAAATAAACATCAAAGGACATGTTTAACTCTAGTGTTAAGTTATATTACAGATGGGCCTTCAAATAGATTACATTTGTGAACCTTCAACCTCATACGTCAACATTGTATGGCCAGGACCATACAGCAAAATACTATTATATGTGCCAGGAAAATATAAATGACCCATGCTTATTTTGCCTCCTGCAACCAAAAGCATTCAATAGCACAGCCAAATTTAAAATAGAAGGCGCATGTAACAAATTTTGATCAGACCTCTATGCTACTACAACTGTATGTTAAATAAAAACTATGAAAGCAAACTTAATAAGCTAATGTTTATAAAGTTAATGATGGTCTTACAGAAATAATAAGTGTTCATGCAAAAAGAACATAAATCGTGTAATAGTAAAATAAAAAAAAAGATCACATATGAAATTTAAATAAAGAAACTTTAATAAATGAAATAAAAATAAAAGAATGAAACATGAAGTTATTTAGTACAGGTAGTTTGAACCTGTCATCTGAGCGATCATTAGTTATGTTGCAAGCAGGGGTGCATCTATACGGGTGCACACCCTGCACCCATATTATCTAAAACTTACCTCTCCGAAATCCTGCGCTGCTCAAAACGATGAAAAATGTCCACCGCGGCCATTTTTCCGGCATTTTGTGTATGCGCAGTGAGGAAATCGCTGGGAAAATGGGGGCAGCCCCATTTCCTCGGCGATCTGTGCATGCGCAGTAGACTCTGGGCACACTCTAGTGCCCACAGTCTACTAGTGCTGTGGTGACCCGCAAGCCGTGCCAGTCGGCTGCCAGCTGCCAGGGAGAGAGAAGGGGGCCCCGGACAGGGAATGCACACGGACCCCTTCTCTCTTAAGACGCCCCTGGTTGCAAGGGATCAATGGTTGCAGTTGCAGGGATTTATCCCTGTCTTTCAACTCTGTCTCTCTAACCCTCCCTCCACCCAGTCTCTCATTTCTGCCCCCCCCCCAATCCCTCGTTTCTGCTCGTCGTTGCAGGGGTCTTCCCTTCTCTCATCTGTCCCCCTCAACACTCCAATCTCCCTGTTTCTCATTTCTATCACCCTCAATTGCCTGTCTCTCATCTCTAATTCACTACCATGCCCCTTCTCCCTCATCCCTGCCCTCTCTCACTTCAATTGTCTATCTCCTTCTCATCTCTGTCCCTAATGTCAGTCTACATGGTTTCTGTCTCCAATCACCCCCCCCCCCTCCCCAGGCACAGGGGAGGTTGCTGTTAGGGCTGGACCACTCCCTTCTGTCAGCACCTACAACCGCTCTCCCACCCGTAGACACCTGTGGGAGTGTTCATGGGTGGTGGTGGTAGTACCAGCTGTAGGTGCTGACAGGAGGGAACAGTCCAGTCCTAACAATGAGTAGACAGAAATGAGGCTGTGTTTGGAAATAAGGCAGATAAAGAGAGCTGTGAGAGGAGAGAGGGGACAGGGCCTCCTTGCAGCTCTTACTGGACTTGTGCTAGACACATGCTGTAGTAGATTATATAATAGACTAGCTGATGTACCTGGTTTCACCCAGGTAGACCTTAGATATTTACTTTCCATTTCCATCTCACCACTCCAGTAACATATTAATGCTACACCTCTATAGTAATGCATCACTGCAATAGTAAGACATTACCTTCTGTCACCTGTGTACTAACACGTTCCACTCCCTCACCTCTGTAGTAACACCTCTACCTCCATTGCCTGTTGTAACACATTCAACATTTCCCTCCCTCACCTATGTTGGAACACAATCCCTCCCTCACCTCTGTAGTAACACATTACCCTCCCTCACCTGTGTAGTAACACAATACCCCCGCTAACTCCTGTAGTAATAACATTCCCTTGATTCACCCTGTAATAACACATTTGACATCCCCCTCCCTCACCGATGTAGTAACACATTCCCCTCCCATACACAAAGAAGAAATACAAGTGCACAACTCCAAATTAACTGATTATATATAAATAAATACATTTTGCAGTAAATACAATAGAGGTTTGTAGCATAATCTTGGCCAAGGTTATGGGCCTGCCCCCCATATCTGGGTAACCTCTTGTCGGGCAGGTCCCTAACATACTAGGGCTCAAATCCAGAGCGCAGGTCACCCCCAAACTAGCCCAGCTAAACCATCCCAAGGCACCGCTATAATAAGAAAAGTGAAGTGTTAAGAGAAGCCGCTGGCCGCATATAAAGAATAAAAATAAAAAAGTGAAATACATATATAGAAAAGAAACAGACAGTTAGGTATTAAAATGTGTTAAAGGAAAATGTGTAGTACTGCGGTGCCCTGAAGCAGACCAGCAAAGCAATCTAGGGGGACCCACACCAGAAAAAGGAACCAAAGCTGCACTACACAGTCATTTTAATACCTCACTGTCTGTTTCTTTTCTATATATGAAACCTCTACTACTTTGGTTTAGAGCATGGAGCCTGGAGCATGGAGTCTGGCATTGTAATATGCACACCAGTCAAGGCACAATATAGGTAAGTCCTGCTAATATTTAGACTGTGTAGTGCAGCTTTGGTTCATTTTTGGGGTGTGGGTCCCCTTAGATTGCTTTGCTGGCCTACTTCATTGACGGAATATATTTATAGCATTTATAAACAGATTGTTGTTTTTTCTCAACAAGTTACTAAGGGCCTGATTTGTATTTGTATGCAAACCTCATGGTTTATGTACAAATCTGTTGATGGGGCGCATACCCAGGACCCATTCTGCGCATGTGCAGAACGGGTCCTGTCTGATCACACGCAGTCCTCCCTAAACCACACCCTGATTGACAGGCTGCGACCGGTTGGGGGCAGGGAAGAGGCAGCGACTGGGTCCGTTACACAAAACGTCTTTTGATGCAGATTTCCTGGTCCCGGCAGAGTAAACAGACCAGCCATCCCAAGTAACCTCAAATGGCCAATGTTTATGCAAGTGATTCAATGACTTCGCCTTCGGACGCAGTTGGGTATCACAGAAGCAGGTGGAAAGCATCCATTTACACACAACACCTCCTACTGCTTTTGCATATTAGAGCCCAGCCGCTGCATGCAAAGATGCAGTGACCGTGCTACACCATACAAACATGAGTTAGGCCCTAAGTTAAGTAATAAATAATATTTTCAAGATATGCGATGGAGGAGCCCAACGACTGACCATTCATTGTTGCAGTGGCTACTGTGTGAGAACCAGATTAAGTCATGTTGGAAAGCCCCTAAAATAAGAAATGAGTACAGCATATTGACATATCTCCAACATTTCACCTTTGTGAATCAGGCCAATAATTGAAAAGAAGGCCAGATTGCTTCCTGCTGGGGGTGTGGACACGAAATAACCCTAAAACAAACAAAAAAAAACCCTGGTGGTCAGTGGAAGTTGGAACATACCTAGCAACATTTCTGTCAGTTGGGACAAAAATTATGGATGTCAAGATGGAAGAACAGGCTGCTAAATTGGGAGGCATGAGTATAGATTACATTTACAACACAACACCACTTGTAAATTGCACTCTATAACCATCAGCCACAAACTGGTTCTCAAAAGAAACAGAAGTGCCAAAAAATGACATTAACTTTCCCTGCAAAATGCAGACTTCTCTCTCTGCCACAAACAGCCAGGTTTATTAACTTAAGTTAGCACTCTTAGCAGCCAGAAGAGTGTGTGCAGGACTGCACAGTGGACCTCCGTGCACTGCTGAACACAGATTCCCGATAGTCGGGAATCTGCCCTGGCGCATTGGACATGAGCGATGGCCAGCCTGCATGACCCCATTGTCACTCAGCCGGCCAAGGATCATGCAGATGATCCAATACTGCGTCCGCAGACACATCTTGGATCATTAATGCATCATGCCTCCTGCTGCATTAACATAATAACAAGGGGCCTGATTCAGACCCACTCGCGAGCGGCTGTCCGCTCGCAAGTGGGTCGATGGTCTGCACTGAGCATGCGCACGACGGAGGGAGCTCCGTCGTGCGCATGCGCCAGACACGACGAGCGAAGGACTTTCCTTCGCTCGTTGTGTCCGATCAAAGGGGGCGTGCTGTCAATGTTGATTGACAGCACGCCCCCTTTGGTGGGCGTGCCTCCCTGACGGGGGCGTTCCCACGGGAACGCCTCCCGTCAGAACCCGGCCCACTGACATCACTAGTAATGTCAGTGGGAGTGATTTTGGCTCTGATAGAGCCAAAATCACTCCGGAGCTTGCGGTTGAAAACCTCAACCGCAGGCTCCGGCTCGCAATTTCGATGGTCGCGAAGGTCTCGACCATCGCGGCCATCACAAAGCACGCTCGTATAGCCTGTGGGTGGTGACCCACAGCTATACGAGCGTCCAGGAGGACGCTCCATGAAAATGGAGCCCGGCCCTCATTCAGAGCGTGCGCTCTGCTCAGAGCGTACGGCTCTGAATGAGGGCCAAGGTCGGATTTGCAAAGCTGCTTGCGTGCAGATTTGCAATTTTGTTCAGTGCTGAATCACCCCCTCTTTTTGCGATATACCGAAGATACAATACAACACCTAAAAGAAATCGTGTTTTGGTGTAATATGAAAAAAACATGTACCGTAGGTAACTTTTTTGTTGAAAATGCCGTAAAACATGACACATTCCTACAGTAAAGTGATTAGAGGTTTATTTGCAAACCAACGATTTTCAGAGATATGGCCACAGGTTTTAAAGCGTCAATTTTTTCAAAAGGCAAAGCATGGCATGTATTTCCTTTACAAAAATTGCCACTTTAAATCCTGCAGAAAAACAGATGACAATTAGTGGTTTATGAACCTGCCATTTCGTAAATAAGCCCCCTAGAATTAGGGCACTAACTAGATAGACCTCTCAAGATGAGATCAACTCTCCAGGACTGGGCAGATAAATATAAAGTCTAATAGTGTATTACTATACAATATACAATGAAAACATTCTCAGATACATGTCTGATTTTTACTATCCCATGGTCGATTTAAAATATCTCTGCATTTAGTCCCTGCGTTTATTTTTACTGCTGTCAAGGAATTTGCTGTATTGCGGACCAGTCTGGAAATATAATACCTTCTGCAGTTTAGTCTGTTTATTTAATTCTACACTTTTATTATCTTTTGTTTACATTGCATCAACATATTTCGCAGAGCTCCACATACCAATGAAAACAATGCAGAGACTTGATGAAACAGATTGTGCTCACCAGAGATTACACAGCAAGCTGTACACTTTTACTCTAGTTTCTCCTATTACATCACTTTAGGAAGTAGATTTAATCATAAAATATTTTTTCCTAAAATGTACCATTATATTTAGGCTCATATAATTATAATATTCAGAAATACTGTGTAAAGAGCTGTCAAATATGTTTTGGCGATTATGGCACCCTCTAAAATCAGCTAAATTAGGTACATAACTGAGATTTATTGGGTTGCCAGAGAATACTGATCTACTGGTATGTTTTATACAGGTAGTTGTGATATTCTGTGGCTATAGTAATGAAAGTTCTGTGGTGAGGGGCTGGTACAGCTTGATGTGTGTTGGTGTAAAGTGAAGAGGAATACCAGGGGAATGCTAAGAGCTTATGAGCTGACATAGTTTTAGCTGTTTCTTTGAAGCTGTAGAGTATATTAGAAAACTCTCTTTAATAAGCAGTTGTTGTCTCTTTGAAAAGGACATCTGCAAGGCTGTGTTATCTAGTGCATGGTAATGCTGCTTCCTGAAGCCATTGATAAGAGAGTAACTTTCCACAATAAACAGTAAATCACTTCCACTATAAAAATGTTTTAGTCTTTTTTTTGGCTTTAAGTGAAGCACAGTAAAACCTTGTTCATCTCTCCCCTCTATCCATAAATCCCAGGCCTCGACCCTCAGTATTTCACTAGGTGCTACTGAAGGTATCCCTACAATAATAACAGGTGATAATGATGTGAAATCATTGCAGTGTACCAAATAAGGGCAGACCGATGAGTGTTTAAAATGTAATTAGTTAGATCGGCAGTTCATAATAACAAGTCTGCCCGTTTTAGTTGAGCAGTAACAGACAGCTGCGTTTAGTATAGGATAGGAGTGCCCCATCTTGTCCCTCACAGAGGTCCACTCTCCATGGTCCTGAATAAAAAGGCTTTTCGAAATGTGTGTTTACTTCATTTATAATATAGTACTGCTCTGCTGGAAACCACTTCCTGGAAGGAAAAGCAGACGCAACTCGCACATACAATTAATTACATCATTCCATATCTAGTGTATCAGCATGTTCAGTTAAAAAACAAGCTAACTCCTTTGCTAACAATAAGGTATTACAGTGACCCAGCCACTCCACTGATTGTTTTTGAAAAATGAAAAAAGGGTTCCTATTTTTAGCAAAGGAAGGGGAAATATAGATAAAGTATATAATTAAATAGGGAAATATTTCTATTATTGAGTTAGAATATTTAATTTTTTTGAGATGCACTTTCCCACTCTACTTTAGGGAAGAAGGTATAAGGGTACCACATAACAGGTATATTACATATCATCTGTCTCCCTTGATTTCAACAGCAAATAGTTACAGGGAGGGATGTAGCCAGAACTTTGAGTGCCCTATAGCAACTTTTTGAAGGGGCCCCACTTCAATGCTTCTGGAGAGACACCTCTCTCTGCAGTGGTTGTTCATTTTATTTCCCATATGCGTGCCCTAAATCATTTCAGAGACATATCCATAGTATTGACATAGTTCATTTCATGCTCCAGAATAGTGCCCTAGATCACACTATACCACACACATGCTATGGCACTTTGTAGTGCCCCCAGTTCATAGTATGCCACATTGTAGTGCCTCAGTACATATACCACACTGTATTGCTCCAGTTCATACTGTGCAACATTATAGTGCCCCCAGTTCCTATTATTTCACATCACAGTGTCCCCTCAGTCCATATTATGCCACATTACAGTGTTTCCCACAGTTTATATTATGTCACATTACAGGGTCCCCCTTTTTCACATTATTTATAATTAACATCTACTTATAAAGTGCCAGTATATTTTGTTGACTTTTACAATTAGCAATAAAACAGTAATAAAACAATACTGGGTAATAAAAGACAGATGAAGGGTTAAGAGGGCCCTGCTTACACATTTACACTGCAGTTCATATTGTGCCACATTAAAGTGCCCCCAGTACATTATAGTAACCACTACAAAAACTCCCCCTTACCATTATAACATTCTCCACACGCCACTCACTGAAAATAGAATGTCCCTCCATTAGGCTGCCTTATCCTACATAGAAGTCTGGTACGAGATTATATCCTATTGACCTCTTATCTTTTCTGTTATCTGATGCCAACGTTTCAAGTACTCTATCCCTATTGGCTGCTTCAGGGCTAAGAAGATTGCAGTTTCCAGTGAGTGTAAAGACAGATATGTAGTGGACAGAGACAACCATCTCCTACCTCTTGACTTTATAAGCTTGATACATGAGATAGACTTGGGATTCAACTTGTGCCTCCTTTTATAGGGATATGGGCACATGCTTTACACCCAGATCCAGATTAAGGGTGTGGGCACAGGGTTCCCCCCCCCCCAGGATGGAGCTGCTCTGACCCCCCCCCCTGTTCTGCGCAGTTCAACAAACATCGGAGATGTACGTAAACCATCAATTTTGCATACATCATTGAAAAAAGGCACATAGTCCGTGCCCTTTCACTCACACCATTCTGTTCAGGTGTGTAGACAATTGTTAGTTGGTTTTGGATGTTATTTCTCTTTAGAAAGTTAGATAGAAAAATCTTTGTTCTCATATTCTCCACTGTTATCAGACTACAGCACTTTTATGTTTAGGTCTTTTTTTTTTCCCATAAACTCTTGTATTCTGCAATTTTGCTGGTTACTTCACTTTTGACTTTCGGGAATCATACATGCATCATACTCGTAGCATCATCTATAAGTGTCATGAAGTAGCGGTTCCCACTCATTTATTCCATCTGTGTGCACTAGTAGCAATGGTACTTTTAAAGGGGAAATGTGTTTGCTTACCCTTCACGCAACTTTCACACTCTGGTCTTTCTGGGGTATTTTTGGACATCCCAATCACCATGCCGTTTAGAAGATTCTGTACATTGTCGGACCCTAGGTGACCAAGTCTCCTATGTCACAACTAAATGGACTGGTTGGAATCTGAAACCGCAATTTTAGACTTCTCTGTCTCTAGGATGTACAGTTGTTTGCACCGGTTTCTGTTGCAATTACAGTCCTTCTTTTATTTTACACAACGCACTGTCTCTCTGCAAATTGGACCTTGACCTCCTTCTTCTTCAGTACACTGATGGCAATCCAGATTAGTACCTATACTTGGCACAATTGGTACATCTTCAATATCTGACAACTGTATTCCCTTGATCCTCAAGTGCACAGTAGCTGCTCCAACTTTCATGGCATTTAGTATTTTATTTTCTATTCTCCTGATGTTTACAGGATCACATAACTTTAGTGACGTGAACCAACTTTCATTACAGCTGAAGTGCCTTGTGGCTCTTGAGTGCATGCACTAGCAATGTTTGCATTGACTGTCAGCTACATTTACATTTGCTGTCTCATTCTTTTTCTCATGCTTGCATGATGAAGTACCACTCGATTCACTTGCTCTACATTCTGAGGCCTTATGTTCCACCTTTTGGAATCTTTTTGGGTTTGATAGCAAAATAGAATTATCAGCATTGGTGTTAACAGGAATGCACTCTTGAAACAGCAGCAGCTTAGTCTGTACAATCTCCATTGATAGTTTGGCAGCACATGACTCTACAGTTACTATTACAACATCATACTCTGGTGTAAGGTTTTGCAGCATCACCATTGCAACCTCCTCCTTGTCTACGTGGATGCCTACTGATGTCAATTGCTGAACGATAGACAGCATCCTATTTAAATATCCATTCATGTTTTTGCACACACCTGAGAGCCTGATTCAGCACGCATAGCAACCGCAGCTGCGTAATTGAATGCAATGCTGCTGCAAAAATATGCTAATGTCTGCCACTGCCCAGCCAGCATAGAGAAGCCCACTACTGTTTCTCATATCCGTAATACTTTGCAGTCCTGCATACACATCGGTAACATTGAAGTACATCATCACGCAGAATTACAGCAGGTCTGACCTGTCTCTGAAATTGCAAGTCTCGTCGCACGCAGTGAGTACTCAAGCTGCGTAGGCAATCGCAGTGTCTAATTTATGCACACCCATGTAAGGGCGTTCAAACTGGCAGGCACACCTGCGTTTCTGCAACCACTCCCTAATCACCACCCCCAAACGCTCACGGCCTGTCACTCACTCTGTGATGGATTCCTGTCTGTGTGCACAATCGCAGTGCAATTGCCACTTACGTGCAGTATGGTGCATATGCATGCACAGAATGCAACAATCAGCCGATCTGCATACGCGGTTGCAATTGCAATCCAAGCTGAACCAGGCCCTGAGTGCCGTATAAAGTATGCCTCAGATTGATTCTTCTCATTAGGGGTCTCATTCAGACCCAGTCGCAAGCGCTGAGCACTCGCAACCGGGTCACTTTTAAGGCCCTGCGCACTCGCAGTGGCCGCACTGTGCGTGCGCAAGCCCTGGAGCTAGAGAGAATTTCTCTTGCTCCAGAGCTCACTACAAAAGGGGCGGCTGTCGATGTTGATCGACAGCTCACCCCGTTTTGTAGGCTACACAAATGGTTGCCATTTTGTGGGCAGTCGCACTGACATCAGCAGTGATGTCAGTGGGGAGCTTCCTGCTCGATCAGAACAGGAAGCTCCCTGGTCAGTTGCTAAAGCTGTGGGTGGTAACCCACAGCTTAGCTAGCGACCAGGAGGCCGCACTTAAAAAAAGAAGTGGACACCCTCATTCAGAACGAGCGGTCGCTTCTTGCGACCGCCTCTGAATGAGGGCCTAAGTCTTTGTCTTCATAAGACGTCTGCAAAGCTACCCACATTTCGTGTGCTGCCTCCTTCCTGTGAGTGATGTAATATACATGCTGCTCTACAGCTAAGCCTTTGGTCCCCATAGCTCTATCCATCTTATCCGGGTTGGATATATCCCTGGGATCCCTAGTGATCTTCCACAATTTTTCCTGCTTTAACGGCATTTGGATGACGAATTTCCATGTAATGCAGTTCTGTGAGCCCATTAGCGAAGTTTATACTGGCTCCTACACTGTACATTTTCACCCTTAATATGAATAAAGGATTTTCTGTACTCAGGTGCTTTTATTCCGTGTTGCTTCAGCTGCTATCTTAGTGTCGTTATTCTTCACACGCTGGTAGCCTGTGCCCATAACTTATTGGCAGATCCAATAGGTGTTGATATAGGTGCCAGCGGTGTTTAAAGAAGGTAAGTCGACACAAATAATAACCTAACCAGCATCGGTTTATTAACCAGGTAGAATAAGTTGCAGGGTAACACAGTATTAATGCAGAACGTACACAATACAGCAGGTTCTACAGATCCAGTCAGATATGTGTGGGGTGGTGTGCAGTATGGAAAAGCACACACCTGCACACATATTTATAATATATCTAAATATATATATATATACAGTCAGGTGCATAAATATTGGGACATTGACAGAATTTTCATATTTTGGCCTCTATTCACCACCACAATGGCTTTGAAATGAAACAAACAAGATGTGTTTTAACTGCAGACTTTCAGATTTAATTTGAGGGTAATTACATCCAAATTGGGTGAACGGTGTAGGAATTACAACGGTTTCTATATGTGCCTCCCACTTTTTAAGGGGCCAAAAGTAATGGGACTATCAACTCAAAAGCTATTTCATGGACAGGTGTGGGCTATTCCCTCGTTATTTCATTATCAATTAAGCAGGTAAAAGGTCTGGAGTTGATTCTAGGTGTGACATTTGCATTTGGAATCAATTGCTGTCGACTCTCAATATGAGATCCAAAGAGCTGTCACCATCAGTGAAGCAAGCCATCATTAGGCTGAAAAATCAAAACAAACCCATCAGAGAGATAGCAAAAACATTAGGTGTGGCCAAATCAACTGTTTAGAACATTCTTAAAAAGAAAGAATGCACCGGAGAGCTCAGCAACACCAAAAGACCCGGAAAACCATGGAAAACAACTGTGGTGGATGACAGAAGAATTATTTCCCTGGTGAAGAAAAACCCCTTCACAACAGTTGGTCAAATCAAGAACACTCTCCAGGAGGTAGGTGTATTTGTGTCAAAGTCAACAATCAAGAGAAGATTTCACAAGAGTGAATATAGAGGGTTCACCACAAGATGTAAACCATTGGTGAGCCACAAAAACAGGAAGACCAGATTAGAGTTTGCCAAACAACATCTAAAAAAGCCATTACAGTTCTGGAACAACATCCTATGGACAGATGAGACAAAGATCAACTTGTACCAGAGTGATGGGAAGAGAAGTGTATGGAGAAGGAAAGGAACTGCTCATGATCCAAACCATACCACCTCATCAGTGAAGTATGGTGGTGATAGTGTCATGGTGTGGGCATGTATGGCTGCCAATGGAACTGGTTCCCTTGTATTTATTGATGATGTGACTGCTGACAAAAGCAGCAGAATGAATTCTGAAGTGTTTCGGGCAATATTATATGCTCATATTCAGTCAAATGCTTCAGAACTCATTGGACGGTGCTTCACAGTGCAGATGGACAATGACCCGAAGCATACTGCAAAAGCAACCAAAGAGTTTTGTAAGGCTAAAAAGTGGAATGTTATGCAATGGCCAAGTCAATCCCCTGACCGGAATCCGATTGAGCATGCATTTCACTTGATGAAGACAAAACTGAAGGGAAAATGCCCCAAGAACAAGCAGGAACTGAAGACATTTGCAGTAGAGGCCTGGCAGAGCATCACCAGGGATGAAACCCAGCGTCTGGTGATGTCTATGCGTTCCAGACTTCAGGCTGTAATTGCCTGCAAAGGATTTGCAACAAAGGCCCTCATTCAGAGCCGTACGCTCTGAGCAGAGCGCACGCTCTGCATGAGGGCCGGGCTCCATTCTCATGGAGCGTCCTCCTGGACGCTCGTATAGCTGTGGGTCACCACCCACAGGCTATACGAGCGTGCATTTTGATGGCCGCGATGGTCGTGACCATCGCGACCATCGAAATTGCGAGCCGGAGCCTGCGGTTGAGGTTTTCAACCGCAAGCTCCGGAGTGATTTTGGCTCTATCAGAGCCAAAATCACTCCCACTGACATCACTAGTGATGTCAGTGGGCTGGCTTCTGAGGGGAGGCGTTCCCGTGGGAACGCCCCCGTCAGGGAGGCAAGCCCCCGGCACGCCCACCAAAGGGGGCGTGCTGTCAATCAACATTGACAGCACGCCCCCTTTGATCGGACACAACGAGCGAAGGAAAGTCCTTCGCTCGTCGTGTCTGGCGCATGCACACGACGGAGCTCCCTCCGTCGTGCGCATGCTCAGTGCAGACCATCGACCCACTTGCGAGCGGACAGCCGCTCGCGAGTGGGTCTGAATCAGGCCCAAAGTATTAAAAAGTGAAAGATAGATTTAGGATTGTTTAGTTTGTCCCATTACTTTTGGCCCCTTAAAAAGTGGGAGGCACATATAGAAACCATTGTAATTCCTTCACCGTTCACCTGATTTGGATGTAATTACCCTCAAATTAAATCTGAAAGTCTGCAGATAAAGCACATCGTGTTTGTTTCATTTCAAAGCCATTGTGGTGGTGAATAGATGCCAAAATATGAAAATTCTGTCAATGTCCCAATATTTATGCACCTGACTATATATATATATATATATATATACATATATATATATATATATATATATATATATAGCGCGGGTAAAAAAATTAGTATTGAACACATCAACATTTTTCTCAGTAAATATATTTGTAATGGGGCTATTGTAATGAAATTTTCACCAAATGTCAGCAACAACCCATGCAATCCGCACATGCAAAGAAATCAAACCATAGATGTCCATAAATTAAGTTATGTGTCATAATGTGAAATGACACAGGGAAAAAATATTGAACACGCTTACTGAAATGTATTTAATTCTTAGTACAAAAGCCTTTGTTAGTAATGACAGCTTCAAGATGCCTCATGTATGTAGAAACTAGGGATGTGCAGGCTCGGATAGGTTCGAGTTTGCACGTGGAGTTCGGATTTTTCCCTCCAAAAAAACGGAACTCAGAACGAGGCAAAACGTCATCTTACATGGACGAACATCATCATTCCTGGACAAAAGACCAGGAATGATGATGTTTGTCCATGTAAGATGACGTTTTGCCTCGTTCTGAGTTCCGTTTTTTTGGAGGGAAAAATCCGAACTCCACGTGCAAACTCGAACCTATCCGAGCCTGCACATCCCTAGTAGAAACTAGTCGCATGCATTGCCCAGGTATGATTTTGGCCCATTCTTCCACACAAACAATCTTCAAATCTTGAAGGTTCCGTGTGCCTCTTCTATGAACTCTGATCTTTAGCTCTTCCATAGATTTTCAATTGGATTCAAGTCAGGTGATTGGCTGGGCCATTTTAGCAGCTTTATTTTCTTTCTCTGAAATCAATTGAGAGTGTCCTTGGCTGTGTGTTTGGGATCATTGTCTTGCTGAATTGTCCACCCTCGTTTCATCTTCAGCATCCTGGTAGATGGCAGCAGATTTTTATCAAGAATCTCTCAGTACATTTTTCCATTCATCCTTCCTTCAATCAAATGAAGTATGCCAGTACCGTATGCTGAAAAACAGCCCCACACCATGATGTTTCCACCTCCAAACTTCACTGTTGGCATGGTGTTTTTGGGGTGATGTGCAGTGCCATTTCTCCTCCAAACATGGTGTGTATTATGGCATCCAAAGAGTTCAATTTTAGTCTCATCTGACCAGACTATATTCTCCCAGTATTTCACAGGCTTTTCCAAATGTTGTGCAGCTAACTTTAAACAAGCTTTAACATGCTTTTTCTTCAGCATTGAAGTCTTGCTTGGTGAGCGTGCATACAGGCTATGCCAGTTGAGTGCATTACTTATTGTTTTCTTTGAAACAATTGTACCTGCTAATTACAGGTCTTTCTGAAGCTCTCCACAAGTGGTCCTTGGCTCTTGGACAACTCTTCTGATAATTCTTCTCACTCCTCTGTCAGAAATTTTGTGAGGATCACTGGTCATGACCGGTTTGTGGTGAAATTATGTTCTTTCCCCTTCCGGATTATGGCCCCGACAGTGCTCACTGGAACATTCAGATGTTTAGAAATCCTTCTGTAACCAATGCCATCATTATGTTTTGCAACAATAAGGTTGCAAAGGTCTAGAGAGATCTTTGCTTTTACCCATCATGAGAAGTTTCTTGTGTAACACCTTGGTAATGAGACACCTTTTTAAAGGCCATCAGTTGGGACTGAACCAGCTTATATTAATTTGCTTTCTAATTACTGATAGATTTCAGTTGGTGTCTTGGATTTCCATGCCTTTTTGCACCTTCCTTTCTTCATGTGTTCAATCATTTTTCTCTGTGTCATTTCACATTATTATACATAACAAGAATTTATGGACAGCTATGGTTTGATTTATTTGCATGTGTGGATTGCACGGGTTGTTGCTGACATATGGTGAAAATTTCATTACAATTGAACCAAAACAAATATACTTACATAGAAAGATGTTGATGTGTTCAATACTTATTTTTTACCCGCTCTATCTATCTATCTATCTATCTATCTATCTATCTATATATATATAAATATATATTGTGGTAAGAGGTGTTATCACTCACCTGAATTGCCCACATTCTGGTGGGATAAGCTCCCTCCAAGGGAGAGGGAAACAAGGCTAGGACATTCTGCAGTTACAATAGAAGTTTGGAATTCCAGGTTTTCTGGGCTGCACAGCTCACAGTGGAGATATGGAACTCCTTGTTTTCCAGGTCGCCCAGAGCCAGCCGGAAGTCAGCAGCACAGGAAGGGTTTAAGACTCACACACCTGTTGCTCATTGCTCCTGATGCTGGATAAGCTAGCCAGGTGATAGGCTGGGGGTGGTGGTTAGCATTAGGGTGCCAGGACCTGGAGGGTCTACAGACATTAGCACAAGGAGTGCTCAGACATTTACTTTTATGTTGTTTGCTTATTTTCTGTTATGTGACTGTGTGTGTCCAGGCCTAACCTCACGTATGCTAAGGTGCAGAGTCTGCTACCATTAAAATAACACTGATTTACCAAGTACTTGTCTGTCTGGAGTCCTCATTTCAATACCCCGTGTTACATATGGTGGCCTGAATGGGGAGCTCTGCACTGCTGTGTCGCAGTGCAATCGCAAGATGCATATGGCATAGCGAAGGAACTGAAAAGGCAAAATGTTTGATATAGGTGAGTATGGTTGGCGAACCATAAAAACCGCAGTTATATTAAAGACACTGTAACTTGTTGTGCAGAACTTTGGTTTATGTGTGCTGAGAAAAAAAAAGTTAATTTGCTTTGTTTTTACTAAGGTGCTTGAGATATAACAAATGCTGATTAGTATCTTCACCAGCTAGTACGCTGTCTAATTAAGTTCACCTGTTAACTAAACAAGAGCAAGACACACATATTACTGAGGTCTAATTAAGCACTGCAGTGTAGGAAGAGAAAAAGCCATTTTTTCCCTGTGTTCTGTTTAACCCATGCATTGCTGGAGAAAAAAAGTTTTCTTTTTCTGTGTTTAACGTGAATTACAGTTGCTTTGCTGATAGAAAGAGATATATTTGTGTAAACTGGCTTGTAATCTAAAAGCACCTACACTTGTACATACACCTCCCACTATAAAAATGGAGGAAGTCTTTTGCACTATAGTAAATTTGCTAGCCTCTCACCAAAAGACAGAAGAACAAATGTTACAGAAAGTGACCAAGTCAATGGGCACAACAGGTGCTGGACATCTGAAGAAAATGCCAGTATTATAGTAGGCAAACAAAAAAACTCTTTGTGGAAAATCCTTGTTCTGGTGTGTTGTACCAAATCGTCCAACAAACTTTCTTTTCTATATTATTTCACTTGAATATGCCATTCATCATCAGTATGGTGCCTCAAAAAAATGAGATATAGCTCCACATAGTGTAAAATAACATTTAATAAGATATTCCATAAAATCTGGCAATACAATACAAGTCAAATAAAAGTGAAAAAGAGAAACCACCAATATTATCAGGGGTTCCTGCATATCAGAAAGGGCCTTTTGAGAAAGGCACACTTGGAGGCCAAATTGGTGAGCCCGGGTCTCTCTCCTTCTCCTCCCAGGTGTGTGTCCCTCTGTAGGTCCAATAGGTAGGCAAGTAACTCCCGTCCACCAACACATTTTGACCATTATGGTCTTTATCAAGGTGAAGGGAAGTAATGCCCTATTTGGGCTATTAGTAGTGTTTCCATTCTGATCACTCCCCTATTGGTTTCCCAAGGGGGTGGGTATATCAATCTCTCAATTAAATAAATAACAAAAAAACAAAAAGTCTAAGTTGAGTGACTATTACTAAAAATAGAAGATCATCACTCAACTTACCATGTAAACCTCATAGCGCAATAAGAACATAAGTGCAATGTCTTCAATCAGCTTTTCACAGCCAAGTGCGTTCCACTCATGGAGCGCATTGATCACCTGACTATAGTGCACCGGAAGTGCTTCATACCTATATACGTGGTTCGTGTTGGACAGGGGATCTCCGATCAATCTCCACAGCGGTCCAATCACGTGTGCAAAAAAAAGCCAAAGAATGATGTCCACATGGTCTGCCGTGAATAGACCGGAAGTGCGTCATTCTAAGGGCAAAAAAAACATATATAGCCCAAACAAATGAGGATTATATCTAGACATACATAATGAAGTGCCTCTCTTCATAATGGATATAGGGGGACATGGTAAAAGTGCTATTGTGATATAACCAACAGGACACAATTATAAAATACATACAGAATAAACAATGTATATAACATATCCACGGGAATTGACATACATAAAAACAGAGTGTATATAATCTTAAACTTATCACTGTGCAGAAAATCATCTAAAATATGTAAAAACATAAAGGTGGATCATAAATATATAAAAATCAATTGGTATGTAAGGATTTCATATAGTTATAATTAATATAGGATCAAAATGACTAGATTTTTTATTTTATTATTTTAAAAACTATTTAAGCTCAAATTCACTATTCAAACCTGCGGGCTCAAGTGTTTTTAGCTCATATATTGTTTTCATTTCCACTTTGGCTAAAAAGGTATTAGATACTTTAATCCTCCAGTTTCCCTCAATCTTTTTGATACCTGTAATTTGTTTGATCCCAGTGATTGAACATGAATGTTTATCTTTAAAATGCTTCGATAATGTATGGTTTCATGTCCTTTTTTAATATGCCGTATATGTTGCCCCATCTGTGTTTTAATTTTCTCTTTGTTTTCCCAATGTATTGTAGATTACAAATGCACTCAATGATGTATATGCACTTAGTACTCTCGCAGGTGATGAATTCCTGTATTCGAACTCCTGTCCTGTAGTCTTTGATGTATAGTTCTCCATTTTACTTTTTTCATTTTTGATGAGTCCGGCAAGAGATAAACATACCACATTGGTGAAAACCAATAGTTTTTACCCTATTGCGCCTTTTTTCAGGGATAGCGCTCTTCACAATTTAATTTTTTAAATTAGATGCTTTTCTATATGTAAAACTGGGTATGCGGGGAATAATTTCTTTTAAAATTGGATCCCCAGTTAAAATGTGCAAATGATTTTTAAAAATATGCTCTACTGCGCGGTACTGATTATTAAAAGTGGACACAAAAGGAAGCTTTGGGGAGTTTCTTTGTAATTTTTGATTTTTGTATTCCAACAAATCTGTTTGGGGCATTTTCTTCATCTCTTCGATGTTCTGTTCAATTTCTTTTTCATCGTATCCGTTACTGATGAATTTCTGTTTCATTCTTCTGTTTGTTGTTGAAATACAAACTCATTGGTACAGTTCCATCTAATTCTCTGAATCTGGCCTTTTGGAACATTTTTAAGCCACCTGGGTTGATTACTACTGGTACTTATGTAGGAATTACTGTCAGTAGGTTTACTGTAATTTGTGTATGTAATTTATCTCCTTCTTTATATCTCACCAGGTCCAAAAACTAAATTTCTTTATGGTTCCTAGTGAAAACGAAATTAATATTGAGGGAATTTTTATTTAATGCATCACAAAATTTCAGAAGGTCTTCCTCTGTACCCTTCCAGATAAAAAAATATATCATCAATATATCGTATCCAAAAATTACATTATCTCGATAGTCATTATTTTCCCATATTGTTGACTCCTCCCACCATCCCATAAATAAATTAGCAAAACAGGTACTCATTGATGTCGCTCTGAATTGTAAATAAAACTGTCAATCAAACCAGAAAGAATAATTTTTGTAAAATGAATAAAATGGCTTCCTTAATAACATTTTTTTTCTTTTCTTTTAGACTAAAATCTGGATTTTTTTCTAAATGCATATTCCACACTGTCAATTCCTGCTTTATGATCAATGATAGTGTACAATGCACTAACATCTGCTGTAACCAAAAAAATCTTCATCTGAGATCAAGACATCCTTCAGTTTTTGATCACATCTATTGTTATGAGTTTAGTTTAATTACTTCAGGCTGCAAGTAAACATCCACAAAATGTGATAGGTTCGAAAACAAAGAATAGGTTCCTGCGATAATAGGGTGGCCAGGTGTTTTTTTTATCCTTGTGTATCTTCGGCAAGATGTATATTACTGGAAGTGCTGGGTTTTCCTTAATGATATATTTGGATTCATGCAGTGTTAAAATCCCATCATTCACATATTTTGATATCATGATTATTAGATTTTTTTTACATTTTCTCACTAGGATTTCCTTTTTCTAGTTTGTAAGTATCTTTATCATTTAGTTGTCTGTTTATTTCTTGTTTGTATTTATCTGTTTCCATCACAACTACCCCACACCCCTTATCTGGTAGTTTAATTGTAAGTTCTGTTTTTCTCTAATGTCTTGATCCCATCCTTTCTTCTTTAGTTATATTTGGTTTTCTGTCCTGTTTTATGTTAATTTGATCTAATTCTGCACATACTATTTTATTAAAACTTTCAATAAAACATCCCCTTGAAAAGGTCGGGTTTGAACATCGATTTTGGTTTAAATTGATTCATTGTCCCTTCATCCCTCTCTTCAGTACTAATTTTTTGTCCTAAGAAATATTTCTTAAGGGACAGTGTCCGTATGTACTTCTGTGTGTCCACTTAAGTTTCAAAATTATTTCAATTCTGTCATGGGGAAAATTTAAGTCCCTTATTTAAAATTTATGTTTCCTCTTTAGTTAAAATGTGTAAACTTAGAATAAATATTTTGGTTTGGGGCTTGTCTAACTGAGATTTCCTAGACTTTGATATTTCTTCAATAGTCTTTTTCTCCTTTTTTCTCTCTAGACCTCTGCCCCTCTTCCCTCTGCTCTTTTTCTTTATTCTGGGTTCCTTTTGTGTCTCCTCCAATCCTTCCCTAAAAAATTATATCCATCTTCAAATATTCTGTATCGATTTTGGGTTGGGATTTTGTTGAATCTTTGCTGTATATTGTTTCTCGGTCTCCAGAAATGCTCTCTAGGTGTTCTATAATGATTCCACCTTCCAAAATTCCTTGATATTTGTGCCTCTGCTCTTTTATCTTTATAATATCCGATCTTTCGTTATATCTCCTTGGAATATTTTCCTTCCTAAAATGATTCCGTCTATTATATGTCATATCTTCCATAATCACTGATATTTGGGTGGCGTTCAGTCCTTCTAAATCAGAATTTGTTTGATGTATCGGGCAGGGTGTGTTAGGTATGGTCTTATACCTCTTCATCCTCGCTATCTAATTCTCTATATATATCTTCCTCTGAAACATCTCTCTGTTTAGGTTGAGGCACTAATCTTTTTCTTTACTGACCACTTTCCATTACAAATCTCTTTCTAAAGCTATACATTCCTCTAAATCCCTGTAAGGTTCAATCATTGTTGTAAGTTCTGCAATTTCCTTTTCTATATTCATCAAATCTTTCCTTCTTTCCTTAATAATTAATGATATGAGTGAAAAGGAACATGTATCTAGAATGTCATTCCATTCTTTGATAAAGGTCCCATTTTCATGTTTAAAAGAACAATATTTTTTAATATTTAAACCTTAAGGTATGAGGTGGTCTGCTGCATATCTTTCTAGAGTTACAGTTTCCCACCACAATCTACTTTCTTTCAGTAATACATGTTCATTTTTTTTCATAATGGAATCAAGATCTTCATCAATTAACACAGTTGTGTCATCATTATGTAGACAATTATTAAACAATGAATTTAACAACAGCATATGTTTTTCTCGATACCCCAACATGGTGCAACAACCAATACTGGTAATCTGCAAGTATAAACATAAAAAATAGGGTATGTATAGGTTGAACTCCTAAACAGGGTGCTGCTGATAACCCAAAAGTGGAGAACACCAATGACTATAATATATGAACACAATTTTTACAAAGATGGGTATTCTGCGCTCCCTCAGTTGGTATAGTTTGGAAACAAAAATTAAGTAGTACAAGCAATGATAGTGCCAGTATTATAGTAGGCAAACAAAAAAACTTTGTTGAAAATCCCTGTTCCAGAGTGTTGTACCAAATCGTCCAACAAACTTTCTTCTCTATATTATTTCACTTGAATATTCCATTCATCATCAGTATGGTACCTCAAAAAAATGAGCTATAGCTCCACATAGTGTAAAATAACATTTAATAAGATATACCATAAAATCTGGCAATACAATACAAGTCAAATAAAAGTGAAAAAGAGAAACCACCAATATTATCAGGGGTTCTGCGTACCAGATTGGGCCTTTTGAGAAAGGCACACTTGGAGGCCCAAACAGATTTGTTGGAATCCAAAAATCCAAAATTACAAACAAATTTCCTTTTGTGTCCACTTTTAATATTCAATATCGCACAGTAGAGTATATTTTTAAAAACATTGGCACATTTTAACTCGGGACCCCCTTTTAAAAGAAATGATTCCCCTCACAACTGTTTTTACATATAGAAAAGCTCCTAATTTAAAAAGTAAAATTGTGAAGAGCGCTATCCCTGAAAAAAGGAGCAATAGGGTAAAAACTATTGGTTTTCACTGATGTGGTATGTGAATCTCTTGCAGGACTCATCAAAAACAAAAAAGTAAAATGGAAAACACAGGAATTCATCACCTGCGAGAGTACTAATTAAATATACATCATCGAGTGCATTTGTAATCTACAATACATTGGGAAAACAAAGAGAAAATTAAAAGACAGATGGGGGGAACATATACGGAATATTAAAAAAGGATATGAAAACCATACATTATCGAAGCATTTTAAAGATAAACATTCATGTTCAACAACAGGGATCAAACAAATCACAGGTATCAAAAAGATTGAGGGAAACTGGAGGATTAAAGAATCTGATACCTTTTTAGCCAAGGCGGAAATGAATACACTCTGGACCTCATTCAGAGGCGCTCGCAAAATGCGAACGCTCGCTCTGAATGAGGGCAGCCGCATCTGAAAAAAAAAAACTGTCCTCCTGGCCACTCGCTTTAACGAGCGGCCAGGATGATGGTCGCGATGGTCAAGACCATCACGACTATTGGGGATTGCGACGAGACCCTTGTGGTAGGGTCTCATCTGCCGCAAGCCCCAGAGAGCTTCCGGCTCTAATAGAGCCGGAAGCTCTCCCACTGACATCACTGGCGATGACAGTGGGGCCGCCCACAAATGGCAGGCGTTCACTTGGGAACGCCTCAGTTTGTGAAGCCACACCCCCACCACACCTACAAAACGGGGCGAGCTGTTGATCAACATCGACAGCCGCCCCTTTTGTAGTGAGCCCCGGAGCATCTTTCTCTAGCTCCAGGGCTTGCGCACACACAGTGCGGCCGCTGCGCATGCGCAGAGCCCACCATCGACCTGCTTGCGAGCGCTCAAGCGCTTGCGAGCGGGTCTGAATGAGACCCTCTGTTTTTATGTATGTCAATTCCCATGGATATGTTATATATATTGTATATTCTGTATGTATTTTATAATTGTGTCCTGTTGGTCATATCACAATAGCACTTTTACCATGTCCCCCTATATCCATTATGAAGAGAGGCACTTCATTATGTATGTCTAGATATAATCCTCATTTGTTTGGGCTATATATGTTTTTTTTGCCCTTAGAATGACGCACTTCCGGTCTATTCACGGCAGACCATGTGGACATCATTCTTTGCCTTTTTTTTTGCACACGTGATCGGACCGCTGTGGAGATTGATCGGAGATCACCTGTCCCACATGAACCACGTGTATAGGAAGGACGTACTTCCGGTGCGCGATAGTCAGGTGATCAATGCGCTCCATGAGTGGAACGCACTTGGCTGTGAAAAGCTGATTGAAGACATTGCACTTATGTTCTTATTGCGCTATGAGGTTTACATGGTAAGTTGAGTGACGATCTTCTATTTTTAGTAATAGTCACTCAACTTAGACTTTTTGTTTTTTGTTATTTATTTAATTAAGAGATTGATAGACCCGCCCCCTTGGAAACCAATAGGGGAGTGATCAGAATGGAAACACTACTTATAGCCCAAGTAGGGCATTACCACCTTACACCTTGATAAAGACAACAATGGTCAAAACGCGTTGATAGACGGGAGTTACTTGCCTACGTATTGGATCTACAGAGGGACACACACCTGGGAGGAGAAGGAGAGAGACCCGGGCTCACCAATTTGGCCTCCAAGTGTGCCTTTCTCAAAAGGCCCTTTCTGATATGCAGGAACCCCTGATAATATTGATGGTTTCTCTTTTTCACTTTTATTTGACTTGTATTGTATTGCCAGATTTTATGGAATATCTTATTAAATGTTATTTTACACTATGTGGAGCTATATCTAATTTTTTTGAGGTACCATACTGATGATTAATGGAATATTCAAGTGAAATAATATAGACAAGCAAGGTTGTTGGATGATTTGGTACAACACTCCGGAACAAGGATTTTCAACAAAGAGTTTTTTTGTTTGCCTACTATAATACTGGCACTATCGTTGTTTGTACTGCTTCATTTTTGTTTCCAGACTATCCCAACTAAGGTAGCACAAAATACCCATTTTTGTAATAATTGTGTTCATATATTATAGTGGTTGGTGTTCTCCACTTTTGGGTTATCAGCAGCACCCTGTTTAAGAGCGCAACCTATACATACCCTATTTTTTGATCTGAAGAAAATGTCTGCCTCAGATGACCCAGAGGCATATTTGCTGATATTTGAGAGGGTGGCACAGTGTTTAAAATGGCCAGCAGATACTTGGGCTGATAGACTTGCCCTCTATCTCACTGGTGAGGCTCAGAAAGCCTATGCTGATTTGTCCTCTGCTGATGTGGAGAATAGTCACCCCTTCTGGGAAAGTGCAGCGATTCCACAAATGGGCCCTACTAACAGGGTTTCCTGCAGCGCTGGGTCATACACGCTGATCCTCAGAATTTAGAGGAATTAATTACAGTATTGGAGCGGTATGAGACCGCAGGAAATATGACAAAAATTCCAGAAAAGAAACCAGGGAATGAGTGACCCGTTAAGATGGCACCCCATTGACCTGTGAACCCGACTGTCACCCCTCCCCAAGGAAATGTCACTAGAGATGCCAGGGTCATTTGCTATGAGTGCAGAGAGCCAGGTCATATAACACGGGACTGTCCCAGAAAAACAGAGCCTAGTATCGGCGCTACATACCCCGCTTTTTGCACGATGGTACCCCTGGATTCCAGACCCCCATTAATGTGAGGAACTGTGTCACTGAATGGCTGAGAACTCCCAGCTATTATAGACTCAGAGAGTGAGCTAACCCTGATATCAGAGGTTGTCCTGCCCAGGCCAGTGGGAAAGGTGCCAGGGTTAGTTGAAGTAAGGGCCAACATCAGGAGCGGACACAAAGGAGGCCCGACCGGCAGTGGAGTGGATACTGGATAAGCGCTGGGGGAGTTTTGAAAGTGGCGCTGGCCGTGAGCCAATTGTAGCTCGCAGACCGGCAGCCAATCAGGAGAGGCCACAGCGGCAGCTCCTGATTTGCTGCCGATCCGCGATCTCCAATTAACTCGCAGCCGGCACCAAATTCAAAATGCCGCTGCTTCCGGGCCCCTGGGCCTCTCTCTCTGGGTGACACTGTGAGCGGCAGCCAGTCTGGCAACTGCTATCCAGCGGTGAGAGGCTGGGCCAAGAAGAAAGCAGCTGATGGAGAGGGAGAAGCAGCAGCAGTGGGGGAAGGAGCAGCAGCGGCAGCCACAGTGAAGAGGAAATGCTCAGTTGGCCAGGAGCAGGAGATGCTGCTGGATGTCCCACAGCATTTTAGGTACAGAGATTCCTGCTTCCCCATCCTCACCCTTCTTTCCCACTTTTACCCTGCATTCCCACTTTTACTCTGCATTCCCACTTTTACTCTGCATTCCCACCCTAACCCTGTATTCCCACTTTTACCCTGCTCTCACAGCCACACCTTGCTCTCATACCCTCACCCCACTCTCTCACTCTCACCTCTATATTATACTGCAGATTATCATGTTATTACCCACCTCTGGCAAACTGCCCCCCCCCCAACCCAAGGAGAGGGGCCCTGCCTATTTTGACAGCAGTCCCGGGCCCCACAATCTCTGATGGCAGCCCTGGTTGAAGTATTCTGCGTTCATGGATCCAAAGAAAATTTTTCCCGACTGCGAGTGAGCCTCACCATAAAGGGGCGTGCTTATGAGGTGGTCGCCGCAGTTGGTCCTAAGTTCCCCTATTTTATCATATTGGGGTGCAATTTCCCAAGATTTGTTGAGCTCTTAAAGGAACCATAGAGACGACGCCAATGTAAAGTCTCCAAGACCCTACCTCCAAAAAGGGAGAAGAGTGGAAAAGCACGGCCAGTCCTCTTTAGAGAGTGAACCTCTCCGCAATTAATGTCTGGGGAAAGAGATCCGCAACACTTTGCCTGGTTACGGCCAGAAAGAAATATTGGCAGAGGTGTCATACCCAATACAGATGTTGCCATGGATGTGCCAGAAACCGCCACTCCTCAGGTTCCTGGGGGCCGCTTTAGTTTCCTTGGCCCTATAGAAGTTCCGGCGGCGGACAACTTCTCAGCAAAACACGAAAAGGAGTGAAAGCCTTAGTTCACAATAATCAGGATGTGTTTTCTTCCCTGCCAGTGCACACTGCCTTAATAGAGCATGGGATAAATATACCTGAAGGAATGGTCATAAAGCAGCGACCATATTGCATTCCTGAGGCATGGCGACAAGCTTTCCAGCAAGTAGAAAGTCTGTGCCCTGTACTTCTTGCTAGACTGCTTGGATGTCACACTGGCACCTTTTGTGTGGTATAAATGAAGAAACACCTTGAAAATTGGTTCGGAAGGCTGAATGGTCTTGGCTGTCGTGAAAGGAAAAGTGCGCTTCCCCAAGTTTGGAAAAGCGAAAGTGGGGGATGTGTTATGAGAGGGGTTGTCACTCACCTGAATTGCCCACATTCTGGTGGAATAAGCTCCCTTCAAGGGAGAGGAAAACAAGACCAGCACATTCTGCAGCTCACAGTGGAGATATGGAACTCCTTGTTTTCCAGGTCGCCAAGAGCCAGCCAGAAGTCAGCAGCACAGGAAGGGTTTAAGACTCACACACCTGTTGCTCATTGCTCCTGATGCTGGATAAGCTAGCCAGGTGATAGACTGGGCGTGGTGGTTAGCATTAGGGTGCCAGGACCTGGAGGGTCCACAGACATTAGCACAAGGAGTGCTGAGACATTTACATTTATGATGTTTGCTTATCTCTGTTATGTGCCTGTTTGTGTCCAGGCCTAGCCTCACGTATACTAAGGTGCAGTGTCTGCTACCATTAAAAAGACATTGCGATAGCAAGTACCTGCCTGTCTTGAGTCCCCGTTTTACACTATATATATATATATATATATATATATATATATATATATATACAGGTTGAGTATCCCATATCCAAATATTCCGGAATACGGAATATTCCAAAACACTGAATATTTTTTGCATGACTGAGATAGTGAAATCTTTGATTTTTGATGGTTCGATGTTCACAAACTTTGTTAAAGGCACAAAATTATTAAAAATAAAGTATAAAATCACCTATAGGCTGTGTGTATAAGGTGTATATGAAACAAATGAATTTCATGTATGTACACAAACTATGTTTAAGCCAACAAAATTATTGCAAATGTTTTGTATAAAATGACCTTCAGGCTGTGTGTATAAGGTGTATATAACACATAAATGCATTCTGTGTTTAGATTTGGGCCCTATTCCTAAGACATTTCATTATGATATACAAATATTCCAAAATACGGAATATTCCGATATCCAAAATATCCTTGGTCCCAAGCATTTTGGATATGGGAGACTCAACCTGTATATATATATGGTATCTGTGGTCCAGCACTCACACCTTATATCTTGTAATTTGATGGGGTGCTTCTTTAGAGTTTCCACTGAACTGTGAGTAACCCAACGATACTATACGTAGAGATAAAGGCGCTCGCCAGACTTTCGAAGTCAAAAACATACTTTAAGCTTTATTAGCATGCACATAATCCATAGTTGCCAACGTTTCGGTTCCACTCCGGAACCTTAGTCAAGGCTTCATAAGAATACAAAACACTGTGGAGCTGAAAGAGTGTGTGTGTGCATGTTGGAGGGTTAGGTTTAGGGGGTAAAGATAGGTTAGTTTTTCCTTACCTTTCTAGCTTCGGGATCTTCAACACTGCCGGGCTTCCGATGTCGGGATTAGAACCTGATCCCATGTTGTCTGCTGCAACATTGCTTGTCTACGTGCAATTTATGTGTCTGAAAGAGCAAAAGATTTATATAGTAATAAAACTTGCATCTTCCATACAATGGGATTTTTCCCAAATGTAGGATCTAAAGTATAAAATACAGTGCTTTCTTTCTATGAAAAAATGTACCGGCACTCACCTAGGAGTGCGGGTTTTTAGATGTGGAGCTGCTGCCCTTAGCAACCAATCAGATTCTACTTATCATTTATCTAGCACCTTCTAGAAGATAATAGCTGGAATCTGATTGGATGCTATGAGCAACAACTCCACTTCTAAAACACACACTTTAGTAAATATACCCCCTAAAGTGCAGACAGTTATTTTATTCATTTCTGAAATTATTTCACTGATTTCTTCTTGTTTTCAGAATTAGTTCTAAGGTGTTTTTATCGCAACAAGTGAATTGTTTCCCGCAGGCGCGAGTCCTGCGGCCGCCCACATTTCTGCTCACAGCCTCGTGAGGTGGTGAGCAGATATGTGTGAAAAATCCGGCTTTCGGTTGCCCAAACAGCAGTTCGGGCTGCCTATGTAGTACTTTAGATGGGTTTAGCCGCTTTGCGCGTGTAAACCCAGTGCTTTTGGGCGGGACAGGCACGAAAAGTAATGGGAGCCCAAAACAAGTGAATTGCTCCGTTGGGTGCCCAAAAAACAACTGAATTGCCCTGTAGGGAGTAAAATTTCTATCACACAAAAGGTGCCAGTACTGTTTACCGTTGAATACCATCAGTAAAAAAAAAAAGATTTAATAAAATTAAATGAATGCAAATCCACAAAATAGACAATTTTTTCCTAAAAACTGAACCTAGGGCAGCTGCTATTTAAGCACGTAGGTCTGCTGCGAAAATATGCTAATGAATGCAGTCGCAAAGCTGTCGCACAGCCAGTATAGAGACGCCCACTACTGCTATCTCACATCCATAATACCTTGCAGTCCAGTGTATACTGTGGGAACATCGAGTAACATCAGCCCTCATGCAGAATTACAGCAGCCCTGACCTTACTCAGAAATTGATAACGTTGTCGTATGAAGTGAGTGCTCAAGCTGCATATGCCGTTGCAGTAGCTAATTTATGCATGCCCATGCAACGGCGTTCAAACGAACTCACTTACTCTGCGATGGTTTTGTATCTGCGTAAGTGATTGCAGAGCGATAGCAATGCTAACTCACGCACACACACTGCGATGCATACGCATGCGCAATATGCACCATCGACCGATCTGTTGCAGTTGCGATCCATGATGAATCAGACCCCTAATTCACTCTGTATACTATAGATGTTTAATATTTAGTTCACCTCTAACAATAGTTTGAATAGAGTGAAGCTAAATTGTGACATGATATCTCAGAGCTTTTTGCATGCATTCTATGTCCTATTCTTCATTAGCTGTGTCTTGCAATATGACTGTTAACATGACTAAAATAAATAAGACCTGAAGGACCTATCTCCGTTTGTAGAATAGAACCTTTCTTTTGGCTGAGGGTCTGTTTCCAAAGTGTCTTTATTTCCTCTGCACCTGCATGTACTAATTGCCATCTACAAAGCCTTTTGTACATAGAGTATCTAAGAGCCGGGAACACACTCTAAAGTAGGCTCATTCATTTCATTTTTTACTGTTAATGCGTTTACTCCATGGCAACACATCATTTATAAAGTGGAAGAATTATCCCTCTAGATATTCTCCACAAATTAAAAATGTGTTTTTTGTGTCTTTCTTTATATTTTTTTTTGTAAGTTTTTTTTTTTAGAAAACAGCAAGAGTTATCAGTGATAGTGATTCATTCAATTCAGATTACATTTGTTGGTTGATAAACCTTATTTTCTAAATTGGTCTGTAATTATATATGCACTTGTTCCATCAACTTGTGAAATAAATTCTATTTTAATCTTGTATTTGTCAGGTTTGCATTTTCAGCATATTCATAGGTATTTATATTCTGATTTTTTTCATGACTTGTCTATATCTGTATTGTGTGCTTCAGGAGATACAATGTCCCAGATCTGGCAACTAGAATTTCTTCATAGAGTGATCTGTGCATAACCGTAATGAATTATTATGACTCTTAATTTTTAAAGCAAAAACACAATACACAGCTATGTACAAATGACATCCAATTTTATAAAACAGAAGATAAATATGGCCCTATACAAATGATCTTACATTTTAAAAGATATGGGAAACACTTGACTTCAAATAGCAGAATAAAATTAGTTGCTGCGGTAGAGATACATGGATTATAAATTAGCATAATTTTATGTAGTGTAGTGTAAAGCAAGTTACTATTTTGTGTGGTAGGCAGGGGTGCAGAGAGGGGAAGAGTGGTGGTCTGCGCCTGCCATGGAGCTATAAACAAGACCACACGAAGGCTTGGCCATGCAGGGGTACAGAGCTTCTGCAAAGGTCTCCCTATGTAGTGTAGCCAGCCCTCTACATTTTTTTTACTTTAGTTGCATATTCTTTTATACTGCTTGCTCTAATTTTCAGTTTTAAACATGTCTTGCAGCTGTGTATGTCTAGAGAGCAGATGTTGTCATGAAATAAAATTATATTCCACTTTTCGCATTTTACAGTCTCCAAACCACTTGGGTACTTATTATCTGCTCCCTCCTGCCATTAACTGTAATGTGGTTCTATTGTGTACTGTGATTATGTTTTTTAGCAATTTCAGAAATCACAGTAAACCATGCCCCCTGTCAGAATCCAGCCACATCAGATCCAGGTACAACAAGGGGAGACAATTCAAGACTAAAGGCCCCCATACATCATAGATGGATTGCACCAATCGTGCAATTTGCAATCGATTGTGTATAAAAATCTGCAATGTATGGGCTTCACAGATCGCAGATTGCAACCAAAAAGTGATTGGAATTGTTTAATCAGATTGTCCAACATGTTGGATTTCACAGATCGATTGGGGCTGTAGATTACTAGTGTATGGACTAGGGGTGTGCACCGGCCACTTTTCGTGTTTTGTGTTTTGGTTTTGGATCTGGATCTTTCTTCGTGTTTTGGATCTGGATTGGTTTTGCCAAAACCACCCTTCCGTGTTTTGGGTTCTGGGTTTTGTGTTTTGGATCTGTATTTTTTTGAAAAAAAGCATAAAAACAGCTAAAATCACAGAATTTGTAGGTGTTTCTGCTCCTATGCTATTATTAACCTCAATAACCTTAATTTCCACTCATTTCCAGTCTATTCTGAACACCTCACAATAGTGTTTTAATGTCCAAAAGGTTGCACCGAGGTAGCTGGATGACTATGCTAAGCGACACGAGTGGGCGGCACAAACACGTGACCCATCTAGGCGTGATACTGCAGTGGCAGACAGGATGGCAGTTTGAAAAACTAGGCCCCAAACTGTACATAATGCAAAGAAAAAAAAGAGGTGCAAGATGGAATTGTCCTTGGGCCCTCCCACCCACCCTTATGTTGTATAAACAGGACATGCACACTTTAACAAACCAATCATTTCAGCGCCAGGGTCTGCCACACGACTGTGGCTGAAATGATTGGCTCGTTTGGGCCCCCACAAAACAAGCTGGCAATTAATCTGTCCCTGCACAAACTGGCTCTACGGAGGCAAGATGTCATCCTCATCCTCCTCATCCACCGATTCCTCACCCTCTACAATGTGTACATCCTCATCCTCACAAAGTATTAACTCGTCCCCACTTGAATCCACCACCACAGGTCCCTCTGTACGTTCTGGAGGCTGGTCTCCCTGGAAGAGCTGATAATTCATTTTGATGAACATCATCTTCTCCACATTCTGTGGAAGCAACCTCCTACGCCTTTCGCTGACAAGGTTCCCGGCTGCACTAAACACTCTTTCGGAGTACACACTGGAGGGGGGGCAACTCAGGTAAAATAGAGCCAGTTTGTACAGGGGACTCCAAATTGCCTCTTTTTCCTGCCAGTACAGGTATGGACTGTCTGACATGCCTACTTGGATGCTGTCACCGATGTAATCCTCCACCATTCTGTCAATGGTGACAGTATCATATGCAGTGACAGTAGACATGTCAGAAATTGTTGCCAGGTCCTTCAGTCCGGACCAGATGTCCAAACTTGGTCCTGCCTGCCCTGCATCACCGCCAGCGGGTTGCTTAGGATACCTAAGTTTTTTCCTGGCAGCCCCAGTTGCGGGAGAAAATGAAGAAGGAGCTGTTGACGTGTCACGTTCCGCTTCAGCTGACAGTGTTTTCACCAGCAGGTCTTTGCACCTCTGCAGGCTTGTGTCGGCCGGAAAGAGAGACACCACATAGGCTTTAAACCTAGGATCGAGCACGGTGGCCAAAATGTAGTGGTCTGATTTCAACAGATTGACCACCCTGGAATCCTGGCAAAGCGAATGAAGGGCTTCATCCACAAGTCCCACATGCCGAGCGGAATCGCTCCATCTTAGCTCCTCCTTCACTTTCTCCAGCTGCTTCTGCAAAAGCCTGATGAGGGGAATGACCTGACTCAAGCTGGCAGTGTCTGAACTGACTTCACGTGTGGCAAGTTCGAAGGGCTGGAGAACCTTGCACAACACGGAAATCATTCTCCACTGCGCTTGAGTCAGGTGCATACCCCCTCCTTTGCCTATGTCATAGGTGGATGTATAGGCTTGAATGGCCTTTTGCTGCTCCTCCATCCTCTGAAGCATATAGAGGGTTGAGTTCCAATGCGTCACAACCTCTTGCTTCAGGTGATGGTGGGGCAGGTTCAAGAGTGTTTGCTGGTGCTCCAGTCTTCGGCACGCAGTCGCTGAATGGCGAAAGTGGCCAGAAATTTTTCGGGCCACCCAAAGCGTCTCCTGCACGCCCCTGTCGCTTTTCAGAAAATTCTGCACCACCAAGTTTATTGTGTGAGCAAAACATGGGACGTGCTGGAATTTGCCCAGATGTAATGCCCGCACAATATTGGTGGCGTTGTCAGATATCACAAATCCCCAGGAGAGTCTAAGTGGGGTAAGCCACTGGGCGATGATTTCCCTCAGTTTCTCTAAGAGGTTGTCGGCGGTGTGCCTCTTACTGAAACCGGTGATACACAGCGTAGCCTGCCTTGTAACGAGCTGGCGTTTCTGAGATGCTGCGACTGGTGACGCTGCTGCTGTTGCTGCGTAAGGTGATACATCTACCCAGTGGGCTGTCACAGTCATATAGTCCTTAGTCTGCCCTGTTCCACTTGTCCACATGTCCGTGGTTAAGTGGACATTGGGTACAACGGCATTTTTCAGGACACTGAGGACACTTTTTCTGACGTTTCTGTATAGTCTCGGTATCGCCTGCCTAGTGAAGTGGAATCTAGACGGGATTTGGAACCGGGGACACACTACCTCCAGCAATTGTCTAAATCCCACTGCACTAATGGCGGATACCGGACGCACGTCTAACACCAACATAGCAGTCAAGGCCTCAGTTATACGTTTTGCTTCAGGATGACTGCTGTCGTACTTCATCCTCCTCGCTAAGGACTGTTGGAGGGTCAATTGTTTAGTAAAAGTAGTGGTGTTCCTACTTCCTCTCTGGGATGATGAATGACTCCCAGCAGCAGCAACAGCGGCAGCAGGAGGCGTAGCAATGCAGGATCCTCCGGAGGAATCCCCGATAGGAGAGTCAGTCATGCCAGTGACATGGCCTGCAGGACTACTTCCGATCCTGACTAAGGAGGAAATTGACGAGGAGGGAGTTGACGGTGTGGTTTGCAGGCGCTTGGATACAACAGGACAATGGGATTTAGGTGTCCCTGGACTGCTTACGGTCTTAGCCAAAGTTTCTGAACTTGACAGTAACTTATTATGAACGCGCTGCAGGTGCCGTATAAGGGAGGATGTTCCTAGGTGGTTAACGTCCCTACCCCTACTTATTCCACCTTTACATAAGGTACATATGGCAAGACAGTTGTTGTCCGGATTTGGATAGAAATATTGCCAGACCAAAGAGGTGGAATGTTTGGTCTTCTGCCCAGGCATGACCGTGATGGGCTTTTTCATCCCACGGACAACAACTGTCTCCCCCGGAGCCTGATTTAAACAAACCACATCACCAACAGAATCCTCCTCGCCAACTTCCTCCTCAGCGCCAGATACACCAGTATCCTCATCCTGTTGTACTTCAACAGTGACATCTTCAATTTGCATATCAGCAAGTGGACTGTGGGTGCTCCTTTCAGCACTTGCAGGGGGCGTGCAAATGGTGGAAAGAGCCACCTCTTCCCATCCAGTGCTGGGAAGGTCAGGCATCGCAACCACCACCACACTTGGACTCTCCTTGGGGATTTGTGATATCTTCTTAGAAAGCACAGTTCTTCGCTGTGCTTTTGCCAGCTTAACTCTTTTGATTTTTTTAGTCGGAGGAGGGCTTCCATCGTCATGTGAAGCTGAACCACTAGTCATGAACATACTAGGGATCGACCTTAGCCGTTCCTTGCCACTCCGTGTCGTAAATGGCATATTGGCAAGTTTACGTTTCTCTTCAGCTGATTTAAATGTTTTTTTCAAGGTCATTTGGGATTGTATGTGCCCTCTATTATGACATTGGCCATCGGCCTTGGCAGACGACGTTGATGGCATGTTAACGTCTATGTCATGACTAGTGGCAGCAGCTTCAGCACTAGGAGGAAGTGGTTCTTGATCTTTCTCTATTTTATTTTTATCGGAGAAAGTTTGGTCCTCCATTTATGTTATATCGATGTGATATATACGTGCGGCTAAACACAGAAAATATTTTTTTATTTTTGCTGGAGAGTAGTGCACTTTGTGGGTTACACCAGCCTTTAAGAAATGAGCCAGCCGGCTCTTTACTTATGGGACACAGGCGCACGCTTGGCGCTGCTCCTTTGTTGATGCACGTGCGGCTACTGCGCACACAATTCACAAACACAGAAAATATATATTTTTTTGGTTTGGACTGGAGTGTTCTTTGGGGGTTACAGCACCCTTTAATGGTCAAGCCAGCCGGCCCTTTACTTATGACACAGGCGCACGCTTGACACTACTTTGTTGATGCATGTGCGGCTACTGCGCACACAATTCACAAACACAGAAAATAATTTTTTTTTTGGTTTGGACTGGAGTGTACTTTGGGGGTTACAGAACCCTTTAACGGTCAAGCCAGCCGGCCCTTTACTTATGACACAGGCGCACGCTTGGCACTACTTTGTTGATGCACGTGCGGCTACTGCGCACACAATTCACAAACACAGAAAATAATTTTTTTGTTGTTTTGGACTGGAGTGTACTTTGGGGGTTACAGCACCCTTTAACGGTCAAGCCAGCCGGCCCTTTACTTATGACACAGGCGCATGCTTGGCACTACTTTGTTGATGCACGTGCGGCTACTGAGCACACAATTCACAAACACAGAAAATAATTTTTTTTTTGGTTTGGACTGGAGTGTACTTTGGGGGTTACAGCACCCTTTAACGGTCAAGCCAGCCGGCCCTTTACTTATGACACAGGCGCACGCTTGACACTACTTTGTTGATGCATGTGCGGCTACTGCGCACACAATTCACAAACACAGAAAATAATTTTTTTTTTGGTTTGGACTGGAGTGTACTTTGGGGGTTACAGCACCCTTTAACGGTCAAGCCAGCCGTCCCTTTACTTATGACACAGGCGCACGCTTGGCACTACTTTGTTGATGCACGTGCGGCTACTGCGCACACAATTCACAAACACAGAAAATATATTATTTTTTTAGCACTTGGGGGGAGCACCCCTGATGGACAGAGCACCCCCTGGACAACACTACAGCACCCCTTTAGGACTGGGACACTGCACAGGACTTTGGAGTGGACACAGCCCCTATGGAGAACTGACTGCACAACACAGTCCAGCCAGCCCCTATGGACTTTGAAGTAGTGGACACAGCCCCTATTAACAACAGCAGCACAGCACAACACAGCCAGCCCCTATGGACTTTGAAGTAGTGGACAACAGCAGCACTACACTACACTACACTACACAGCCCAGCCAGCCCTAACTCCCACCCTCCCTCTTCACTGTCCACAGCCGAGTGAGAAAATGGCACCGACGCGGGTACCTTATATAGGATCCAAAACCCGCGAGACTCGGAAGGCGGGATGATGACGTTTTGCCTCGATTTCAGATCCGAGTCAGGCGGGAAAAGTCGAGCCTGACTCGGATCGGACTCGGATCGGGGGGGCTCGGGGGGTTCGGATTTCAGAAATCCGAACCCGCTCACCCCTAGTATGGACATGATCAGCAGATTTGCAGACCGTTTCTAGCAAAATGATGGGCCTTTCAAGATTGCCAGACCTTTGCTGCAATCGATCTGCAAATCACTGAAAAAGATCTGTAGTGTATGGGCGCAGATTGCTCGATTGGGAAATCCTAAGATCGGGCAATAAATCTTCAAATTGTTCAATTGTGGTTTTCAGATTGCTGATGTATGGGGGCCTTGACTCTGGATAGGTCACAAAGAAGCACATTTTTTCTGGAAACATTTTGGGAATCCATGTGCTTCTGACTCAGAATACAGGGGGTCATTCAGACCCGCTCGCGAGCGCAGGATGCTTGCAAGCGGGTCGAGGGTGCCCTACTGCACATGCGCACGACAGAGGGAGCTCCGTCGTGCGCATGCGCGAGACCCGGCTAGCGACGGGGTAGCCGTCACTCCGGGTCTCGCACCAAAGGGGGCGTGCTGTCGATGTTGATTGACAGCATGCCCCCTTTGGTGGGCGTGCCGGGGGCGTGGCTGCCAGACGGAGGCGCTCCCATGGGAACGCCAACCGTCTGAAGCCGGCCCCACTGACATCAGTAGTGATGTCAGTGGGAGTGATTTTGTCTCTGATAGAGCAAAAATAACTCCAGGGCTTGCGGCTTGCGAGACCCTACCGCAGGGTCTCCGTCGCAAGCCCGATGGTCGCGATGGTCTTGACCATCGCGACCATCATCATGGACGCTCGCTATAGCTGTGGGTGGTCACCCACAGCTATGCGATCGTCCTAGAGGCCGCTCCATTTTCATGTAGGAGGGCCCTGATTCAGAGCGAGCGCTCTGGTCAGAGCGTCCGGCTCTGAATCAGGCCCACAGTTCTGTGCATGTGTCTGATCTGTGATCTGTGTAAACCAGTGAGACAAGCTAATAAATGGGAGGACAGGCTGGTTGGTATGAGCTTTACTTAAATATTAAGCCAGGGCTCTGGTTTAGTTGGGTATCAGAATGGTAATAGTACATCAGAGGAGGAGGATTATTTTTGTTAATTTTTATTGCATACATATTCTCTGACTAAAAAAGACTCTAGTCCATTAAACACCCAACCTGATGTCATTGTTTCTCAACCTGTTGTTACCATTTCTTTAACTGTCCTTAATGTCATTGTTTCTCAACCTGTTGTCACCATTTCTTTGACTGTCCTTAATTAGAATACCAGATGTCAGTGGTACTTGGTTTTGAACAATTCCACACAAGCCCTATGCATACCATAAGCAGTCCTCTACCTGCCACATACCAGCCTTATGGTACCACAAGCAGTACATTGTCCATCACAGAGAGATCACTACTAGCATAAGGGCTGTCACATGCCAGAGATCGGGGCCCTGTTAACGGGTCCGGCACTTTCACTCTGAAGTCATTCATGTCCACGCTGGCCACCCAAAATGTTTAGTCACTTATCTGTAAATGTGGCTGGCAATCCACTCCCGGTGGAATGCTGGTGATGCTCTTCTGCATCATGGACACTGCCATCTTGGACTGTTTAACATGATCTGATTAGTCGAAACAGTTCCCAGCAACTCCAGTCACATGTTTCATCCAGCCTACTTAGCGCTTAGAGTACCCTACTTAAATCAGGAACTACTGACAGTACATTGCCAGTACTATATCTTTCTCAGAGGAAAAGTATCTTGGCTCATGGTTCCGTATCTGCTCCAGTTTTGCTTCCCTGCATTCTGACTTAGTGTGTTCCAGCAAATCTGCCTATGAATTTTTCTTCACAGCATTCTGCCTCCATGAGATCCAGCAAGCCTGCTTCAGCATTTGCTTCATGGCATTCAGCCTCAATGTGTTCAAGCATAACGCCTCCACTATTTGATTCATAGCATTTTGTTCTAGCAAACCTGCTACAGTATTGCTTCACAGCATATATCACTGCAGCATGCTCTATTAGTGCTCCAGGACCTAGTTCCAGTGTTTCCTATAGTCTGCAAGAGTTGTGCTTCCGGCATCCAGTTCCATTGTATTCTTGCAGCCTGCTTCAGTCTTGCTCTAGCACTAGTTCCAGTGTTTCCTGTACATTGCTTCAGTTGTGCTTCAGGCACCCAGTTCCAGTGTTACCTGCAGCCTTATTCAGTTGTGCTCCCAGCACCAATTCCAGTGTAATTGCAGTATGCTCTAAGATATCTTACAGACTGCTACAGCCACATGCTAGCCTGCACCTGTTCTCTATTGTTGTCCTACCCATTCTGCAGCATCAATCTTCTGCTACCACTAGTGGCCAGCATGAAGAATAGCATTATTATGCCATCCAACTTTACTCACGCACCAACACATACACCTAGCCCAACGGGCCCCAACCCGAATCAATAAACCACTAATGCAGTGACAAGAGCCTCATAACCACTAAGAGTCTCATGACAACTACAAACAACCCCATGCCAACTATGCACAGCTCCATGACTTCTCACACTCATCACATACAGTTAATTGCCAACCATATATATCTCCATGACTACCTCAGACTCATCACATACAGTTAATTGACTGTCACATACAGCTTATCAGCTTCTTATTTACAATGTACAGTCCATACTAACCACATACAGGATAGTGCAAACATAACTGCTCCTCACAAACAGTTACATATACTACAACAATGTTCTCATCAGTAAATTTCCCAACAGCAAAAAAACACCTAATTTAGAATTCAGAAGCTGAGTCTCATGGACACTTCTCTGACTTCGCAGTGGCAAAAGCTGAGTGGCTGAAGCTCTAGGTTGTAGGGTGCCATTCCAGATACCCTGCATACTAAATACAGGTTCCATTGGGAAGCAATGGTCCCGCCCCATAGGCCCTGCCTCCTGAGTGGTACCACCACTCACCCACCCCTAGTTACAGCCCTGTCACCAATCACTTCCAACCTCTAGATTGCCATCCTACATGCAGACTCACCTTAACCCCCCAGCTGTCAAACTTTCCCCTAAAACTCATCTCTTGATACTAGTCCATTAATGCTCCTCCTAAATCCCTGGACTCTGCATTCTCCATCTCTGCTTCCCTCTCCCACTTTATGTCCACACACATCCCCATTAGAATGGAAACTCTCTTGAGCAGTTACCTCCCTCTTTTGTTTTTCTCTACTTACTTAATTATATTATTTGTGGTCTGTAATCATATCCATATCTGTAGATTTCTGGATGTGTCTGCACTGCAATTTTTGTGATCTGTTGTATCTTCTATAAAAGGTGGTAATGACTTTTGGCACCATATAATAAAATATAATAGCAACAAAATTTATAATATGATGCCTTATGATATGTTATTCTGTACATGTACTTATGCAAAATGTTGTCATTCTATTTAATGTATACACATCATTTTAAGAACAATATTTTAAAGGATTTTCTACTGACTCTTAATAAGGAAATCCTCAAAAAACACTTATAAAATGATCTTTGCAGCTGGAGAGGGAGATATGGACAAAAGTGGGGGAAGTACAAGAGAAATATGCAGGAATGAGGTCGGTGCAGGGGATGATTGAAGAACACCAAGAAGAAACAGAATTAATATCCAAAGAGCAAGTAAGTTGGTGCAAAAACAAGGTCAATCTAGGCAAAGGTTAAGAGAGGCAATAAGTGCAATGGTCAATCCAGGCAAAGGGCAGGGCAGTTGACACAACAGCAATATTTAACCCAGGCAAAGGTCAGGGCAGGCAACATAACAGCAACAGTTTGTCCAAGCAAGATAGTACAAGTCTCAAAACAGAAATTGTCTACAAAGGCAAACGTCATTGCAGGCAGCATAACATCAAAGATCAATCCAGGCAATGTTCTGGGCAAACATAAATCAGTATAGGCCCAGAAGCAAGTTAGGTCAAATGGCACCAAGGTAAAGAGAGTGTTAAAAGTCCAGTCCAGGACTTGTCTCCTGCCAGTATTCCTCCTGCTCCTGACCATGCTTCTAGGTTGCCGGTTGCTAGGAGACCCAGACGTCAGAGGATTTAACATGTTTCCTCCTAGTGTGGCCTGATTGGCAGCTGATCCTATTTGAACTTCCTGGACTGTCGCCGCCCTGTCGGCTATAGAGTTTTCAGGTGGAACTTTTGGTTATGCAACCTGCTTTCTGTGCATCCAGACTTCCAGCTATAATTTGTACATGCTGCATGTATTCTGCTCACCAGCTTCTAAGTGACCCAAGTACCCTGGGTTCAAGCATCGCTGTCTGCAGAGCCCTCCAGGCCATACAGCTACCCTGCTTCTACACCACGTTTCAAGCATCGCTGTCTACTAGGCCCTCCAGGCCATACAGCAATCCTGCTTCTACACCACGTTTCAAGCATCGCTGTCTACTAGGCCCTCCAGGCCATATAGCAATCCTGCTTCTACACCACGTTTCATGCATCGCTGTCTACTAGGCCCTCCAGGCCATTCAGCAATCCTGCTTCTACACCACGTTTCAAGCACCGCTGTCAACTAGGCCCTCCAGGGCGTACAGCAATCCTGCTTCAACACCACGTTTCAAGCATCGCTGTCTACTAGGCCCTCCAGGCCATACAGCAATCCTGCTTCAACACCACGTTTCAAGCATCGCTGTCTACTAGGTCCTCCAGGCCATACAGCAGTCCTGCTTCATCACCACGTTTCAAGCATCACTGTCTACTAGGCCCTCCAGGTCATCCAGCAATCCTCCTTCTACACCACGTTTCAAGCATCGCTGTCAACTAGGCCTCCTGGCCATTTAACAACTTTAGTTTGGACTGTAAGTCTACAGTATATTCTATTGACTGTCCTATTGTTTCAGCTCCTTATTACATCATGAACATGTTGTGTTTGTACTGGCCCTCCTGGTCCACCATATAATTTATTAATTAAACTGCCATTATTCTAATATTCTGCTTGTGACTGTTCTTCTATGTGCCACGTATCTCCAATACCTCCATCTCGGTCCTAGCAAATTGCTAGAGGATCGTAACAGAGAGCTACCACAAATCAGTTTACCAACTGTGAATGTTATGAGTGAACTAATATATACTGAGGGTCTATAACAGTAACAAAAAGATCAGATTAATTCATATATAAGTGGGTTGTATGTTTTCTTGGCTTTCATCTTCTAAATTGTCACTTAGTTATTCCATTTCAGGTCATTCTACTTACTGACTATTCTTCCTATGTGTCTGCTAGAAGTCTCAGTTCTGCTCTACTTGCTGTCTACACCTCCAGGCAGTGGCAATACTACAATGGGTGCAGTGGCTACATGACCGGAGGTCAGTAGGATATCCGGCCATGCAGTTCACACCCCCCTCCAAGGTCCCCATATGCACCTGTCGAAGACCCCCACGCTTCTCTCTGAGAGATCTATTGCTTCATTTCCTAGACTCTAGTTACTTTACAAATAAAATGATAAGTTCGTCTCCTATGTCCAATGGTAGTAAGAATTATATCCAAGATAAATCCATGGGCTTTTTCAGATGCAATAGAAATAAGCGTTACATGTAGTTTTATTAAAAACCAATACACTAAATTGAAATTCCCAAGTTACACTAGAAGAATATTGATCTAGAGTTTCTTGTCAAACCACTTTTATTATATATTTAAATGAGTGTGACTGTGGATTACAATATGTTGGTCGCACGCTCTAAACATTAATTTCCTTGAATGTAGGGCATTGCTTGTTTTGCCCTGTAGCAGATCCCCCCTATGATAGTGTTGGAAGATTTGAATATGGTAGCACAGCAAATAGAGGAATTACAGTATATTGGATCAGTGCATCACTATTTCCAGCTGGCCTGAAAAAAAATATTGAATGACATAATATCCTTCAGGATTATTTGACTGTTAATTTCTCCACTTAAATATATTACAATTATACATATATACTCAATATTGAAAACAGCTCTTAGCATTTGAATGTTGTCCATGGTCAAATATTTATAGTCTTTTACCTGTGCATGATATTTTATGGAGATGATCGCTAAGAAATTGTTAATGTCATTATTTCGCATTGCACATGTGCCTGAGTCGTCCAAGGAATAGATACATATCTCTTTGGATTTGCAGGTTATTCAGTGCAGCACAGAAGACAGCCAGAACTCCATTTGTGGCAAAATGAGTGTAACAGGGTGCTCGCATTTAGCAAAAGTTTGCCAGGACTATGTCATAAAAATGCATACAGAACTGTGGCCTATTCAGTGGTAAGTGCACACAGCAATTTAGCAATTTCCGATGGATCTTATGAAGCAAGAATAGGATTGGTGTAAAAGTGTACTGATATTGATGGTTACTGCTCTGTGTATGGCTGGTACAGCCATATAGATGAGGCCAACTCTGCTTACAGGGGGAAGTCCACAGCTATTTTTAAGCATGCAATGCAGCTGGGAGTCAGTCCCTTAGAGTTTGTTCATTTAACACAAGTATTATCAATTAGGGCTTTGCTATTAGTCTACTGCTTGGAAGCCTAGATAAAACATAGATTTTTTTATTCAGACATATTCTTTTCATGAAACCACTGGAGAAATGCGTCAAAATAAAGTTTGTCAGTACAGTATACTCTTGGGGCTAATGTTCTTTACAAGTTTGTCTGAGATAACATATTAGTGAGCCTTAATTGTGTGTGTGCATCATGAAGCCGATGATTGACCTGCTGATCAGATGTGCCATCCTCCCTCCAAGCAATTATATACCTGCAAGTAAGGTTGCAGAAGAGCCTTATAATAATCCTCCTACATCAATGACTTTGCTATGATAATTGGTATGAGTGTTTGGTTCTTTGATTGTCCGACAAGCTGAGAACTGACTTTATAACCTTCAAGTTTTTTGTAAGCTCCATATTTTCAGTTTACCTTGTTTGAAAAGTGACTGACCATAGATTTATTTAAGCTGGCCAAAAAGTTCAAGTTCTACAGTTAAGATATCTCGTAATGAGATCCCCTTTCTAAGCATTATTCCTATGTGAATAACTTTTTTACTTTTAAATATCTGCTAAACTGTCTATCTTAGATTTATATATATTGTAATTACTACTGGATACTCACACTTAAACTGTATACTGTATGTCATATTATTTTATTTATTATCATATATTATTGAATAATATTGTATTTACTTTTACTTGCAAGTTGTCTTTTGATTTATACATACAGTAGTCTAGTGTTTTTTTCTCTCTTTTCCAATTTTGGAAATTATCTAAATGGGGACTAGCAATTTCACATTTCAAGGATCAGATGTAATTTGTACATATATATTTCTTCATTCATATTATTTTAATACTCTGGTTTTCTATTTACACTACTGTGTTTTGAATGCTGTGTTTTTTGTTTTATTGCTCTAAATTACTGTGGGGGTCTTTATGAAGAATGTTGGCATTCATCAACTATACTTGGTGTATTCTTTTCAAGTTGCTATTAATAATTTATAATTTAGCACAGTGTCATAACTTACCATGGCAAGTCAACCATAGTCACAGGGGTCATGATGTAGTGAGCATAGATGCTTTGGAATGTCCTTCTGAGCTTGTCTGTTTTGCATACTGTAAAATCCTCCCCTTGCTCCCCTCCCTTCACAAGACATGCTAAGAACCTGCATGTAACCATCAGCCTTATTTTTGCAACCTCCAGAGAGATTTTGAAGGGGAGATAATTTGTAGAATATCAGCTAAGAATGCATGCTTAAAAGGTACTTAACTTGCTATTTAAAGAGAAAAAAATGCTGTTTTAACAACACTCAAAACAAATTAATTTAGTTATACTGACTAAATTGTAAAGTGCAATGGAACAAGCTGGCATTATATACTTTAAATAACTTAATAAATAGAAAAATTTAAAGTTAATTTTTTAGCAGAGAACAAAAAAGTTGACAGATTCACTCAAGAGACTCTCCAAATTCATTAATAAAATGACCATGGCATACCTCCCAACACTCCCCAATCAACTGGACAATCCCCATTTGAGGGCACTGTACCATCATTCTGCGATCAGCACATTCATCCCAAATCACTGAAAGCTAGGAAATATATACCCTGCAAATAATAGTTTTTCATGTAATAACGCCAACCATTGTGACAAGGTCATGACCCCAACATGCTCCAGTCATGCCCCCTGATTTGCCACCTTCAAAACTTGAGGTGGTAAGTTGTTGCTGTAAGTTTTTATTTTTTTGCCATAACCTGAATTATTTTATTGTGTCCACTCTCTAGTTCTCCATTTCCTCCTTATTTCTTACCTTTTTAAAACATTCATTTTTCTCATTAACTTTTTAAGCTTCAAACAAAAAGTATGGTGGTCGCTCACATCACAACTTTTTAGGCTTGTCTATGTAGCTTCTGTCCCTGGGAAACTGGTGTCTCTCCCTCATTAAAAGTTACCTTGGGGGTATGAAAGATAATCTTCTGTAGGCAAATTACAGATTGTCATTAAAACTACATGTATATTATAAATGCGCTCCATGACTTATTACATCATAAAGAATTGTTTTATCCTTATATACATATCCTGTAAAGGATAGGCTGGTGCAGAACATAATTAGAATTTTATTAAATACACACATATGCAGTATAATTGCATTGATAGACTCTGGTGATGTAATGTCAGGATTTAATTGTATTTGAAAATGTAATCACCTCGTAATATGCATCTAGATAATGAGGACAGATGCACAAAGACGTGTCTAAACTGCAAGACATTACCAGCCCTTATACAGTATAGAGGCAGCACACAAGGGCCAACATGGATTTGTAAGTAAAATGGGCATGCATTACTCAATAGAAAGGTGCTTAGAATAAAATGCATTATCGCACATACAGTATGCAGAGCTGCATGCATCTCAAGATGTGTAAAGTAAACCATCTTCTGCATTGGTCTGGTTTGCTACAAATCACCTGTATGTACATGTACCTGCTTTATATAAGGTGCAAAAGACACACCATCTAACAGACCTACATTATATACATGTACATGCTGGTCTGCATGGACCAGATATGGAGATAACCTTACTGATCTTCAACTACGTAAGAAATGCTCATTCACACCCCTGTTACATCTCTCACAGAAACGTTCAAAACTCTGATTTAGCCTCACAATATGCAAGGACAAAAAATATTATTTGCTGGGTAAGTTAACAGCAGGTGTTTTTGTATATAATGCCTACTAATAGAACTAATATATATAACTTGTTATCCAATATAAAACAGTGTCTCATAGGCGGGCGTGACATGTGGTTATTAGTATAGATGTGCGGTTTGATTCTGGCTTTTATCTTCTCGCCAAGTTCAGAGGCAAAACATCATCTTTCATGGACATCTGTGCCGAGTGGTAGTAAGATTGGAGCCAAAACCTAACCGCACATCTCTAGTTCTCAGAGACAAGGTGTCTGTTTCAGAGGTGCACGTAAATCCCATCATGACTGCGATTTTGTATGCAGTGGACTTGCGAAAATATGCCACCTCCGCTGCTTGTGTACAAAAAAAGGAAACATCGGTCGCACATCAAACATCTGAGCAACCTTATGCTGTCTCAGAATGTCCGTCTCACCTAAAATGCCAGTGCCTTTACAGATGTGTATGAATTTGCAGAAGCTCACTAGGAGACTCCCAGAAAACGATAGCAACATGCCTGCGTTTTTGTAGCCACCCCCTGTTACCTCCCCCAAATGGTCCCCACCTATCACTCACTTTGCAAATAAATTCTCGGTGCATCCGCCGTCCATAATCAATCGCAGTGTGAGCGCAGTGCCAATGCGACGCATGTGCAGTGGCAAAAAAAAAGTTCTACTGCGTCCGACATTGACATTGCATCCATCTCTGAATCAAGCCCAAGGTGTGGAGCAGGTCAAAGGCAGATCTCAATGGCCAAAGGTGTTGTGAGGGCTTTGTAGGTGAAGATGAATAATTTGAATTGGATTGTGGAGGATATGGGAAAGAAGCATAGTGATTTGCAGACTCATGGAGCAATAAAGGAAGATCAGCCTTGCCTTGGCAATGAGGGTGGACTACAACGGGGATAGATGGGTTTGGGGGGCATGTCAGATTTTAGGACGTTGCAGTAGTTTAGGTTGGAAATTTGAGATAATGGTTTTGGTTGAATCTCAAAGGCATGGATGGTTAAGGATTACCTTTTCTCTCCAAATTTAGCTATGTGATCCAGTGATGACTTGTTCTGTGTCTGTAAGTCAGACTTCTAACTTTGCACTTTTTATATGAGTCAGGTGAAGCTCCAACAAAATCTAAATGAAGACTTTTCCAATGTTTAGCAATAAAACAAGCACGTCTGTAATCCTTTTGAATTCTAGAAATACATTTATATTCAGGAATAGATGCCTGCAGATTTTATACATTCCTGCTTTTATGGAAAGGTGGATTGTTGCCAAGGCAAGAACCACAAAGTATTTCTTGGTGGTGATTAGAAAATAAAATACCCCCTTTTTTAAGCAAGTTTTTTTCAATGCCTTTTGGTATACTGTGTAGATTTGCTGTCAGAAAGTACAATAAACATAATGGTAGTTTCTAATAACTACTGAAAAAAAGCTCATTGTAATTTGTATGCATAGATAAATTACTGATATTTCTGTTAGAATATGACAGCCCAAAATGTGACAAAATAGACCCAGCACATGGATTAATAAAGTAAAGCTGTGTACACACCTGTACGATCACTCTGCTGATCAGATAAACGCTCCCGATCAGCCGAGCGCTGTGTCCCCAGCTTGATCCCGTCAGCTGCCCTCGAGCCCTGTGCACACTGTGCAGACATAGCTCAGTGCGTATTGGCTTCTATGGGAACGGGAAGTCAGGCAGGCAAATATTAAACAGGTCATAAGATGCAAACTCTCGATACCGACCGTTGCAGGAGCGATATAAGTCGCTTATCTGATAACGGTACTGCATACACACCTATACAATCGCCAGCCCGATCACCCTATATCTTGTGATTGGGGCGATGATTGTGTCAGTGACGTGCGATGAGGTAAATGGCTGGGGAGGCACTTTCTAGTATCAGAGCCAGATTTACAGATACATATATGAACCCGAGGGTTCACGTGAGCATTATACAAAGGTGCAGCAGTATATAGTGCTGGGAATTTGGTGTGTTTTGGTCAGGGATGTGCGGAAAAGGTACACAGGGAGGCAGTGCCTCACCTGCCATACACTTTTACTCCAGAATTTTGACTGTAAAAATTATTAGCATAATACAAAGAATACAAAGAAGATATTTATAATATTTTGTTTACATTTTTCTTATAATTTTTATAGTCGAAACTCTGAAGTATACCTAAGTATGACAGTAAAGGCTCTGCTCCACCTGCGTGAGGCAGGTGAGGCAGAGCCTTTACTGTCATACTTCGGTATACTTCAGAGTTTCGACTATAAAAATTATAAGAAAAATGTAAACAAAATATTATAAATATCTTCTTTGTATTCTTTGTATTATGCTGACCGCACATCACTGGATTGTATAGGTGTGTACCCAGCATTACACCATTCGTAACTATACATTTTCTGTAACATCTAAATTTATGTTATTTTGCAGAAAATCTAATTTGCCTTTACATATGAATTTGTGGATGCATCTGTGGACATATAATTAACCCATTTGCACAATTTTTGTTGTTCAATTTGTAATGAATAGTCTAAGGTTGCATTGTATTCTGGGTAATTAAAGATTTATTAGATTGACCACATTGCACAGAGACTCCATAATTGGCAGCAACATTGTAAATACACTCATGGCTGCCAGCCAATTGCAGAGAAACCTGAATATTTCCAACCTGACTGCATAAGTCTCCATCATGAAGCCAGAATATGCAGCGTTCAGTGCCGCTGAGCCGCCGTGAGAGAGGAGGGGGCCCAAACGGAGGCTGCACACGGGCCCCATCCTCTCTTAAATCACCCCTGCATATACCATTTCCTTATAATATTTTGGGCACAAATTATAGCTGAGCAATACAACATACTCTCAGTGCTGTAGAGAATTGGCCTGGGGAAGGGGCGTTGTCTAATTGCTGGAGGCATGGTCACGCCCCTTACGAAAAAAACAAAACCTTTTTGCAGTCCTGTGAGCTGAAGAGGGGTGTGCTTCCCCCCACAGACGTGAGCTTGGCTGCTGACAGGTAAGAGGGAGAGGGGGCAGCTTTGGACCCTGACCCTGGCCACTCCAGCAAGCCCGCTCCTCCCAGCACCCTTGCATACTGTACCAACAGGGGCGTAGCTAAGTATTTGATGGCACCATAGCAGAAGTTTGTAAGGGGCACTATGTGCCACCCAATGGTGAAAAATTTAAGTTTGACAAGGAAAATGGGCCCCCCTCAGCTCTGGGACCCATAGCAACTGCACACCTTGCACCTATGATGGGGCATTTTAATAGAGGATGGAGCCCATGTGCAGACTTAGTGTGGGCCCTCTCCTCTCCCCAAGAGTGCCAAGGTGCACTGGGTGCAGTTGATCCTGGCTTAGTGCCAGAATCTTCTGAGCATGTGCGGGTCTCTGGGAAAATGGCGCCTGAGATGTTTTCCTGGGGACAGCAGTACTGTGCATGCGTGAGTCACTGGGAAAATGTCAGCCGCCCATTTTCCCAGTAATGTTTGCTGCTTTACAGCGCCGAGCCGGCGCTGCAGAACAGCATTATGGACAGGTAAGTATAAACTATATGGGTTTAGGGTGTGCGGTGTAAGCCCCCCTAGACCCAGGGGCCCGTGTGCACCACACACCCTTCACCCATTATAGATACGCCCCTGCACCTATGGTAGTTACGCCCATGTCTACCAACTTCTTTACTGAATTGACATTCCGTCTCCTTGCAATTTCTTTGTGGAGCTATGTCTAAAAATGCTTGTGTGTACTGCTTAGACACACCTTACAAGGAACAAACCATTATTCTTAAAGGCCATAAGAACAGGTCCTTAAAATGACATCCGATAAACAAGCAGTGCTTCGTTTCTATGAAAAAAGTGCTGGTAGTACGTACCTCAAGCTACAAGTTGATACAAGATTAATAGTAGCTTCCATGATATACACAAGCCTTCAGATGCTTACACTGATTTCTTCCTGTTTCCAAAAAGGGATAAATAATTATGCCCAAAAAAGGTGCCCATACGATGTATCATTGAGTACCATCAGAAAATAAAGCACTGAAAAGAAAAGTAGTGACACTATGGTTTGCACATATACTGTATATTAACACTGTACTATTTGCAGACATACACTGAAATCATATACAACTTTCACTAAAGTGCTAATTTTATCCATTATCCATTCTATTGATAAATTGTTCTACATATTGGTCTGTTCAACACAATGTAGAGAAGTTCTGTGTAATATATAAAATTTGAGCCAGTGGACTCTGAGTTATATGTCAAATTGATAGTAAAACAAGGCAAAACCAGACAGGATTCTCAGACTCTGGCTAAATGAACTATACAAACAAAGGAGCAAAATAATCCTCATGTAAAACAGTTTCCATCCCCAGAGCTGCCCTAACTTATACCAGATGAGGTCATAAATAAAATGCCTGTCACACACAAATGTGCATAAACTCCTTATCAGCATGAGTGCATTTATAGGAAGTGTTAGGTAAATACCTCTTGGAGCCTGGAATATTATATGTTTCAACATAAGATCACTGTGTAAGTGCATATTTGAGATAGGATTAATATTGGCCTACAGGCATCATATTCATGTATCACAAATAGCCTTATTCCTTCATCAGATAGAAAGTAGAGACCATTTAATAAACAGCAGGACTTACAACCCTATTAAGCAGAATGGTTATACACATACTTGCCAACTCTTCCTGATTATCAGAAATAGTAGCAATCTCCCTGACTCCCCGAAGAGTCTAGCAATCTCCATGATTGCACCTTACCCCTATTATATAGCTGTTGTATACTTGGGAAAGAAAACCAGTGCCATTTCCCTTCATTGGTTATAAGGTATCTCTATGGCTACATGCATTTTTATATAATGTTTCTCTTGGACACTTATATGGAACCCCTTCTAAAAAACAATACATGAGCAAGCCCTGAAAAGTATCAGTGTGTTTTCATCAAGAAGAAGATCTTACTACTGCTTTGGGGCTCGTGTAAATTTGGATGTAAGTCAATTTTATGACATGCCTCTCAGATGTACCAGTACACACCCACTTTACCACTGCTCTCATAGGTAATGCTTTCATAATCTCCCTGAATTGCTTTTTCAAAAGTAGGCAAGTATGGATATACATAACATTTCTAACTTCAATAAGGCTACTGTTTTAGAGTTAGGCTGTGAGTGCTTGATATTGAAGATAGACTGTAAAATAATGGTATAGGTTAGTGCTAAACTGTAAGCGGTATCTGATGTCAATGGTTGTGGGTTATGGATTTTGTATACTGTATACTGGTTTGGTGGATTCCAGTATTATGAGCAGTCTAAGAGAAAAAAAGATGTTCTGTACCTATAGTAGAGAGGCTGAGTCTGAGTGCTCAAGTACAGCAAAGTCCAAGACAAGTCAGGGAGAACTTGAAGATAGCCAACAGTGGCCAAGGATCAGAACACCATCAACATATCTTTTTAAGCAAGAGGTCCTTGAATCAAACAATGCAGATGTTGATACTGCAGCGTTATATAGGCACACACCACTTGATGACTCAAACTATTATAGATATAGCAGGTACAACAATACTCACTGTTACATGCACACTGGTGATGGAGCAGATCATGGTTCCATACAGCTCACCTTTTGGTAAGTGTATTCGGCTTGTGGGTAGCGGTGTAGGATTGCTGGAACAGCTTTACAATAGGTAATAATTAGAGATGAGTGGGTCCGGTTCTCTGAGAACCAGACCCACCCGAACATTGCAGTTCCGAGTCGGATCCAAGCCCAGATCGGGTTTTCTCACCTGACTCGGATCCGAAAACGAGGCAAAAAATCATCATCCCGCTGTCGGACTTTCGCGGTTTTTGTAGTCTATAAAGGTCCTGATGATCAGTGCCATTTTCACTCTGGCTGTAGAGAGTGTGCAGAACAGACATGCTCTGTCTGTGCTGCTGCTGTTCAAGGGTGCAGTGTTGTCTGGCTGGGGGTCTGTGCTGCTGTTGTTCAAGGGTGCAGTGTTGTTGGGCTGGGGGTCTGTGCTGCTATTGTTCAAGGGTGTAGTGTTGTCGGGCTGGGGATGCAGTACATAAAGGGGGGCTGCAGTACATAAAGGGGTGCTGCTGTGTTGTCCATAAAGGGCCTGGGGCTGCAGTACATAAAGGGGGCCTGCAGTACATATAGGGATGCTGCTGTGTTTTCCTGTCCATCAAGGGGCTAGGGCTGCAGTACATAAAGGGGTGCTCTGTCAATCCAGAGGTGCTCTGTCAATCCAGGGGTGCTCTTCCCCAGTGTTCAAAAAATAAACGTTAAATAAAATTATCATTCCACAAAAAAAAGATGTTTTGACTTTTTTGTGCGTGTGCTACTGTAGCTAGTAGCTACGCTATTATTATTTGGTGACACTGCTGGCCTGCCTGCAGTTTATCATCCACATATTTGTAACTCTGCAGGTGGTCTGTCTGCACTCCGCAGGGGTGCTTTGTTGTCCATAAAGGGGTACTGTGTTGTTCATCAAGGGGCTGCTGCCAGGTTGGGAATTGCTTTTCTAGTGAAGTGGAATCTAGATGGGATTTGGTAGCGGGGACACAGGACCTCAATTAACTGTCTAAAACCCACTGCATTATTGGTGGATATTTGACACACATCTAATACCAGCATAGATGTTATGGCGTCAGTGATCCGCTGTGCAACTGGGCGACTGCTTTCATACTTGCTCCCCCTTGCAAAGGATTGTTTAACAGTAAATTGTTTTTAAAGTGCTACTAGTAGTCTTCTTGGTCCCCTTCTGGGATGAAAATCCACTCCCAGCAGCAGGCGTAGAGCTCAAGGATTCTTCTGGGGCAAGGACTGACGTGAATGATTTAAATATTTTTTGTAAATCCCTCCCCTCCTCCCTCATACATTTGCTTCAGAATCAAAAAAATTAATTAAATTTACCACTAATCAAATCTTCCTTTCCCCACCTTCAACTGCATACATACTCCAACTCCCTCAGGCCTCTAAAATAATAAAAACATTTGTTTCATTATGCGCCATGTTGGAAGTTGAACTGCCACAGCTGCTGCAATCTTTGATATGTGGTTGCATACATGAAAACAATATTGTGAGCTGTGAGGAGGTCAAAATTGCCTGAAATGAGTGGAAATTAATGTTATTGAGTTTAATAATACTGTAGGAAAAAAAAAATTAGATTTTAGCAGTTTTTATAAATTTTAAAAAAAAAAATACAGATCCAAATTCAAAACCAAAACACGAAAGGGTGGTTTTGGCAAAACCAAATCCAGATCCAAAACACGAAGGAGATAAAGATCCAAAACCAAAACACGGGGGTCGGTGCACATCCCTAGTAATAACCAGGTTCTCTATAGGAGCTAAGTAGGATACTTCTGCCTCCCACCATGTCACTCTACACAGTAAAGACATCTTGAGACTGGGCATGAAGCCTCCCTAGGGAGACAGGAAAACTGGAGTTTATGCAGTAGCACTCTCCTCTTTCAACACTTAAGGCCTCACTCAGAGCCCTTGGTCAACATGAATACTCAATTTTTGCATTCAAATTATTTATCATTTGAAGAGTATCTTTTATTTGTTTAGATAAAGTTACATTAGGCTCTCCGGGCAAGTTGGGTATGGGATCCTGGCGGTCGGAATGCCGGCCAGTCAGAATACCTACAGTCAGAATCCCGACACCATTAGGTAAGTATCCTACCACTAACCCTTACCCCTAACCCTAAACCTCCCTCCCTGGTGCCTGAACCTAACCTCCCCTCCAGTGCCTAAACCTAACCTCCCCTTACCCTAAACCGTACCCTTCCCCTTAGTGCCTAACCCTAACCATCCTCCTAGTACCTAACCCCTAACACTAAACCTTCTCTCCCCCTAACCCCCGATCAGGGACTGGCTGGCAACTTTTAGCCTGGGGGTCAAATGCATGCAGGCGGCCCTGGCAGAGGAGTAGCGTGTAGCCAGGGTGCTCGAAAGAACGTTGCTGCTACGGCGCCCCACCCCCTCAAGTGTTCTAGGGAGGAGGCGGGTCCATAAGGGATTAATGTAGGGTAAAAATAAATATATGGGGCAGCCCCCTGTCATAGTGCCCATATGCAGTGCCACCCTGTGCCACAGGAGGACACCCTTATGCAGGCCTCGAGTAGTGCCCCCAGTAGTGATCCCCCCTATGCAGTGCCCCTTGTGCCCCCAGTAGTAAGCCCCTTATATAGTGCCCCCAGTAGTGGTAACCAGGGGCTGGCTGGCAACTTTCAGCCTGGGGGGGCAACACAAGCAAGTGGCCCAGGCTTTAAAAAAAAAAAAAAAAAAAAAACACAACAACAACATGTGAATATATATACTGTGTATGTGTATGTATATATATATATATTAGTAACGCTGTCAATACCGCTGTGGCCCACTTCAGTGCCACGCTGACGCTGCTCTCCATTTAGGTTTAAAAAAAGTGTCAGATCCGCCACTGCTCCCGGGTGCCTAGCGCAACTGGCGGCCCCAAAACAGTAAATTCGTACCGGCCCGGGGGGCAGATGGCACCCTGCCCCCCGGCCCAGTCTGCCACTGGTGGTAACCCTTATGCAGTGCCCCTCAAATAGTGGCCCCAGTTGTAATCTTCCCCCTATGCAGTACCCCCACTATTTCCCTTTATATAGAGCCCCCAGCAGTGGTCCCTCGATGCAGTGCCCCCAGTGGTAGTCCCCTCCCCCCTATGTAGTGCCCCTAGTAGTAGTCACCTCCCCCATATGCAATGCCCCTAGTAGTAGTCCCCTCCCCCTATGCAATGCCCCTAGTAGTAGTCCCCTCCCCTTGTAGTGCCCCTAGTAGTAGTCCCCTCCCAGTAGTAGTACCCCCCTTGTAGTGCCCCCAGTAGTAGTAGTCCTGCCCTTGTAGTGCCCCCAGTAGTAGTAGTCCCCCCCTTGTAGTGCTCCCAGTAGTATTCCCCCCCTGTAGTGCTCCCAGGAGTCCCCCCCTTGTAGTGCCCCCAGTAGTATTCCCCCCCTGTAGTGCTCCCAGTAGTCCCCCCCTTGTAGTGCTCCCAGTAGTCCCCCCCTTGTAGTGCCCTCAGTAGTATTCCCCCCCCTTGTAGTGCCCCCAGGAGTCCCCCCCTTGTAGTGCTCCCAGGAGTCCCCCCCCTTGTAGTGCTCCCAGGAGTCCCCCCCCTTGTAGTGCTCCCAGGAGTCCCCCCCTTGTAGTGCCCCCAGGAGTCCCCCCCTTGTAGTGCCCCCAGGAGTCCCCCCCCTTGTAGTGCCCCCAGGAGTCCCCCCCTTGTAGTGCCCCCAGGAGTCCCCCCCAGGAGTCCCCCCCCTTGTGGTGCTCCCAGGAGTCCCCCCCCCTTGTAGTGCTCCCAGGAGTGTCCCCCCTTGTATTGCCCCAGGAGTGTCCCCCCTTGTAGTGCTCCCAGGAGTCCCCCCCGCAGTAGAGACATAATAAAAAAAAACAAAAAAACACACTTACCTGACACCCGCTCCTGCTCCTGGTCCCGCCGCCGAGATCAGCTCCTCCATCCGCCGCTTTGCATTATGGGAGTGACGCGTCATGGGAGTGACGCGTCACTCCCATTTTACCCACTGCGGGAGCCGGAAGATGTCCGGCTCTGGCAGTGGGAGCAGCAGCCGATGAGAGTCTGTCTGACTCTCATCAGCTGCTAAAGCAAACACACAGCTGCCGGCTCCGGCGGCTGTGTGTTTGTGCTGTGTAGCACTGACCGAACTCCGTCCGGTCAGCGCTACACACGCGGTGCAGACTGTGTCACAGTCAGTGACACAGTCTGCACCGCGGCCCGCGGCCCGCACGACGCTGCCCCCGATACTTACCTTCGGGATGCCGGCAGTCAGGATTCCGGCCCCAGTATTTTGACCGTCGACATCCCACATGCTGGGATGCTGCCTACATCCCCTCAGTGCATATGAGACTCACAAAGACAGGGACAGTACCAGCAAAGGACCTGCCATAAACCTTCTTCTTTTGACACTGTCAGCTACATAGTGACAATCCAAGTAGTGTCAGTCACCAATTTGAAGAATTCCAGCAGCATGGTCTCTATCACCTTTCTGTTCTTTGAGTTCATCTCCACTTGGGCAGTGCTTGCTAAGGTCTTGTTAGGTCAAAGTAGTGGTAGCAGTTTCAACACAGCTTATACATAATTATGTTAATGTAATATGTATATGTAAGGACAAATAGGATTGGGTGCATTCTGCAATGTTTGCCTTGAGCTACACATTTCTGACATTCTCTTTAGTGCAGTAAAACTGGGTTAGATGTGGCTAGACAAAATCAGAGAATTATAAATAATAGATTTGGGATTCTTATACCGCTTCATCGGGGGTCTGAAATGGGCTTGGTATAAAAGACAGGAATTACATAGACAATGTCTAGGTAGAAAACAGATGTTAGACAGGCAATAGGTCGACAGGGAAAGAAGGTCGACAGGAACAAAAGGTCGACATTGACAAAGGTCACCACAAAAATGGTGCCTAAGTGATGGAAGAAAGAAGTCGACAGAAGAAAAGACTGAAAATCTGTGACAGTGCCTTGGGGATGGCAACTTGTGACAGGACCAAGCAGGATGTTCCAGGACAGCTCATGGCGCTTTGCAAAAAAGCTTAGTTAACACTAAGAACCCTGCTACCCAGGTGAAGTCAGCGGTGGATGGTAACTTTCCAAGGCCTCCGGTGGATGCTCATATGGATGTCTGGACTGATCAGTGCCCCTTTGGCACTTTAAACTTATTTATAGCTTGGCTCATTGGCCACCAATTATCACAGGCATTAGGCTCTAGACAAGGCTTTGATTTTATTATGCGGACCCTCTCTAGCGCCACATTTTGGGAACTAGTCTCTAAGCTCCTCTAACACTACATATTTCACTAGGCCTCTGCTACCTGGCAGTGGAGGTAGGCATTAGGTCTACCTTCACCCCAATTATCCACCACTGATAACTTAAGCTTTTATTCCTAGTGAATATGTTGGTGGTAGCAATACCATTGGCATGCCCTCACTGAACTTTACCACCCAGTTACTGTATGTCCCTTCAGGCACAAGTGGATATGTGACTGAGTATGACTCTGCATTGCTCATATATGTGTACGTTCAACTCTGGAACACACACAGTGTAAAAACATGGAAGATAAGATTTGCCAAGCAGTGTTCACCTCTTCATTAGCCCCTAGGTCTTGATGACTAATGTATTAGCACTAAGACAATAGTTTAAAATGACTGATATAGAGGGCTCGTATACTAGAAATGAATGTGCAGCAAGGCATGTTGTGGAAAGCCATTAAGCCACAACAAGAAATGGTACATGCCACTAGTAGGATCATCATCATCATTTGCAAATAAACACACAAATATACTGACTAGTTAATATTGCAGGTTGGTCACTAGGTTTTAACTAACTTTGAGCTCTGTGACTGCAACTGAACAAATTTTGAAAACCAACATGGTGAACCCTTCTAAAATGTAAATGAAATTGGAGGTATGTAAACTGGATGATTGCAAATTATACAACTCATTCATTGCACAGCATGTTAGGCATATTTAAAATATGCAGAGAGATGGGACATTTTGCTATTAAAAGCATTGCCATTTTACATTTCGGTGTTTAGCACACTGGGAAGCAGTGGCTATTAGAAGATGATGATTATTAAATAAATGCCTTTAGAGTTGGGAAGGGGTTTGTTTAGTTGAATTCTAAATTTCGGTGTAAAACAAAAGCTGTCCAATATTTGTTTGCTTTATGCAAAATCAGTTAGCATTTTCCCTGCATGCAAACAAAATAAATGCATTTGCACCCCTTAAATTGCAACATAGTTTGTTCCAGGAGAAAATTGTTCTGTGCTTGTTCCTAACAAACAAATCTAAGGTGCCCCCTATCCACTGGCACCTTAATAGAAACACTGAACCTGTCCATGATGACAGCTTTCTTACTTGTAGGTAACTGTTGCTGCATGCCCTAAAACAAATGTAAAATAGTACAAAACCCTCAGTTTTTCTGCATGTACTGTATGTAAAAACAATGGGGGGAGGGGGGTTCTGTATATCAGTACATCAGTATTAATTAATGATGGCATACAGTTTTAAATATTTTTTTTTAAATAAAAAATATTTACCAACAAATTTCTTTGATTTTTAAAACCAAAAATGTCCAAGAAAAATAAAATAAAAATAATAAAAATACATATTTTTTAGTCACCCTCCAAAAAAAATCTCTTTCTGTGCGAATAGAATTATGTTTAACTCTAGTAACTTGCTGCCACATTCCATCCAGGTTAAAATTATAGAGTAACCTTTTTTTTCACCTCAAAGCATTTTGTCAAACAGACCCTCATCTTAGTGTTATGTTGACAGAATGGCATTTTCCAGTCACACAGTGACGTATCCAGGATATTGACACCTGAAAGACATTATAAACATGTCCTAATCTTGTGAGTTTTCTACAAAACAGGAAGCACTAATCATTTACATATCCATTGATTACTGAGTGAGATAATGAACAATTGTCTTTCAAATGTATCTGATTATCCCCTCTGTAACCCTGCATGGAAATGAAAATAAGATATTTATGCTTTATGGAGCCTAGTAGTTTATACTTGTTTATTTATATTACTTGATGACTGCACAGAGCTAGTATGAGGCCAGTTCCCTGATTTATTTTTCTTATACTTCTTTTCTGTTTCATTGTTGAAATTATTATGCACCATATTTTACCACGGACATACTAAACTACCAGCACATTTATATTTATATAAAGTCTGATTTCTATGTAGTTTATGCTATAAGCCAATAAAAACCAATGCCTAAAAAGCAGCATGGGTCACAGAGAACTGTAGAATACGCTTAATAAATTACTGAAATATTTTACCAATATTTAAACGTAACTATTATGTACAGAAATTAGTGAAGATCAGAGCAGTTAAAATGTGGAAGATGCACTAATTACTAGTACTCTATGAGCATTTCTTATATGTTCGTACTGCACAGTGCTATTTATTTTATTCTGTAATATGCATACCGTACCTTTATTTTATTTTCATGGACAACTACAGACAAACATAATTGTGATTTTCACCCGTCTCCCCAAGTAGAATATGGTCTATACTATAATATTTGCTAAAACTAAATTTTTCTATTCCCACATTTAATATATATTCCCTCTGATTGTATTTTTTATGCATGTTCTTTTTCAAAATTAATAAAAAACAGATTGGCAAAAAAAAGTTGTACACTTTTTTTTTTTAGCTGGGATCTTAAGTGCTATTGTTCTGGGACCCCAAGTGCCAATATGCCATTGTTCTGTGGCCACAAGTGCCAGTATAGCATTGTTCTGGGACCACAAGTGCCAGGTTACCACTGTTCTAGAACCGCAAGTGTAAATGTGTAATTTTTCTAGGACCCTGAGTGTGACATTGCTCTCGAACCCCAAATGCCAGTATGCAATTTAACTTGGACCCCAAGTGAAATGCCAGTATGCCATTGCTCTGGGACCCCAAGTTCCAGTGTGCCAACATTGTGGAACCCTGAGTGCCAGTGGGCAATTGTTCTGGAACCCTGAGTGCCAGTATGCCATTGTTCTGAAATCCCAAGTACCAATGTGCCATTGTTCTGGTACCCCAAGTATCAGTGTGCTGTTGTTCTGGGACCCCAAGTACCAGTGTGCCATTGTTCTGGGACCCCAAATGCCAGTGTGCAATTGTTCTGGGACCCCAAGTACCAGCGTGCCATTGTTCTTCATGGCTGAAAGTTCCCCTTTTATAGTTGTCTAGAGTTACATATTATATCTGTCTCTCTTTATGTATTTTTCTATTTATCAATTTGAGAAAATATAATAACTAAAGAGTCACACTACTGAGTGGTTTTATTTTTATGGATCTGTTTACAATAGGAAGATAACCATAACCATGATATATAGGGAGAAGCCCTTATGTAATGAAAACAAAGCAAATAATAACTTTAACTTTAATAAAGATTTTTTTTTCTATTCTGAAGGCATGCTAGAGGCATCCATAACTACTGTTAGCACTGCCAGATGATATTGCTGGGGAGCTGAGTAGTACTCACCTGTCACAGCTATATTTTATGGGTAAATAGTGGGTAATAGTGTTCATACAATAGAAGCATTTCATTAGTAAATAGCAGGGCCGTAACTAGGGTGGTGCGACCTGTGCCATGGCACAGGGCACCGCAGGGCAGGGGGCGCTGTTTGGGCCTGTCAATTTTCCTGTTTATTATCATTGTCACTTGTAGCTTCCTCTTATTTTATCCCCAGCATCTCCTGGCTGCCCCTAGCTCTTCCCTGGTCCTTCCCCATGAGGCCATGGCCCTTTTTCAGTTGCACTATCTGTTTCCCTATTTAAAAAATGGGTGGGTGGGGGGTGCCAATGCTCTCTCTGGCACAAGGTACAAAAAAGTCTAGTTATGGCTCTGGTAAATAGTCCCATCAGCAAAAATATGTTTACAAAAAATGTTCCTTCTTGATGAAGCTTTGAGAGCTATTGTGAGGTATATAAGTGCAGTACATCAGATTTATTTTGGCTTCTAGAGACACCTGAGTGCCTCTTGTGTTTCAATCTGCAGAGAAATCTGGGTGAGAGAAGAGTACAGAGGAGGGGGTGCCATCAAGTCTGCTGCTTGTGTTCTGTATGCAGTTTTCACACTATTTACCTTCCTAGCAAGTGATATACCTACAATATATACACTACTGTATGTAAACAAAAAGAATTGGACACTACAGCAAATAGAGATATTATAGACATCAGTACTGTGTAGGTCCACCACGTGCAGTGATTACTGCAGACATCCTTCTTGGCAAACTGTCCACAAGTTCCTGGACAACAGCAGGTGTTATGTTTTATTTATTACCAGTTATTTATATAGCGCACACATATTCCGCAGCGCTTTACAGAGAATATTTGGCCATTCACATCAGTCCCTCCCCCAGTGGAGCTTACAACCTATATTCCCTAACATACGCTCACACACATACACACTAGGTTTTTGCCATTCCACCTTAAGTAGTGACCAAGGGCTCTATTTATTATCATTATTTTTACTAAAATAAAGTGAAAAAGGGTGTTTTCACACTCTTTTCACATTATTTTAGTATCACCTAAAGTTACTAAAGGGTAATTGGAGTAGAATTCGTAAAATTCTACTCCAACCCCTAATTGTCACATTTTTAGTAATCAGATCGCATTTCCCATAATTGTAATGGGAAATGTGATCTGTCTGGTAGTTACTAAAAATAAATTGTAAAAAAATACCTGGGGGAAGCCCTGTGATAATAACCATATCCAGGATTTCCCCCGGTTACCGGACTCCTGCTCCACTCTAACAGGCAGAGCAGAGCCCAGAGCCGGCCCCAGTGATCAGCTGCGTGGTCTAAACAGGCCACACGCTGATACACTGCAAAAAACAAAATAGTGAGAAAAAAACTTACCTGAGTCCAGGCACCGGTGATCGGGGCTCCGGTGATGTCCTCCCTCCGATCAGCTGGTCTCCCATCCTGCACTGGGACCTGGTCACGGGCACTTATCATGGTATTTTCGCAAAAAATACCATGACAAGTGTGCAGATTAGATTCGCAGGGACAAAGCTTTATCGCAAGCTCTGTCCCTGCAAGGGATTTTTAGTAAATCACTTTGATATTGGCTGAATTCGCAATGCGGATTCAGTCGGTAATATCATACTACAATCTGAATTCCAAATGCGGATTATAGTAAATATAGCCCCAATTGTGAACCACGAAGAAGATGGTCGAGTCGTCCTAGAACGCACCCATTGCTCCAGTTCATTCCCGTTCTCAATGGGGTTAAGATCTGAACTCTGAGCTGGCCAGTCCATCCGGGTTACCGAATTTTCTGTATACCAGTCCAGCATCGCCCTGGATACATGACAGGTGGCATTGTAGTCCTGATAAAAACATTCGTTGTTTCCGTAGAACTGCAAGTGCATGGGCCTCCCTGAGTAGTGTTCTTGTCAAAACCGCCACATTAGTGGCCATTTGGAACTCGTGTGCAATGTTATGGATTGTATGCATTTCGCTTGCATGGGGGTGTCCAATCACTTTTGTCTACATAGTGTATATTTTACAGTATATAGGTTTATGGCAGAATGGTGTATGGGACCAGAAACATGCCTTTAATTTGTATTATAAAATGAACGTAATCATATCAATAATTTTTTTGCAGCATCCTATTTGAGCTAATGGAAACATAATAAAAACTGCACTAATATAAACAGGGAAGAGTAAAATTAATATAGTACAAGGAAAATGTTTCAATCTTTTACAAAGGGAAACATTGATTATCAGATGGGAGAACTGTTTACAATAGAGCTAAAGTAAGAGTATACATGGGGGGTATGTAAAAGACCATTCCTAATGAGTTCTATGGTATGGGGGCTATACAGCGCACATAATTGTTAGCAGGCCGTAAAACATTTGAGGATGGCAGAAATGATCAAATTTGACCTCTTCGGGTCAAACTAAAACTAAATATTTTTGTCACAGCTCCCTCCCTAATTTAAGTCAACAACAAAATCGAGGCATCGGATGAACTTCCAGAATGCACAGACTGTTTCTTTTAAATGGACAATAATGTGCACCAAACATTCCACATCCAGCTAGTAAATACTTTCATCTGCTCTGGGGAATTTCCATGTTTTATTCAAAATTAAAAACAAAACAAAATTATCCACGTTTTAAATGATGCACCAATCATTTATACAATCTTTAGAATGTGTTCACTTTAAAATAAAGTGTTTGATCTATTATTAATGATTAAATTACTACTACTACTAATAATAATATTATTTACATCTGTTTAAGACTTTATATGTCTTATTTTCTTACTGTTTTTTTTTTTAATATTTAAAAATCTTTTATTCAACAAAATTTCAACTGAAAATGATTGTTACATAAGACCCAGTTTACATATATTTGACTTTTATACAGTTATTTAAGTTTACACATGTACCAGCACAAAGAATAACAGACTATACATACAGTATATATGTTTTTTAATTTAATGAAATTATCAGAATAATATTTTAATCCCAGAAACTCATGCCATCTCTGTAACAACTTTTACATGCAGTATTGCAATCATATTAATTTTCTGAAAACCTAGTGAGAATAGCCCGGTGGGATTTCATTTTGACATTGTATTTTCTTTAAACGAGTTTCTTTAGGTGAAAATAAAACCACTTAAATGCACAGGGGGAAATGTGCCTCAGTGACAAAACAAATTTGCCACAAATCATTTTACAAAAGAACAGCAGGACTCAGCAGAGAGCGGACGGACTGTTGCCATTCATCATTCATTTGTTTGGAATTCTCCACCCTTCTCCTGCCATGTTTAATATCTAATTGGCATTCTGACACTTTAGAACAGTCCACATCTGCTGCGAGGCTGGACGCTGGGGGCCTTTTCAATGCTGCAGTCACACTAAGCTATCTATATTTGAGTTGAATTGTGGTAAAGACTTTACTTCAGCATAGCTCACCTTCTGTAGAAAGTCTGACAGCTGGGTTGTACAAAGACAAAAAAAATGAGAGGGGTGGCTAGGAGTTCATTGATACTTTAACACTGTACACAAAATGTTTTCTTGTTACCAGTGAGCCCATAAAGGATAGGTTTTATATGTGAGTAAAGTTCATCCTATCCTTTATTTAAATGGTCACCTAAATATACATTTGTAACTTATTCTATATAGTCAACTATTTATTTGCATTTAGTAACATGAATGAGAGCTGTAATATATTCAGAAATAATTTGAATGCTCATATTTAGACTACTATGAAACAGTGCCCCCCAGTGGTAGGGTTATCATGCAGAATTTTAGTCTTTGAAATCTGTACATAGGAGTACATTTCTTTAGTCAGGACAAAGCTCTACTGTTTTTAAATTAAATACACATACATACATATACCCACATACACACTCATGTGGGCTAAGTAGGTTGATTATTATTCACAGTATTATATTTAGTAATTATGGAAAAAGCCTGGCATACATGTTATTGTTGTGTACGTATGTGTGCATGAGTATGTATGTGTTGTTCTCACTCCTGCATGTACTAAGCCAGAGATAGGCAACCCTTGTCACTAAAGCCACAAGATGGCACTCGAGGATATCTAGAGTGGCACCCACAGGGTCAGTTCCTCTCCTACTAGGAGTGCTGTGCTGCTTCTCCCCTATTGTACCACCTCCATCCCTCCAAGAGGTGACTTTGGAGCACTAGACCCTCTTCACACCGCAGAACCCAAGCATGGCCTGCATACCCAGTGAAGCCTGGGCCCTTTGGTGAGGGACTCACCATTAGTTCTGCTCAAAGCTCTGAAGCATGTCTTTGTCCCCAGACATCAAAAAAGTAAGCAGCGAAGCCAGTAACATTTTTAGTACCCATCTTTTACTTTTGTATATGTTTGTACATGTTGTAATGGTGATGTCACTATGGAAAGTTTTTGGACAATATTAAACGTTTGGCACCCAAAGACAAAATCGTTGCCTGTACTAAGCAATGAAGAGACAAATAAGTGCTGCTGTTGTACTGGCACTACATCTGCAGCTCAGGACTGTGCCTGTGGTTTCAATTCAGCAAACTACACTATGTAAACAAAATTGATTGGACACTGACAGCAAATAGATCAACAAGATTTTATTGACGTCAGTACTCTGTAGGTTAACCACGTGCAGTGATTACTGCAGACACCCTTCTTGGCAATATGTCCACAAGTTTCTGGAAAACAGCAGGCGTAATGTTTTACCATTCCGCCTTAAGTACAGTGACCAACTGTGACAGTGAAGAAGGTTGAGACGGCCTAGAATGCACCCGTCGCTCCAAATTGTCCCAGAGGTTCTCAGTGGGGTAAGATCTGGACTCTGAGCTGGCCAGTCCATCCGGGTTACCAAATATTCTGTATACCAGTCCAGTGTCACCCTGGAAACATGACAGGTGGCATTGTCGTCCTGATAATAACATTTGTTGTTTCCGTAGAACTGCAAGTGCATGGGCCTCCCTAGGAAGTGTTCTTGTCGAAACCGCCACCTTAGTGGCCATTTGGAACTCGTGTGCAATGGTATGCATTGTAGGCATTTCGCTTGCACGGGGGTGTCCAATCACTTTTGTCTACATAGTGTACTTATGCCACCTGTGACTCTGCAGCTGCTGTGGAACAAGAAGCCCTAGAATGCCCTGCTGGCTAAAGACTGTTACTGCATGCTGGGGCTTGCAGTTCTACAACAGCTGGAGAGCCCCAAGGTATATACAGCTGCTCTAATGCCAATTGTAGAATATTATTGGAATATATAAATAAAAGCAGGACTATATGGTGGTTAGGGAACTGTCTGGTAGTAAGTACATTATTCAATGTTGTTCTTTCTTAGAATACACACACATTTTCCTAATGAACACTTAAGTGAAGACATCATAACTCACTGGTTATGCAGATATTGTTTATAGGAGCTTATACATAGGCGCTAACATTATTCACATATTTTAATGCTGCCAAGTTAAATGTGAGCAGGATCAATTATCTGCCTTTTCTACTGACCACGTTCTCTCTAAGGGTTTTATTTACGACGGGTTGGAGGTGAAAATGGCACTTGTACATCGGGTTTTAGTGCAAGTGACGTTTTACATTTTCACCTCCAGCCTACCGGCATGCATCGGCTTTCAAAATTCATAAATAAAGCCCTAAATATCACTGTTCGTGAAGGTACTGCCTTTGCTTTGAGATATATAGCTTAAACTCTTGTTAAGTATTTCCCCTCTGTTAAGACTGTAGATAATGAGCCCCACTTCATTTACAAATAAAGGGAGACAACTAGGAGATAATTCTATGTTTAAAGACTCCTGTTCAATTCCTGATGCACCATTATACTTAGATCAGGAAGCTCACACACATAATACAGATATATGGCAAGTGTAAATTATGGACATGTAATAGTAATAATAATAATAATAATAATAATGATGAACAACAGCCAAGCTTAATAAGATATCCTGCAGATTTATTGGGGGTGGCTCAACAAGGGACAAGGATATTTGTAGTATTGTTCCACTCAGAAATTCCATTCACCAATACACTAAGGGGGTCATTCAGACCCGCTCGCAAGGGAAGTTCGCTCGCAATTGGGTCGATGTTGTGTGAATGCGCATGCGCACTACGGAGGGAGCTCCATCGTGCGCATGCGCGAGGCTCGGGGTCTCGCACCAAAGGGGGCGTGCTGTCGATTGTGACTGACAGCACGCCCCCTTTGGTGGGCGTGCCGGGGGCGTGGCTGCCAGACGGAGGCGTTCCCATGGGAACGCCTACCGTCTGAGTCCGGCCCCACTGACATCAGTAATGATGTCAGTGGGAGTGACTTTGGCCCTGATAGAGCCAAAATCACTCCTGGGCTTGTGGCAGCGAGACCCTACCGCAGGGTCTCGTCGCAAGCCCGATGGTCGCGATGGTCTTTGACCATCGCGACCATCATCATGGACGCTCGCATAAGCTGTGGGTGGTAACCCACAGCTATGTGAGCGTCCAAAAGGCCGCTCCACATTTAAATAGGACGGCCCTGATTCAGAGCGAGCGCTCTGTTCAGAGCGTTCAGCTCTGAATCAGGCCCTAAATTCCTTCTTTTGTTAACTTACCAACACATTAATGAATGGAGCAGAGGCTTTTGTCTGTGAAGCAAGCTGTAGCATTAGTAAACGATGCCCTGTTTCATCCTCTTTTGTAGATCTGTTGAAAAAAAAAATGTAACATTTTGAAAACATAAATTAGGTTCATTTATCAAAGCTTCCTTGTACAAAAAATGGGACAGAAAATCTTTCTAATTAGAGAAACTATATACAAAATGAGGCCTTAGGTGTGCCCAGTCCTACTCTAACCACACACAGCAGAACAAACTGACTGTAACTACCTATTTGCAAGGACAGAAGGACCCAATAGCGAAACTGAACGATTGTTTCTTCTGGGCTTCGCTGGTTATATGTTGGTATTTACACAAAAATAGTTTTAACTGAATATTTATTTTGCCCAGTCTTCACTTTTTTTTTAGGAACTATAATATTCAACTTGTCTTTCACAAATACTGTATATAGGGCCTGATTCACTACAGATCGCTATTGCGATCTCAGCTGCGATTACGCACGCAGACCTGCTGCGAAAATATGCTAATGTTTGCAATCGCAAAGCCAGCATAGAGACACCCACTACCGCTTTCGCACATCTTTCATACCTTGCAGTCCTGCGTATACATCGTCCCCTCACGCACAATTACAACGGCCCCTCACGCACAATTACAACAGGTCTGACCTTACTCAGAAATTGCTAACCTCGTCGCATGCAGTGAGCACTCAAGCTATGTATGCCGTAGCAATGGCTAAATTATGCATGTCCAAGCAATGACGTTCTAATGGATAGGCACGCCTACATTTCTTCTACCACTCCCCCGTCACCACCTCCAAATGCTGACGTCCCGTCCCTTGATCTGTGATGGCTTTTTATCTGCGTAGGTGATCGCAGTGCAATCGCAATGCCAACTCATGCATGCACACTGCGGTGCATACGCCTGCACAGTACGCACCACCGACTAATCTGCATACCATAATGAATCAGGCCCATAATCCTGTATATAAGTGAGCAGTATGCCTCCTCTTATTAACAATATAATAGATGTCTGAGAAGTGGTTAAATCTCCAGTACAGAGCAAAGCATCGCCTTCTAAGAGCCCAAAGCATAAATATACAGATATGGGGTCTGAATCAGACTTGCACGCTATTGCCACCACTGCTGTGATCCCCTACATAGCTGCTGTGCAAAAATATGCAAAAGTAGTAGCTGCTGGGATATGTACTAAGGCGCCCACCAGCGTATTTACAAATCCAAGGAGCTGCATACAAAGACGTTGCAATGGTCACAGATCATTCGATGTTAGCAGTCCGGAATTAGTCTATGGTCACGCAGAATGGCCGCAGGAACTGAGACGCCGGAGCCATATTTCTTGCATTGCAGCCTATTAGTCAAACTGAACATTTCCCTTTTAAATATATTCTTCATTTGACCCTCATTTAGACTATACTGTACATTACATGTCATGTCAGTTTATTATCATTGTAGATGAGTGTGTTCCCCTATTCACAGCAATCACTGTTTAATGATCATCTACAAATGCACACACTTTATAGCCCATTTGTGTATCTTGTCCTGCAAGACAAAATCATTTTTTTTTATCATTGAGTATAAGGAAGCAAGCACAGTTTCTGCCAGTTATATGGGATGCCCTAATCTACTCATTTTCTGCCAGGTCTCTCAATCTCACTATGCAGAACTCACCTCATCCTGCAATCAACAACATTTTGCTATAATAAACTCTTTACATGGCATTACACAGGTGCAATGGTATAACGTGTAGAAACTTAAAGCTTCTGCTTTCACTGATACATACCTCCCAACTTTTGAAAGAAAAATAGGAACTCAAACTAGCCCCTCCTATCATCTTCCTGAACCACACCCACATTATCACAAGGCAAAACTTTTTATTGGGACTACCAAAATGAGGACTGTTGGGAAGTATGTAAATGACCCCTGAAATAGGTTGTGGTATAATAAGATATATGTAAGAGGCAGCCAAGCTTTGGCTCTGCTGCTAATGTCATACTACACGTCCCAGCACGGTAATGTCTAGATGCCCTTCGCGGAGAGGACCCTGACGTCATCAGCTACTGTCCAAGGTCATTCTCTACCATCCATGTGGACATAGAGGGGGAATATAATCTTGTGGCGAGCGGACAAATTTCTTCTCTAGGTGGACGTTATGGGCAGGGAATGGCACTTCCGACCTCACTGCACGTCACTTCCAGGTCCCTAGCATGAAGGGGAAATAAGCTCAACCGTCCCAGCGCACCTGCCACCCAGCCACAGCTGTCTTTACATAACAGCTAGAAAGCCAGAGGTTACATAACCTTTCCGCACAGCATTTTCTTCTGCATCCTCTGCCTGCATGCTGCTCTGTAAACGTCCACCTGGATTCCCTTACCATTCTATTATGCAGGGATATATTGTCCTACTAGGGTACATTATTAGTGAATTAAGATGGGACAGTGGGACAGTGGTTCCCAAACGCGATCCTCAAGGCACCCTAACAGTATATGTTTTAAGGATATCATTGGCTGAGCACAGATGGTTATATCAAAATGAATGAGGCACTAATTAAGTCACCTGTGCTCAAGCATGGATATCCTTAAAACCTGGACTGTTAGGGTGCCTTGAAGATCGCGTTTGGAAACCACTGGTATAAGGCATGCCCGGTGGTCTGAGCCAGGGAACTGGACACTAAGCAGCTTTTAATGGTGGCTGCAGCATTTCAGAGCTACAGCACCCAGCATATTTAGCTAGTTAATAGTATTAAACAGCCACATACTCTATGTCTGGCATTGTGGACCAATATAATATAGGTCTGCATATTTACCCTACCCTTCAGCTGTGTGCTCCGTGCTCACTCCTCTGGCCAAAGTGTTTCACAATAATACCCTGCTATCAAGTTTCTTTTCCATAGGTCCTGGCTATAATTAATACATTTCCTTTATTCTATCTCACTTCTTGTAATAAAATTATTTCAAGTAACTGGTGCCAATAGTTACAAGTAAATTAAGGGAAGGAAAGAGAGTGTCAAATACATACTGTACACTTATTTCTGTGCATGCAGTTCAATTCCGGATGATTTGAGTTCGACTCAGCATATATATGTGATTTTTATTGTAATAATGCTGTGCAGTGGAGAGCATCCATTACAGCTAGCCATGTCCTCTGCTTGATGCTCATATAAAAAGGCTACACAACATAATATCTGCAGGATCGTATCTATTGCACATTATATTAATGTTTACCTTGCACCTCAAAACAAACTATTGTTCTTTGTTATCAAACATTTCATGCTAGTTACAGGCAAAGTATAGAGTATCTCAATGTGGTTACTGTAAACCTCCTTGTTTCTGGTATATGTATCGCTAACTCTTTTCTATGCACTGATCAGCTCAGCAATGTTACTGATGTGTCCTCATACACCCATACTTAATTCAATGATAGTGTATTTGGGCCTGATTCAGAGATGGACGCATGCCTGTAAGCTGCACGGCGCACGTGCATCGATTGTTTTGCGATTACGCTTGCACAGGGGATTCACCTGCAAAATGAATGAAAGGTACTCAGCGTTTAGGGGGAGGTAATGGAGGTGGTTAGGAAAACGCAGGCGTGTCTGACTATTTAAACGCTGTTTCATGGGCGTGTATAAATTAGCCATTGTGATCATCTTCGCAGCATGAGAGATCAGTGTATTTGATACAGGTCAGACTTGCCGCATATGCTTGATCTGCGTCAATGTTATCGATGTTTACGCTGGTGCGTGACATCGGTCGGATATGAGAAGGCAGGAGTGGGCGTGCTTATGCTCGGATAAGCTTTGGAAACATTAGCAGTGTTCTGTGTGAAATGGCAGCTGTGATCGCATTAGCATACATCTCTGTATCAGTACTGTACTTAGGTGTAATTATTTTTATATATGTAAAGTAGTAAATTAGGCATAACAACGCATGGAGGGAGTCACTCATAAAAGGACCTCTGTGTTTTGCTTTTTGTTTCCCAGATGACGTACTCTTTCCTGAATTCTGCATCTTAATTCGCTAATAATGTACTATGGGCCTGATTCAGAGATGGATGCTAACGCCACTGCAGCTGCAAATTTGTACGTACCGGCTGTGCGAAAATATGTACATTTTACAGCCTCTGGGATTTGTATGGAGACGCCCACCAGTGACTTTGCGAATCTAAGTGACTGCGTACAAAGATGCAGCATCGGTCACAGATCAGTTGATTATTGGACGTCTGAGTTACCCTATGGTCGCACAGAACGGGCACTGGTTCGGAGATGCTGGGACTATTTTTACTGCATATGGGATCACAGTCACAGGCTGAAACACTCCTCGAGAAGCACCTGTGTTTAAGTCGCCATCTCCCGTTGCCAGGGGAGCTGAGAGGGGGGGGAGAGGGTACAAATTACCCGGGTCTGGGCTTGCTGCAGGGGCCCGGCAAAGCTCTCCCTCCCTCTTAAGTCACAGCAGCCCAGCACATGCTGCTGTGTGCTGGGCTGCACTGGGAGACTGCTCGTGGCTGCTAAAGCAGCAGCCGGAGCAGTCTCCTATGCCTATGGGGGGAGCGATCACGCTGATCGTGCCCCCCATTGGCTGTGCGCCCGGATGAGGGGCACACAGCGCCCCCTTCCCCAGCGAGCAGCGCAGCGCCGAAGCGGCACTGAAAAAAATGTTTTACTTTTTTTTTCTAAGGGAGTGTGGCCACGCCTCCCGCGATTAGGCCACGCCCCCAGTCACCTGGGCACGGCACAGCTCTCGTCGGCCCTGCCCGTTGCCACCCACAAATAGTCCCTGCCTGTCAATCACTATGAGATTAATTTTTCACTGCGAGTGATTATGGTAATAAAACTTGACGTATGCGCAGTGCGACTCAGACACATGTGCAGATCACTCTGAATCAGGCCCCAAGAACTTAGGACTGGTATTTTTTGTCAAAAAGGAATTGGTATAAAGTAGCACATAAAGATACACATTTTAAGAAAATGGCGTTACTGAATCGCAAAGACCAACAAATGGGGCTATTTGGAGTAATTTGAGCATTGGGCATCACAGACAGTGTAATGGTTAGCATTACAGCCTCACAGCACTGAGGTTGTGGGTTCGATTCCCACTATGGCCCTAACTGTGTGAAGTTTGTATATTCTCCCTGTGCTTGAGTAGGTTTCCCCCGGGTGCTCCGGTTTTCTCCCACACTCCAAAAATATACTGGTAGGTTAATTGGCTCCCAACAAAAATTAACCCTAGTGTGTAAGTATGTGTGTGTACATGTGGTAGGAAATATAGATTGTAAGCTCCACTGGGGCAGGGACTGATGTGAGTGGCCAAATATTTTCTGTAAAGCGCTGTGGAAAATGTGTGCACTGGTAAAAAATAATAAATTAATAAATAGGCGTATGAGGGGACATCTGTATGGCAGGTTTAGCTTTCATAAAAGTCCTGTTAGTCAATCAGTTCTTACAGGTCTTCCTACCGCTCACACTGGCATATTGAACAGTATATTGCTTTCCTGATTGGCTGGTGCACAGTCACATACTCCTAGAAATCAGCCTGTGTATTTTGATTGGCTGTTAAGGTGCCTACACACTTGGCTAGATTTTACACGATTTGCCCGATTCCGATGCATTGTGACAACAAATCGTTTAAAGTATGCCCAAATCATGAGTGTTTACCCACAATCACGATGCCAATGTGCGTACCCACAGGTCGTACATCGCATCTTCAGATCTGCCGTGCTGTAGGGCAGGTTTGCCAATCTGGGACACGATGTGGTGCAGATCGTGACTACTTTTTACTCATGATCTATTGTACATTGCGTAACTTGACTGACAAATCCCTGTACACGCCCAATCGCCATCTTGTGCAGCATCGTAATTTAAAGGAGAAGGAAGGACGTGATTCAGCCTGCACACCCAAGTCTGGATTTATTTGTTTTGGTGAGTATTGCAGCTGAATTGATGCACCACCACTGTCCACCAATGTGAGCCACTGTCACCCACTGTCCACCTATAAATGCATGACCCAGCCACCATACGCCAATATGAGGCGGGCGGTGGCTGGGTCATGCATTATACACCCTGTCCACCAATGTGAGCCACCCACCTACCCACTGCCCACCAATGTCACGTGCCACCTATTAAATACCTAGAAAATATGAAAACACCATAACAAACATATCAAAGCACCATACCAAATATATTAAAACACAGCAAAAAAACATATTACAATACCATAACAAACATATTACAACACCATAACAAACATATTAAAATATCATACCAAATATATTAAAATATTGTAAAAAAATATATAAAAACACCACAACAAACATATAACAATACCATAACAAACATATTAAAACCCTGTAAAAAAATATTAAAACCCTGTAAAAAAATATTAAAACACCATAACAAACACATTAAAACCCTGTAATAAACATATTAAAACACCATAACAAACATATTAAAACCCTGTAAAAAACATATTAAAACACATGAACAAACACTTAAAAATTTACCTACAAATTTAAATACCAACATTAAAAATCACAAAACTATTTACAATTATTGCTAAAACTGTATATGTCCATTTTTTTCTTTTTCCTAGGAACGTCTATTGATAAGGAGCGAGAATTTATCACAGGATTCCTGGAGATCCTGCAGTCCAAAGAATGTCTATGGTAGATAAGCTATAGACAATACCCCAATAATTCCAAAAAATTGCAGTGTTGGAGGAATTGCTCGAGTACACCAAGAAGTTTTGTTTGGATGCTACCATCAAAACTGTTTGTGCCAAAATACAAAATTTGAGGACGGTGTACGTGAAGAAACGGAAGAAAGTGGATGAATCCAAGCGGTCCGGAGAGACCACAGACGACCTTTATCAGCCCACGCTGTGGTACTACAACCTGATGACCTTTATAAGTGTGCAGGAACCACAACGGCAGTCTCTGGTCTTGATGGCTGAGCGAGAGGGACAAGAGGAGGCGGCAGAAGTGAGTGGACTGTCTGAGGATATTTTGGTAAGTAGAGAGACACAGGGCCTGATTCAGACCCACTCGCGAGCGGCTGTCCGCTCGCAAGTGGGTCGATGGTGTGCACTGCGCATGCGCACGACGGACAGCACGCCCCCTTTGGTGGGCGTGCCATGGGCGTGCCTCCCAGACGGGGGCGCTCCCAAGGGAACGCCTACCGTCAGAAGCCGGCCCCACTGACATCACTAGTGATGTCAGTGGGAGTGATTTTGGCTCTGATAGAGCCGAAATCACTCCGGGCCTTGCGGTTGAGAAACTCAACCGCAGGCTTCGGCTCGCAGTGGCGATGGTCGCGATGGTCAAGACCATCGCGACCATCAACCTGCACGCTCGTATAGGCTGTGGGTGGTGACCCACAGCTATACGAGCGTCCAGGAGGACGCTCCATAATTATGGAGGTGGGCCCTGATTCAGAGCGAGCGCTCTGGTCAGAGCGTCCGGCTCTGAATCAGGGCCACAGTTCATACACCATTAGGAGCACATTGCTCCTAATTACCTACATTTCATAATATAAACTAAAATAAAGGAGGAGGCATTTGTCAGATTCCGGACTATAGATAGGCAGTAAAAAGGTCAACAATGTCTAGATATACACGAGATGCTAGACAGTCAATAGGTCAACAGGGACAATAGGTCAACATACTAAATGTAGACATGTAAGAAGGTTGACAGGTACAAATGGTCAACATGGCCAAATAACACAATAATTGTCGACACATGATTATTTTGTTTGTTTAGGTTAGGTTTAGGGTAAGGCACTTACCGGAGGGATAGGGTTAGGCACTTACCTCGATGGTTAAGGTTAGGCACTAGGAGGTGCCTATGACTAGGGCCAGCTCTTGCATAGATAGCATGAAACCATTGGTGGGGATCCGTTAACGGTTTCACCCATCGATGGACAGCCCTACTTATCCTACAGAGTGGGTGGAGGACCAATCAAGGGTTGAGGGCCAGGCTTTGCTGCACATCAGGAGAAAGGGTTAAACTCCATTCCGCCTGCGCCAGCTAAAAAACACATTGCTGACTCTCTACCACCTAGACAGGCTCTATACTGGGTTGGGTATGGGATCCCAGCATTCAGGATGCTGGCTGCCAAAAGAGTGACAGCAGCATCCTGATGCTGAGAATACCGACAGGGGCACAGTAAGTACTCTAACCCTCCCCTCTTCACCCCCTAACCCTCCTTTTATGAATCCTAAACCCAACCCTCCCTAGCCTGCACCCTAAACCTAACCCTTCTGGTTGGTGCCTAAACCTAACCCTCCCCTTTAGTGCCTAAACTAAATCCTCCCCCCTTAGTGCCTAACATGGCTAACAGGTAACGGCGCCTGCTATACTTACAATCAGGATGCCGGCTGTCAGGATTCCGGCATCGACATCTCCACTCATGTCAGGATTCCGGTGCCGGTCTTGTGCCCGTGGTTCGGAATTTCGGCAGCCCAATTGTAGGTCTATTAATTACATCCCTCTATACCCTAGTGATAGAAATATATGCATTTTTTAGGATTGGAAGAAATATATGCATTTTTAGGATTGGAAATAAAATGTTAAGTCATATCATTGTTTCTGTAGTTTACACTGTTCATATTGTTGATTGAAAAACCTGTAATTAATTTTGCGTCGCTAAAAGTAAAATTCAGTTTGGTGCAGAAAGTTATTTTGGGCTGACTCTTGTCTTTTTGTGGTGGTGGGTTTTTGCAGCAGCCTACAAAACAGCACCCAGAAGGAGACCAACTACAGGTTAGGTCACACAGTGCCAAGTGCTGCAGATTCTTATTGCCTAGGACCATGCCATCTGTACCAGGACCAGCGAGCTCTCTTTATTCTAAGCCTTGTGACCACTTCACATTGTTATACTGGTTCCCTTCTCTGATCGTTCCTGACAAAATAACTTTCTTATGGCTGCTTTCCACCATACCACTCTGTTTACTTACATTTGTTGATGTTTTATTTTTATTGAAGGGAGCTCGAACTGTGCCTCCCCCTTCCCCTCTCTCGTAAAGGTTTGCTCTGTTGTAATTGGTCATTCAGAAGCAGCAAGTTGCTGAGCTCTCAGTCACAGCACATTTTCAGGATGTACTCGAACCTCTCAGTAAAGGCTCACACTGACGTCATTAACGATGTGGTTGCTCTGCCAGTTGTACCTAGCAACCGAATTGTCCCTAAGTGTCTACATGCCTTAGCCAGTATCCTAGATGGCTTAATAGGTGATCTGGGCTGTGTGGGGTGAAAACCATAATAAGATGGATTGTGACGTGACATACAAATATTCAGGTGTATCCTTAAATCTCTAATGCTAGGTGCAGATTGATTGCAGTTCCAAAGACTAGTAAAAAAGGCTATAGTTTGAAATCCAGTCAGATTGACAATGCACAGGATCCCTAAGGATAGTGATAGTCCAAGAGTTTAATACAGAGTGTGACCGATTATCTAGTATTATAAAGAAGAATGCACACTGTACATCGTTAGAATCTTAGAAAGGCACCACAGAGTTCACATAGCTCCTATAAAATCTTATATTCAGTAGTACAGAATAATTACATATTTGTATCAAACTGTATTAATAACAAAAATATCATCAACACAGTGACTGGTGCCTTCTATATTTTTATAGTATCAGAATTTTCTGTTTTCAGGTATTTGTTATTAGAGATAAAAATAAAATAAAAGTAGTTGGGAATAAATGACTGGATTAAATTTGGATTTATTATAATCCTATGGTATGTGTATTCTGTTTTACAACAAGCCTAACTTTGGAAATGGATTTTATGTTTTTTATGGTTTGAACAGGAAACTCATTATATGTTATCCGGAAAGCTTAACAGCAGCCCTCTAATATGCAGGAAAACTTAATGAGATACTAATCAAGATGTAATTGCATTTTTCTTTATTTTGACATTTTTATGTCTTTTTCACATTTTAATACCGGTCACATGTACTGAAAAAAAAATAGTGTTTTGTATTTTGTTTTTTTCTTTGTTAATTAAAACATTTCACTAGACACCTCATGGGTAGTTTGGAATTATTGAGCTTTCTGCTTGTTTAATATTTTATTCTATAGTTTTTAATGTATTTATTTAATTTTTTCCTGCAGAAAGAGCGATCTATGATTTTCACTATCTGGGAAATCTTTAAAGTGGACTTTTCACCTATAAAATTTGCACATGAAGTAAATGTTTCAACAGACTGAAAAAAATAAATATAAAACAAACAATAATAATTTACATTCATTTTGTTTATAAAAAGATATAGGTTTTTCTCTTTATTCATCTTTTTTTATGTGTTCAAGTACTGAAGCATACTGAGCATATATGAATGTTCATTAATATTAATGAGATAGTGAGCAACCCATGTATTGGTAGGAGCACGCTCCGTGTGCTCCTGAGAAACTTCCTGATGACATCAAACTTTAGGAAGTCTGACAGGTTTCAAAAGAAGGTTCTGTTAGTAAGACATTTATTTATGCTTCTTGATAATGCAAAAATGTGAACATAAATCAATCTCCTTATTTTACGCATAAACAAGAACTCACGCAAGAATCAAGTGTCTGGTGAGCACAATTTTCACCAATGTTTTCACTTTAATGTTTCCATTTAATAAAGTGATTGGCTGGTGTCACTCACAGGGAACAAAGTATTTACATTTTGTGAAGGAGAGACAGCTCCTGATTGGACTATAACACCTGTGTATCAGTGCTTGGTAATAATTATTATTAGAAGCTCTATTTATTCAGGTGCACTTTAAAAGGTCCATCATGTTATATGATGCAGCATAGCTGTTAGTGAGAGTTACCGATATTTACAGAGCCAGAGCTGTCCAACTGCTTATACTGGGAAGAGCACGTTTACTAACTTTGTAATGTCACACAGAGTGCATAATACAGTAACAGAATAAAACCTTAGCTGCTTGATGCAAAATATTTATAAATATTTAACAGGCAATATGAACAAAATACACTAATATCTAGCAGACTGATAAAGAGCATGACAACCCCTTGCCAGTCATTTTTATTTATTAGCAATTATTGATATAGCGCACATATATTCCACAGTGCTTTACAGAGGAAATTTCAGTCATTCACATCAGTCCCTGCCCCAGTGGAGCTTAAATATGGGGCAGATGTACTAAGCTCTGGAAAGTGATAAATTAGAGAGTGATAAAGTACCAAATAATCAGCTCCTAACTCATTTTTCAAACATAGCCTGTAACATGACAGGAGCTGAGTGGCTGGTACTTATCACTCTCTAACTTATCACTTTCCAGAGCTTAGTATATCTCCCCCATGGGGTCAATCAAATTAGACGCGAAGGGGACATTCTCGCCCCGGACACATGGACTTAATGCTACCAGTATAATTGTGGATTGTCATATACAGGCCAGTGCAATAGATAGTCATATTTCCACCACATTCAGACTAATGCCCCTCATACTGTACCGAGCATAACAACCCTATGTTTACCAAAGCCCTATATCCAAAATGCATAGCCCGGTATATACTATAATAGCCCTATGCCCAACACTAGGGCCATAAATAGGGGTGGGCGACTGGTGCCACCCCCCATGGAACAGGGCCAATGAGACAGCCCCGTGTCACCTATGTTTGGTATGCAGGATGCCTAGAAGGCACCCTGCAGCCTAGAAAGCCACCCATGACTTTGGTCTCATGGCCACCTCAGTACTGTTCTGTACTAACTATATATATATATAGCCCTATGTCCATCATAAAATCCCCCACTGTCTACTGCTCTGTGTCCACCCTGTTGTATAAGCAAAATTTAAAAAGACTATACCAAAGCGCAGCTAGGTAGGCAGCATGGAAATATCATATAACAAGTCACCCTAACTTGTACAATACATAAGAAAACAGAAAATATGAAAACAATCCTTGCGCCAGTCTTTTTCCAATGTAAGTTCACTGTATGAATTTCATATGAGAAAAGGGTCTTCTTATATTGTTGGATGTAATGGCTCCATAGATATGAAAACAAAAGGATATATAGGAAACTGTGTTAGAGAATAATCTAAAACAGATAACTTGTCAGTAGGAACTCAGAACCATAGAGAAGACCCTTCAAAACATAATCCTCAGGTGTCAGACAGAAATTATAACACCCCACACAGCGTCTCGTTAAGGTAATCAATGCTCACATGATTGTTACCTGTGAACAATGTGTATAAATCACTTCAATGTTTCTTTACCCAAAGAATAATGATGACACTGTATATAGTGCTCACATGAAAGCTTACTTGAAACTGGTAGGTAGAAAACTTATAAAGGTTTCTTTTCTCTTCTTAAATCATATATGATCCCATAAAGGCTCCCAAAAGTAAGAAAGAAACTGGATATAGTGTAATATGCCTTGACAAAAAATGTATTTAAAACATTAGAAACATATAAAAAGTGGGGATTAACCTGCGTACCAGATAGATGATAAACAGCGTTCACAAAGATATGTACACCAGCAGATAGATGAAACCCGGATATTGCACTGTGATGAGTACATACAAAGGATCCAGCCTCAGGTACTAGGGAAAAACCTCCACCGTCACTCCTCCTTGGAGGAGTGACGGTGGAGGTTTTTCCCTAGTACCTGAGGGTGGTGTTATAATTTCTGTCTGACACCTGAGGATTATCTTTTGAAGGGTCTCTCTATGGTTCTGAGGTCCTACTGACAAGTTATCTGTTTTAGATTATTCTCTAACACATGAAATGCATACAGTGAACTTACATTGGAAAAAGACTGGCGCAAGGATTATTTGTCATATTTTCTGTTTTCACCATGTTGTACATGCCTAGGCCCACCAATACAGACCCATGCCCGCCATACTACTGTTTTTTGGCACCTAGATAAAGCCTTGTACTTAGCAATACCCCAAACCTTGCTCCGGTATCCACATGATTTTAGTATCCCCACATTTTAACAGATGCCCAATGCATGAGATATCAGAGGTATCTCAGGCATTGGGCAAACTAATGCAGTATACCACAGTCCCATTACCTTAGGCTACATTTTCAGTTTTCTTATTGGGTAGCCTACATATGCAAAAAACATTCCAAATTGCTGCCGTATGGAATCTTAATTTTCAGGGAGGCCAATGACACCTTAGTCAGTAACTAAGCACTGACAACTACATTGAAGCGATAATTACATCTTTGAGGGGTACAAATATATTCATTATTACAATCCCTAACACCTGCAGTTACACCGCTAATTAGTAGCGACCCAGTGTTTGTTGCTCATGCATGACCTGAGTTCAGGCATATTCACTAGCAGAGTGTACGTAACTGGTACTGTTTGGTAAGAGTCTTAGGGGCGCATTCGATCAGCATGATCACCCCCAACTGTAAAACTTCTTTGTCCACTCTCAGCTCCCTGACTTTGAAGGATCCAGGGAGACTGCTGCCATTGAGCAGCAGCAGTCTCCTCTCTCTCCTTGCCTGGTGTGATGTTGCACTGCTATGCCAGCCAGCGGTAGTGGGCAGAGGAGAAGTTGTACAGGAGGCATTCACACTGATCTCCCCTTCCCTGGATCTGCCTCAGCAGGACTGCACGGGGGACCATGTCCTCTTTTAGAAGCTGACCTGGGCCCCTGCCGGGCAGGTAGGAGGTACCTGGCAGGTCACCCGTACACACAGTTAGACCTCGACTGTGCTGCAGGACCGACCTGATATTTCTGTAAACTACGTTGTTCACAGACAAGTCGGGTGTACACACACGCCGATGCACTCACGATATATCGTTCGTCGATCGAACAAACAATATGTGTGTACCCAAGTGTGTACCCAGCATTAGAAACTGATTGGTTACCATGGACAGGACAGCTACTCCACTTTATCTCTTTCAAGGTTTAATGCAACTTCCTCTAAATCTCCTTTAACAAACAGACTTTCTGCAGCTTCCTTCATGTCTTCTGGTAGCAACAATTTTACTTCACCTCAACCAGGTACATGTAAGTGTACAGATAATAATTGCTGGTTTTGGTATAATTTCATTTCAATTAATTTCTCCTTAACAACAGAAGTTTCCATTTCCTCCATACACAACCTTTTACTGCTCCTAATGCTCACTGTATTGGACAGCAGCATTTAGGTAATGTGCCAAAGTCATGGGTGGCTTTCTAGGCTGCAGGGTGCCTTCCAGGCATCCTGCATACCAAACATAGGTGCCACAGGGCTGTCTCATTGGCCCTGTTCCATGGGGGGTGGCACCAGTCGCCCACCCCTATTTATGGCCCTAGTGTTGGGCATAGGGCTATTATAGTATATACTGGGCTATGCATTTTGGATATAGGGCTTTGGTAATCATAGGGTTGTTATGCTCGGTACAGTATGAGGGGCATATACAGTATAACGTGTAACATGACTATATGAAGTATGCTTGAACTTTCATAGTGAATTTGTCACCTGCGGAATTTGTGTAGTTGGGCAGTCAATCCTCTGTATTGCACTCGGTCCGGGCAAAGCAGGGGTTAATATCACACCTACAGTGCACAGCATCACCACAAGTCCATAAATACAATAGAGTTTATGCTGCATGCAGCTGTATTCATACAGATTCCACTTCAGAGATGTGGGGGGATGTTCCCTTATCTGATCTGGGTCTTTTTATATTTTGAATCCTCTACAGTTTCCCTCTGCTTCAGTGAGCACAACAGACCAAGTCCCTTTGAACCTAATGAAATCAGAGCACCATCACAATCCTTTTGAAAGGATTTCAGTTTTTGCAGCCTTTGCCTCTCCTGTCCACAATGCCCATTGCTGCACGCTCAAATAATACCTAATTCCGCTTTCTTTTTTAATGTGAATATCCATTCGGCTGAATTCGCTCACCATATGTAGAGTCTTTGGGAGCTTTAATTTTTTTATTCAAAAATCTTTTTTTTTGTTTTTATTTTTTTATTTTATTGTCTCTGCACCTTCTGTTGGAGACAATAATTTTTATTTCACAATGTAGGTGTTACAATAATAATAGAAATAAAATAACCAAGGCCACTGAGATTAATATAATTGTTATACAAAATCAAAAATAATTACTGTTATCATTTCTGTTATTGCTAATTAATAACAGTAGCAGTTAATATGTAAATTTTTAAAAATCAACAACCCATCAACCAACAAACAAATTGTCTAACTAAAATAGTACACTTTAAAATGTAATAGAAATGTAGACATATTATGAAACTATAAATAATGTCTTATTTGTTTTTGTCTTATTTGTATTGATTTATTTTGTGTTTTTATACAATAGTACCAGTGAACAATGCTTGTTTGTAAACAAATTTATTAATTGTTATGCCTAATAAATGAAGTGCATTCATACAATCATTTTCCAATATTCAACTTTAGTTTAAAGCACCAGTTTGAGAGTACAAAGATTATGAAGAAACTGTGCAAGTAGTTATTTCTTTAACCAGTTGAATGCAGCAAGGAATAAAGAAATGAGTGAATTTGAAAAAGTTATAAATATTTATTTCTGTAATGCAGCAGAGTTATTGCCTGATGGCAACACAGGTGTAAGACCTCAGCCACACACTCTGAGTGTTTATTGGCTTTTGGTGACATCTGTGCCTATGTCTTGGTCCACCAGAACAGCAGCGCCTGCTGAGTAAGGTCTGCGTAGCATCAAATGTCAGCTAAAAATCACCATCTTCCTGAAGTAACAGCTAAATACTTCAGATGTTTTGTGTATTGTGCCACTGTATAATTCAGTCACTGAATAAAACATTCTGCCTTCAACATAAAATAATTTTCTATGCACAGTTAAGAAAAAAAACAAATATAAACTAAACTTTTTATATTAAAGGAGAAAAAAATTAAATGATTTTTAATTGGAAATGTAAATGTGTGGTCAGCCTTTGATGAAATGGAATTCTGTGAATTAAGAGATAGAACTGAGTGTTATCTTTTAAGGTCAGTGTTTGACAGGACTCATTAATGATCTGATAACAGATGAATGGATGGGATGCAGTTACCATTTAGGAAATCCCAAGAGGCATAGACCTCTGTGGTAGGAAGTACACACGTACAAGTGTTTGATTAATCAACGCAACTTTGTTGCTCAAGAAGTATGAGAAATAATTACAAACACTGTAACATAAATCTTTATGATACAAATATCCCATATTGTGTCTGTAGTCCCCTTTTCACTCTCAGATTGTGAGCAGGGAACTCCTTACCCTAGGAAGTCATCATTGTATATAAACGGTTACTGTACAGGCATAAGTAATATATTGGCATTAACTATAACTATATATAAATATAAATGATAAACAACAAAGATACTCAGCTTTTTGGGGGCATACACTGTATTCTGTGGTAGTGTCTATTTGGGAGTCCAAATAAATAGTTTGCAATAAGTTTTATAATGAAATAGTGTAGTTGCAGAAGAGGGGGAGGGAATTTGTATTGAACAACAGTGTGCTTAGATTATATGAGGTCTAGTTAACAATAATTCAAAAATATATATAGCCAATTCAGTTGCACCTGCCTATCAGCAATTTATTTGTTCTATTACATATGTTTTGGGAATTTTCTGATGGCTTTCTGTCTCTCTTACAACAGGGCACTGGCTTATGGTCAACAGACTAATGTCATTTTATCCACTTGAATTACCTGGAGAAACCTGTATTGTGAAACAGAAGGACAAGCAAACACATTAATGTGAGGCATAATGAATGTGTTCCATTGTCACAAGAGCCTTTGTTTTGAAATGAAGACATGGCGATACCCCTTCTTAATTATATGTGCGTATGACTCATCTGTGAGCAGCTGTTGGCGGCGATAGATAAACGGAGATACATTCCTGGAGAGTTTGTTTTGCCAGGGTGTGGTGGTGGGGGAATGTTAACAAATAATAAGTGAATGCATTTCTCCGCTCAGTTGAGACCTTACTGACAGACCTGCTGAAACTATCTGTCCACCGAGAGACTTGTCGCTGCTGCAGCTGGATTATGGGAATGTGTTTTCTGTATTATTTTAATGTATCTGCCATTAGATGACGTTAAAGATATAGAAATTTAAAACAATATCAGAACAATGTAGATTGTAAGGCATCAACTATTTCTCTATTAAAGCCAATACCGCGCCTGTCTTGCATTTTAAAATTTTATTCGAGAGCAAAGCATGCAAATAAACCTATTCTATTTGTGTTCATACTAATTGCTCCATTTCAGGGCACTTAAAGCATGTCACTGCTCTTAAAAAAAAGTACATATGTCTCTATAGTAGCACATTGTAAACATAACCAATAGTGATTAATAAAGCTGTCAATCGGCGTTGTGCTGTATTTTTTCCCATGCCAAAGGCCTATTAATTCTAATTGCCTATTTATTTCACTGCACTTGTGAACTACATGTACAAACCCAATTGAAGTAAAGGCTATTGCTATGAATGGGGCATTAGCAAGAATGTAGGCACTCAGACTTGTCAATTATTTTTCCACTTCAATAGAGGTTCAATTAATCTTCATTAATGTGTGATCCAGGAGGGGAGGACTCCCATCATCAGCAACCAATCAAAAAATGGCTACAATAGGAATCCACTTATGATTGGCTGAGTCTGAGCGGCAAGGTGAGCCCTGGTGAATTCAGGTCACAGTCATTCTGTTGCAGGACTCATGTAATGGAGCAGTTTTGCATTGTGCATTGTGGGGCATTATTAGCCAGTCTTCTTTTGTTAGTGTTCTAATATCGTTATGTTCCCAAATGTAAAGTGTTACGGAATATGCAGATGCTATATAAGTACAAGTCGCAGTGATGTGCCGTCCCGTTGGCCCTGTGCAGTGGCACCAGTTGCACGCCCCTCATTATGGCTCTGGCTAAGACAATAGGAGCTAGTTGGACTCAAAGTGGAAATTGGGACTGCTGCTGGTAGTTCATATAGTGTTTCAACAAGCAAGAGTACTATTAGGTGGGATGATAGACTATAGTGAAGAGGTTGGTTTTGAAACAATGTTTTAAGGACTGAAGTTTGCAGTAAAGTACCAGGTGGAGTGGGGTATTCCATATATGGGGATCAGCATGAAAAATATCTTGAAGGTAGGAATGGTAGGTAGTGGACAGAAGAGACAAGGTGCAGGTCAGTGGCAAATCTAAAAGGGTAAGGATTAGGTTATTTCATATTGATTGGCTGGGCTGATCGGTAAGCAGTCGGGAAGCCGACGGATGTAATCCTGACCACCGCCTTCCCGACTGTCTAATCCCGGCAAGGGACTAATGACAGGTGTCGAAATCCCGACGCCTGTCATTAGACCTACATCAGGAGCCCGACACACGGCTTACAGGACAGCCGCAGGAGGGGAGGGTTAGATTAGGGGCTCCTGGGGGGGACTTAGGGTTAGGCACCCCCCGGGAGGTTTGGTTCAGGCTAGGTGAAGGGGGGGGTTAGGGTTAGGCACCCCCGGGGGGAGGTTAGGGTTAGGCACTTCCCCGGGGGACTTAGGTTTAGGCTGCGGGGAAGGGGGGGTTAGGGTTAGGCACTTAGGGGGGATTAGGGTTAGGCACTTGGGGGGAGGTTAGGGTTAGACACCCCTAAGGGAGGGTTAGGGTTAGGGGGTAGAATTAGGTTAGTGAATACTTACCTTTTGACGATTGTCATTTTCACCCCTGCCGCTGTCGGGATTTGAACCGCCGGCCCTGCGGCCGCTGGTAAATCTTACTGATACCGGCTGATCCATAAGGAAACTGTAATGAAATGGCTTGTTCTGGGCACGAGGCCAGCCACCAGGAAGTAGACCACTGTCAGAGCTGGCCCCCCAACGCTAGATAGGAGGAAGTAGTAGTCAAGGCTGAATGAATAAACTAATTAAAATATTTCTAAGGAGGAGGCAACATGACAGCTCAAAGGAATGGTTATGTGGAGCAATCCTGAGGGTGGAGTCAAGGATGATATCAAATATTATATGTTCTGTAATATTAAGGTTTTCTTTCAGCAGAATATATTGTATGTTTATGTTCCCTACATAAAAATATTGTATAATATAATTAAACAGTAAAGATTTCAACAGCTAGGTGTAATTGTAAGATGTACCAAAATACACACAAATCTAGTTCTGTGCACCTGGAAACTTAAATAAGTTGAGCAGACACTTCCCGAGTTAGGCTGATCGCTAGTGTAGTCTTGATATTTATTCTTTTCACTATTATTTTATTATCATTGGTGGAAATCTATCAGCAAGAGATTGCTTTAATTAATTCATTGCACATTCTGCTGCCTCAGTCTCAACACACTGAGGGCTTGATTCATTAAGGATCACTATTGCGATTGCAGCTTCTTAATCGCACGCAGGTCTGCTGCAAAAATATGCTAATGATTGCTATCGCAATGCCATCACATAGAGACGCCCACTGCCTCCCACCTCCATAAACATCGGTAACATCGAGTACCATCGGCCCCTCACACAGAATTACAGCAGCACCGACCTTACTTAGAAATTGCTAACCTCGTTGCACGCAGTGGGAGTTCAAGCTGCGTATGCAATCGCAATGGCTAATTTATTTTCTGCACATCCATGCAATGGTGTTCGAACGGTCAGGCATGCCTGCATTTCTACAACCACTCCCCCTGTCACCCCCCCCAAATGCTTACTGCCTGTCAATCAATCTGCGATGGCTCTGATGGTCTCCATGATCGCAGTGCAATCTCAGCGATGCCTTCGCGCACACGCACTGTGATGCACATGCGTGCGCAGTACGCAACAATCACCCATCTGCATACGCTTTAGCAATAGCGATCCGTAATGAATCAGGCCCTGAGACTGTTAACATACTCACATTACACCGACTAAGCTAAAATCCAGAACCCATTCTATATCACTGCAGAAGTGTTATTGCTGCTACAGAGTTACAACTATAATACTGTGCTCATCTCTGACCATTTGAAGGTGGATCCTGTGTAATCTGTGACATTGACGTTCAGGATGCGCGGCAGCGTACGCTTATACAGTATGAGGAATATGCCATGGTACTGTGGATAGTGATATTTTACACCTTGACCATTTATGGAGGTGACCAATAGTGTATCAGTCCTGCTGTCAGCAAGTGAGACAATCATTTAGCTGCCTAAGAAGTAATGGTGACATTTACTGGAGATTATAGCAGGAGGAATTTGTAGTGTAGAGGAACCTGGAAACACAAAGATGTGTATATTGTTGGCTTCAGTAATTAGTCTTGTAATTGTGGAATGACAGGAATTTGTTTATGAACTGGCTTTGCGCATGGCAAATCCTTTGAGCTAGGTAATTATGCCGGTCTTTGTGAGAATGTTCACGTACAGTCCATGTGCTGTAATCCAAGACTAATGTACAGTTAGATCCCTTAACACAACAGCATTAATCTAGCAACAAGAGAAAACTATCCATACATCATCAGCTATAAACACCTAATATTCTATATCAGGGCTGGATTAAGGGGTCGGGGGGGGGAGCGGCAAGCGTCCTGGGGCCCCCACACAGAGAGGGGCCCCCACACAGAGTCGATGTGACCCTGCCGCGAACAGCTGGACACTTGTTCCCGTCTCAGCAGCTACAGTTATTCTACCTAATGCAGCAGCACAGTCAGGACCTCATTCAGAGTCTCTCGCAAGCGGCCGCTCGTTGTACGCGGCCGATGTTACAGACCACGCATGTGTGCACTTCGTTGTGCGCATGTGCGTACGAAACCTTGCGATCTCAAAAGCCGTTGCTTGTACGGCTTGTGAGCAGGAAGTGGGTCACGATATTTGTCATTGACAGGAATGGCCGTTTGTGGGTGTGTACGGGGGTGGTCATCTAAAAATGCAGGCTTGCCCAAGCGTTCGCACAGCATTTTAAGGGCGTACATACACTACCTGCTGCGAGCGACATAGAAGGCCGGAAGTTGTAATACATCACTCAGCGAGCAGCATTGCGGTCTGGATGATTGCTCAGCTTGGGGTAGGGTATGGGCTCCCGCAAGCCCCATAGTACATTTGATACTATCTAATGTAACTGATGTTTGGAGTGATGTTTCTGTTTGTTACCACACAATGCAAGCTCCTAATAATCGTCTCATTTGTAACTAATAATATGGCTAATTGCCTGACAAATTATTCAGATGTGTTAGCATTTGCGAATCATTCTAATAATTTCTTTTTATATGGATGCCTTAGCAAACATGAATATTTTTTAGTTGTCCCATAACTTTTGCAGTTTTTTTCCAGCAGCAGTTTTGTGGTTTACAATGGCTTTTGCCTGGATTGATTAACCCTTTTTCAGTTGTTTGGATAATAAATGAGACATTTTTTTTTTTTTTTATATTTTTGAAAATAATTCATCTTTAATCAAAAAAAGTGGAGGCATTTCCAATCATGCTTTTATATTTTGTTGTTTGATAAAAAATGCAAAGGTTAACTTAAACTGATACAATGTTTAAAAATCACGAGAAAGGAGTTGGAGGTATTGGTTACAACAAATATGGGGGCTGCACAGGAATGGTTAAAGGTGGAGTTAGGCAGGACTACTTGCAGCGTTTTGGCCGGCTTGGCTGAAGATTCCACTCCGCAACAGTCGCCTGGTGTGTAACACGCCGACTGGCCTGGCCAGAGTTTGATGGTCTTGGCTCTGGCCTAGGCATAGGGCTCGCCATAGTTTTGGGGGTGGCTGTGGGGCTGCCGGAGGTGGTGGTCCTTGGTGGTAATTCAGGAAGGGAGGTTTGCTCCAGCATGGCAATTTGGTTGGCCTGCTCCTGGCCATCAGCCAACCGAATCAGGGCCGCAGCACATATCTCACCACCCTCAGCAATTGCCATCTATCCTCATCAGAGTGGTCTCCATCCTCAGGAGAGAAGATGTATTCTCCTGAGTCTGGTTGACCAACTCTGTGAGGAGAGGCACTGCCGGGGCGGATGGTGATCCAGGAGTGGGCTCCACAGGGTCCCCAGATGGATAATTTGGTTCATCCCCTGCAGAGCCTCCATATATGCTGGGCCCTGCCCTCACCTCAGGAGCAGGCACTTTCTCCTGTGGTTCTGTAAAAAAAAACAAAAATAAATTTGAAGCTTTGTTTTTTTCTAATTGTGTAATTTTTTATTTGGGTTGTCTGGTTTTTGGATTGAACAATCTTACCTTCTCTACCACGTGGAGCGCCAAAGTCGGCCATGTCAGTGTCCGTATTGGACACGCCGACTACCTCATCTTCCTCAATACACCCCTGAGCCAACTCTTCCAAAGAAGTTAATGTGAGAGACTCATGGGTGGAACCACCACCTGTCCCCAAAGTATGGTCCGCTCTATTTGCAAGCTTCCTCTTCAGCCGATACTTGAAGTCTGCCCAACTGTTTGTTTGAACATAAAAATTTAAATTAGAACTTACATACATTTTACAAAACATTTTGTTAACCACATTCATGCTATCAGTTCCGTACCGTCTTTACACCTCCCCAATGGTTCGGTGTCTGTTCCCTGCAAGATTCACAGCCCTGCCTATCTTGTCCCATAACCGTTCCTTTTGTGCAGCCCCCATATTTCTTGGTGAATGGACAATAGTGAATGGTGGCTGCCTGTGTCTCACCCTTTCTAGGCTGGTGCCAGCTTCCTTCTCAGTAGGTTCACCCTGTTGCGAGTCTCCACCCACACAATGTAAAATTGGTGTTTAGTTTGTGAAGCATGTGTAAATGAGAATGTCATTTGTTGTAGTGTCAACTGCAAACATTGTTAATGTTACTTACTTAATTGTGGTGTGCTCTGGGTTTCATGCTCCTCCGAATCCATGGTTTTGTTAGGATTTTAAGTATGAGTACTAGTGTTGGTTTGTGGCCTATTTATAAATGCTGACACATCATTGTTTGTGTACGCATCATTAACCACACCTTTGAAAGATGTAATTAATAATGAAAGGTGGGATTTGGAGCCCTATTTAAGGTGCACCTGTTTGGCCCATTCCTTGTGCGTTATTGATGGTTGTTGGCTGGTGTTTGTTGGAGTGTTGACACAATATCTCGTTGTCTTTACAGTCTGGTAAGTACTTCACAGTCCTGCATACATCTGTACTTTGGTTTGATCCCTTACCTTCCATGTTTTCCATGAAGTGTTACTGTTACTCTTTCAAAGATTTCAGTTTTGTCTTCGCTTTCTTTTCTTTAGTTCTTTGCCTATATCTTTATTTGCCTGAGTTGGCACATCTTCTTTTCTTTTGTCCCTGGTTAGTACTTCACAGTCCTGCATGCATCTGTACTTTGGTTTGATCCATTACCTGCCATGTTTTCCATGAAGTGTTACTGTTACTCTTTCAAAGATTTCAGTTTTGTCTTTGCTTTCTTTTCTTTAGTTCTTTGCCTATATCTTTATTTGCCTGAGTTGGCACATCTCCTTTTCTTTTGTCCCTGGTAAGTACTTCACAGCACTGCATTCATCTGTACTTTGGTTTGATCCCTTACCTGCCATGTTTTCCATGTTTTTTATTTTTGGTGCAATAATTGTATTTTTTGGAAATTTAATTTAAGGTTTATTTTATTCTCGTCTACTTAATTTAATGCTTTGAAGGTAGGTAATGTTTTTTGTTAATCAAAATGTTTCTCTATTTATAACATTCCCTCACAAATACATGTAGGTTGAATCAAAGTTGTCCCTTCCCAACCCTGTAAGAATATGCATCATTCTGCCTAAGTTAATTTTTGTTTTCATCTTGTTTCTGGTCATTATGATTCAATTGTTTTTTTTTTGTACACACATTTCAGAGTCACGTTGGACAGTTGATTGTGTCAATGCTCTCACACCCCTACCTACCTGATCATCCTCTTAGGTGTAGGCATCGTAGGCGTGCAAGGCCCCAGATTTTTAGAACACGGGTCACCCTTTTTGGAATGCCAGATGATGCTGTGTTAACTACCTACCGCCTCCCACCCAGCATTATCCTAGACACTCTTTCATTAATAAAGAGTGATCTGGATAGTCAAATTGACCTTCCAATATGAATACCACCACTAACACAGTTGATGTCGGTGTTACATTTCTGCGCCTCAGGGTCCTTCCAGACCACTGTGGGTCTGGTGGCTGGCATTTCGCAGCCATCATTTTCGCAGATCCTGAGGCATATCATAGCTGTTTTTTTAAACATATTGGGCAATTTATTAGTATGCCTTTGGATATGGAAGCCCTTGGTGTGGTTAAGCAGCAGTATAGGGACATTGCTGGCTTTCCACACATCATAGGGGTAGTGGATGGTACTCACATAGCACTTCAGCCTCCTGCTGAACAAGAACAAATATACAGAAACCGTAATCATTTTCATTCTTTGAATGTGATGGTGCTATGTGATGCCTCCCTCCAGATCCTGTCCCTGAATCCCAAATTTCCAGGAAGTGCACATGATGCATTTGTTATCCAGCATTCAGGGATTTGATGAAAATTATCAACACTGCAAGTTGGTGATGCATGGCTTTTGGATAAGTAAAATATGTGTATGTGTTGGGCAAATACAGGTAATGTTACTGTAATTATTTAATTTTGTTGTTCTGTTTCTTTGCTTCAGGAGACAGTGGATATCCTTGCATGCCCTGGCTGCTGACTCCTTATTTGGCCCCCACACAAGGGCCACAAACACAATTTAATGCAGCATTTACTGCCACCAGGCAGGTGGTGGAGTGCTGTATTGGTCTTTTAAAGGGCCGATTCAGATGCCTTCACCACTCTGGTGGTGCACTAATATATTCACCGGATATGCTATTGAGGATCGTAGTCCTGTGTGGGATATTTCATAACATCGCCATAAGGAGATGAGTACCAATGCAGCCAGAGGATGCTTTGCCGGAGGATGGCCCCCATGAGGTAGGTGGTGTGAGATGGTCCAGGAGGGCCATACGTGATGATGTTGTAGCAAGATATTTTAGGTATGTATTTTATTCTTAATTTTATATCTATGTTTGACTATGGCATAGATGCTATGTATGTAACTAATTTTTTTTTCTCCCTACAACAGTTTTGCTGACTAAAAAACATGTTCAACACATTGACAATACCAATTTGTTTTTTTTTAATATAAAATTGATTTTGCTGGATTGTACCAAAATGTAAATTGACATCTTCAATTAGCTCTTGATGGTTGAGTGGGACACCTTTTATTTATTTTTTTTGTTTACTCCTTTGCCTTTATGTGTGGCCTTGGTTTGTTTGGTCCTATTTTATTTTCCCAAAAATAAAGTTATTAAAAAAAAAACATACCTTATTTCTTTGTAGTTTAAAGGGAAACAATAGGAACACCTCTTAATCCTTTTTTTTTTATTTGTTTTTTTTGGTGATATTGTTTTTGGTATGGCCCCAAAGTGTGTTGATTGCATATATAGGGCTTTGTTTGTTTGATTAAAGAACACTAAACTTAAGTGTTCCAGATTCAAACAATCTTAAGGAACATATCGTAGTTTAGCTTTAGAAATAACCTTTTTTTTTAACTTTACTTAAAGACATCCTTTCTTTTTTCAAAGTCCCTTTAAGAAAATGGTGCCATATAGATAAATTTATAAACACATGTTAGCAATACTTTTGCACAAAAAATTGTCAAGCCACCAATACATTGATTTGGGAAGGTATGTGTTAAATTGTAAAGTATGTGAATTACCCCCTAAAAATAAAAAACAGGATGAACCCATGATTATACACTTTGAGAAATAAAAAACACGAGTCTATAGTAATGCCAACCATAATATATATTTTTACAAAAGGTAAGAAAATCCCAAATCCAAAATGTAAAAACACAAATCAGGAACGCTCCAAAATGTCCATGATTCATTCTAAGCAGCCAGCCAATTGGTCCAGAAAATGCCATGCCAAATGCAATTCCCGGATCAAAACGCCATTCACCATCTGTGCATCTGTAGAAAATATATGATAGTTTTCTTTGATTAAAAATGTCTAAAGCAGAAAAACACAATGTAATTAACTACATAATAAAAGGCCCAAAAAAAGTGGGGAAGAATGAATGTGAGACTTAGCATACACAAACCAAAACTAACACACATGCCTGGGCCTAGTTGGATGATCTTTGATGGACTCAACAGGGTCCGAGGTTGCTCAAAAATTGTTAAACTTTTTTGGACGTGAAAAATAAACACCATAACACTTTTAAGGTGTTAAAACAAAAAACAAACCTATAAGTTCAAAAACACATCTAGTCACATTCACATTCTCATGCCAACAAACCACACAAATATGAAGAAGGCTGGTTTTCAAGTTGCCCTAAACCCAGTCCAAAAAATACATTTAGACAAAGCCACACATTTTTAAACCATAAAAAAATATTGTAGGCCCTAAAGTGTAAATCATGAAGTTGAAAAAACAACAGGGACTAGTAGTGAGCATATGATGATGCCAGATTTTATTTTCAAAAATATAAAAAAAGTAAAAAAAATGTTCTGGTTTTAGGTTAACTATGGAGATATTGGTAATATTGTTGGTTTTGCTGGTTTCAGAATCGTAAGTTTTAATAAACATGCACCAAAGCCAAGGTTGCCTTTTATTTGTAATTTAATGCAAAAACATAGTTAAGAGTGTTTGCATATGTTATTTAGGCCACTGAAATCCAAACCTGTAGCAAAGGCACATTTAATTGATTACAATAGCAATACATAGTGCAAATATTTTGGAGGCCATTATTTACCCATAAAAAGCACACTTGAGATTAACAAAACAAGGGCCTGTAAACCTACAAATATATGGGCACCCTTAACAACACTACCATGTTCACCGACCAACATACATGCTAGTTCCATTGTTTCTAAAAATGAAAACATCCTAAAAAAAAACAAAACACATTACCTGGATTGCTGCCCAAGTCCGGGGACGGTGAGGATGGAGGGGCATTTTGGGAGTACTGGGTAGGGGATGGAGGGGTATTTTGGGAGTACTGGGCAGGGGATGGAGGGGTACTTTGGGAGTACTGGGCAGGGGATGGAGGGGTACTTTGGGAGTAAAGAGCAGGGGAGGGAGGGGTAATAGAAATAAAATCCCCATAGGGAGGGGTAATTTGGGAGGATGGGGAAGGGTCGGGAGGGGTAATTTGGGATGAGTGGGTAGGGGAGGCTGTGCTAAATTGGTAGGGGGGTGAAGGGGAGGGGTTTGTCGGAGACGCGGTGGACTCAGGAATGGGGCGTGGTCTACGCCGCACTCCTCCTCCGCTGTACTCCTAAATAAAGTCAAAGTGCGCATTAACTTATTGTATCTTTAAACATTTCAAAGGTAGAAAACAAGAAAAATAGATACAGCAACACTAAGTAAGTATGGTTTAGAAATGTTGAAAAAAAAAAACAGACTAACCCAATTTAAAAAAAACAACAACACATATTGGACACTAGCTCCAACATACATGACTGCTTCTTAACATTATTAATATACACTATTAAACATCAAACAAACTTACGCTGGCGAATATGCGCCCGCAAATTGGCAAGTAGTCCAGGTGAGCGTTGGTGCAAATCTGGCCGTCTGCGCTCTAACTGGGCAACGCTCCTCTGGAATCCAGCAAGTCGGAGGCGACGACACCTGCCGCTTGACAATATTCGGGATGGGGGGGTCCAAGGTGGACAAACGCCGATCCATAACCTCCACCATTATGGCGAGCTCACACCGTGTGAAAGCTGCGGCTCTCATGATGACAATGGCATATTTTACAGTAAACACAAAATATACATGGCTGAAATGTAAAATGATTGGCTAAATTATTTTCATAGTTCACATATGCTCACTTTAATTGGCCAATGCATTAAGCATGTGACAGAAATAATACATAATATTGTCATATATGATTGGCTCAAGCTGTTTATGTGCGATTGCAAAGTAAAGAGGGCAAAACACCCATACTTTAAATTTATACATATTTAATACCAAGCACTTAACAACATCAAAACATAATGAAGCAATAAAGAAAGCAATAAAAACGAATAGCAAAAAATGAAGGGTTTCACATTTATTAAAAACGACAAAGGGAAACGACATCTGAACAATAAAGTTTATTGACAAATTGAAAAACAAAAAAAAAACACTTCTACTACACTTAAACACATTAATTACATAATTGACAACAAGCAATTAGCAAATTCTAGTCGAAAGGCCATCGATACATGACATGTCGGCCGTCACTAAACACATGCGAGCGAGTGCAACCATCACAAATAAATAAACAAACAACGAGGGACTCGATCGCTAGCTGCTATCGCTCACTAGCTAGAGGAGGGCCATTGTTCAGGAATGGGCGTCACATTACTTGCGAGTGACTACCCGTGCGACTGTCTCCCCACGCCTTGCACTGGCTGTTATAAGCCAGCACAAGGGGCAGGGCAATAACATGGCTCGCCGTGATTGGCTCATTGCGGTCATCTTAGATGGCCTGCTGGAGCATGAGCCATAAATGGCTCGCGGCTGGTGCCACCTAAGGAGCACTGTGGGGGAATAAGCGGGGTCTGAATCCCTGTGGATGAAGGCCCGTTGCCATTAACCCCATGGGGCAGCGGCAGCAGAGAACTACCACCGCTGTACTCCTGCTTGCCGCTTCCTTCTGGGAAGGCTGGAGGGGGCTGGATTCCCTCGGATCCAGTCCCTCTGCTGAGTCTGCTGCCCGCCCCGGGCTCCACCATGTCAGTGGTTGGGATCCATCTGGATCCCGGCTCATTGCTCACCTCCGCTGCAGGGCTGGATGGAGGCTAGATCCACTGGGTTCCAGGTGCACTGCCCGGTGCCAAGCCCCTTTACACATACATCTCTGAATAAGGCCTTGTATCACATGGCAGAACTTCATGCCTGAGAAAACATTTTTGGCTAATAATTTTAAGGCATAGGTCAAAACTAAAGTCCTGATCACTATTTTATCTTTTACTAGCTTGATATTTAATTATTTTCACATAAAATATGACTGTCTAGACAGGGGCAGATTTAGAGGTCAGGTCGCCCATAAAGGTATGTACACACGGTACAATATCTATGAATGATAACAATATCGTTCAACGATAAATCATTCATATCTTTCATTTTTATGCAGCAAATGACCAACAATGCGCGTTCCCGCATGGACAATAACGATATCTATGGTCGTCCGTACATGCAGGCCAACTTGGACGATTTCATCAAGATTGACATGTTCAGAGATGTGGCAGGATGACTTCAATGAAAGATATCTATCATAGATATCTTTCAGTGTGTGCAACCAATATTGTTTGTCCTGCACTACAGAACGTTCAAGGGAAATCGTTCAGCGATATCATTGGTTGTGCAGATCATACCATGTGTATGCAGCTTTAGCACAATATTAATGGCTACCTCCCATAGTAAATGGCCCTTCAAACAGCATATCAATTCACACCACCAACAAACCATTCAGATAATGACTACACCCAGACCTTCTGGCTGAGATGCACATATGGTGTGTTTGCCACTTGTTGTGTCACTGAACAAACAAAAACAAGTTTTATCTGGCGACAGCCTGCCAGTCGAAATTCCCAGTAACTACAATATATTTCCATTGTACAGTACCGTACACCATCATGAGTGGAGTGTTGACAGGTCACAAATCCCAATGCATCTGCAACCCAGTCAGAGAGATGCCTCTGATAACTGGCAGACACCTTCCAGGCCTGCCTAGTAATCAGCCAGCACCCCGGACCAGGCTCAAGCTCATTGGTCCATCCATTTACCAGCAACTACAAGATATTTCCACTCAGAAAGCTTGTTCCAGGCCCTGGGGAACGTGACCCAATCACGAAGGTGTGACCACGCCCCCTTTGAAAAAAACACATGAATACATTTCTGTTTAGGCTCCGCAGCCCAGCACACAGCAGCGTGTGCTCGGTTGGGGAGAGAGGCTGTTGCCTCTGAAAGATAAGGATGGGGGGCGAACCTGGGCTCCTCCAACAAGCCTGCATCTGGGTAATTAGTACTCCCCTCACCACCATCTCGGTACCATTTACCAAACCTTACTCCATCTTGAGTGCCACCCACCGCAAGTGGTGCATCTAGGCATGTGCCTCACGGGCCTAATGGTAAATTCACCACTGCGTATGACAAAACAATACTACTGTAAAACTGTATTCACACAATTCTGCTCCCTGTTCTCTGAAAAAAAAATAAAAAATCTAAACTATTTAGCTACATAGAAGTTTATAGCTAATGTTGGTTATGTTACAGATATGCAGTTCAACAGTAATATTGTGATATTGTGGCTCTAATAGTACCTTTAGGCTTACCAGTGACTGAGGTTAAATGATTGTGTATTTAGTTGAGGAACTGGTGGCAGATTGATAAAGATATTAGCACTGTGTTTAACAATATTAAGTCATGTTTTGGAATGTAGATACTGAGGATAAAAGCAACATGTATATAACTCAGGCATCTGTGTCAGATTGGTAACAATGTAATTAGTCTGCTGCAGCATTGGATGTTATTTTGGGATGTAGATACTGAGGATATCTGGAAAGTGTATATAGCCAAGGCCCTTTTGTTCTTATTGGTAAGAATTTAATTACACTGTTGTAGTGTGGTTTAATGCTTTGTCATGATAGCCAGTATTTCCAAACTGTGGAAAACAAATCTGTCTACTACAGAGGGCTGTGGCTGGGGTTTGGTTGGGGCACATAGAGGTGTCTTTTAGATGGATTGGTGATGGCCTAATTTACCCTGATATTGAAGAGTAAAGGAATTGACATATAATTTATCACCTGGTACAGATAATGGTGGTATTGGTGTATTGCTGTGCAACAAAATACTGTAGCAGAGCTTGATAGGCCTCATGTTGGTAGTAGAGCAGAGATGTGACTTGGAGGACCAAAGGGCTTTTCTACAGCTTAGCTATGGGGCCCACTAATTTCTAAATATGACCCTAGTCACAGGCAACTAAAATCATCTCTTTAGGGGGGAGTTATCAAGTTTTCTAATGAGGACAAGTGGAGAAGTTGAACATAGCAACCAATAAGCTTCTAACTGCTACTTATCTAGCACATTCTACAAAAATAATAGCTAGAATCTGATTGGTTGCTAGAATCCCTCTAGATCCAGTTTGCAATGTTTCTTTCATTGTTATTGTGGTCAGCATTAATCCACACTAGCCATTCTATCACATTCAAATTATTTAAAAATACTTTTATTTACTACATTTCCAGAACCTGTGATATGACCCTTACACACAAGTTATTAAATTTATTGTCCTGCACTTTATTACTGACCTTAAACAGTTCAAGTAACTCATTCCAGGAACTGATATTTGTGCTGACCCCTCAGGGCTGTGTTAATGCAATCAGGAATAGTATAGGCAGAGCAGGACCTGAAATCAAAGGGCAGGAGAAAGCTTGGTATAAATTACAGCTGTTATAAAGAAATCACCTTTTCACCTCACCGGTTATATTCCTTTCAGTTTACAGTCATAATTCAACATTTGCCATTAATAACTTACTCAGACCAACATGGCTGATGAATTAACAAGTCATGTGGCAGAATGTTGGCCAAAGTGGATATTTAACATATTGACTGAATCCCTGATGAATTTATTTAAATTATTTATTTTTAAGTGACAGTTTTTCAGAATGGTGTCAATTAAGCTTAAAAATACCTAATAAATAACGATGTGTAAGTTGGATATATCTTAGCTAAACATTGTACTTTGCTTCTTATTTGTTTTAAATATTTTATTGATTAATAATAATAATAATAATAATTATTATTATTATTATTAAATTAAACTTAATTAAAAGTGTATATTAGGTTTTTATGTAAAATGTTTTTGTGACAAATTTTGCACACATTTTTCCATACACAATATTAGTAGCCTAGTGTAAGACACTCTACAGCGATGCACTATAAGAGAGAAAAAAAGAACACACAATTCTAGAACCTATGTCTTTTTCTTTTCAATTTAATTATGAAAAAATGGCACATGTGTAACAGAGGACTGGTCTGTGTAAACTGTAATAAATGCAAACATGACTTCTTGACCTAAATCTTGTAACTTTAGTAAACAGAGAGATTTCATCACAGAGCAGAGTCTCACTCTGTGTTTATAGTAACAGCCAGCCACACGCTGAACACGCACCACACACTGACGTTTACAATGATCGGCCACCTAGTCTTTTCCTTAATTCTGCATACATTATCATGTCCAAGGACATGCCGGTCAAACACACTTGGGTAAGTTCAGCTTGGGTATTAGCTGAGAGGGTAATTTTTGATATACACTTTCTGTACCCAATTCATAATTATTCTAGATCTGGCATATCAAGATGATATGGGGGGCATGACAACATTTCTTTGATTATTGTTTGCAGCTAAAGTTGGACATGGGCTAAACATATAATAATTATAAGTAAATTCGGCCACACATGCCTCTCTGACGATTTTTCCGGATTACTTATGGTTCTACTGCAGCCTGTAAACGTGGTCATAAAATGACCAAACAGGCTGCTATCTTTCAACTGCATTTCCACCCTTCTTGATTATGAGCCTCTAGATTTTGAGAGTATCCTCTTCAAAGCTCCTCTTCACACTCAGGGGCCTATTTACTAAGCAGTGTTAGGAGACAGAGTGAAAAGTGATAAGAAAGTGATAAGGTGCCAGCCAATCAGCTTCCAACTGTCATTTTTCAAACACAGCCTGTGAGATGACAGTTGGGAGCTGACAGGCTGTGTTTGAAAAATGACAGTTGGGAGCTGATTGGCTGGTACCTTATCACTTTCTTATCACTTTTCACTCTGTCTCCTAACACTGTTTAGTAAATAGACCCCTCAGTGTCGCAACATTGTGACGTCACGTGCGCTGCAAAGAGAAGAGAACCTGAAGATGGAAGATGGGAACCTGGCTGATATTTATTGTGCTGTGCGCTTCCTTTATTATGATGGATGTCTATGTAAGTATGGCACAATCTAGGCACAGGTGCTGCCTCTCAGCATTATGCCTTTAGCAGCGGCACAGGTTACACCTGAGGGAACGGTACAGCCCTGTATACTTCTGTATACTACTGTATAGTTTTGGTCCCAGTACTGTTTCAAGGTTCAGTCGTGTTACTGATTTATTGGAAAGCAGCATAAAGCAGTTTTCATGTGTTTTCCATCATAGACTAAAAAAGCATATAAAAAATATGGCTCAAAAAAAAAAATTTTGTTTCTGCAGTTTACAACAAAAAAATAAAGGTGTTTTCTTCTACATGCTGGATGTGATCTTTCGTGGCAGGGCTAAAGCATTTCTAAAAAATAAAAACAAACATAAAACATTTTTAAAGGTATTAATTTAAATAATTAACTGTATGGGAAATCATTACAAGGCCCTTTGTCTGACAGATTAATGATCGTCTTGTAACAAGCTTCCAGTGCACAATGTTTGGGTAAATTAGTTATACTGGATAGTCAACATCATACATCATGGATTATACATACAGAAAAGGTCACTTCCGAATGTGAAGGTGCAGCTCAAATATAGTTTCCTCCTTTTTTGTGACTTCACTGTACTAATTTTACAAATTCGCAAATATATTGTATGAACTTGAAGGGATGGAAATTGTGTGTTTCGGTAGATGTTTAGCGGGTGATCACAGAACTTTTGTAGCTGGGCAAAGCAACCTGATTTTTAAACAATCTCTGAGATTGTGGTATTGAGGAACCAGATATTTATTTTAAAAGGTTTAGAAATGCTCATAATCAATACAGAGGTGCATTCTCAATCCACTATGTCAAATCAGATATGAAGACTGTTATGGAATGTATTTAGATTAGAATATGTAATATACAGTATGTCATATATGGTTTATAGTGATATTATTGGTTGTACGCAAATCCGTTGATCTCCATCACTCTTTCCCTCTGTATGAGGCATTTGCAGTAACACAGAGTGAAAATCTATTTCTTGTCATAAAAGCTTTGATAGTTTTAAGCCATCTGGTCACATTGAAAGAAACTCATAAAAGCCTCTACTCCACTCCCCTCCCCAATAAAGGTTAAAGGTCATTTTCTTCTTTGGGTCAAGGGGCCTACAAGGGTTCCCTCTGTATCAAGGGTTTACAAAAAAAACTTGTCAGGAGAGATTATTGACAAATTATTGGACATTCCTGTTAAACAAGCTGCACTATGTAGGAAAAGGAAATTATATAGTTTGTTTAAACCCTTTTAAACTTTCCTTGCATAATAGACAGTCTTTTCTTACCTCGACCTTAAGTATATTGTAGAAGGAGCCAAAGTGTTGAAAAAGTGTGATGTCTGCCTCCTCATGTTGGTATTAGAAAACAATATGGAAGAATACGAACAACCTGGTTTACTCAGTAATGGGCCCATACATTACTACTCAATCAGCCCAATTCTGCTGCGTTTTGCCGATGATTTTGTAAAAAAATATCTGCAAAATCCAACATGTTGGAAAACCTCATTCGCAGATTCCATGTTTTGGTGAGAATCGGTGATCGGTAAATCATACATTGCCATTTTTTTTCACAATTGAATTTTACAAAAATATTAGCAAAACATAGAATTGAGCCAATTGACTGTTGATAGAGAAAGATAAAGTGGAATTGCCCATAGCAACCAATCAGCTTCTAAATGTAATTTCATAGACTGAGCTAGATAAATTATAACTAGAAGGTGCTGACTGGTTGCTAATGGCTACTTGTTCACTTTATCTCTCTCAAAAGTTTGATACATCTACCTCTAAGTAATGAAATCACTGGTTTACACTGCCACATGTATTTGAATGGTATGCAGTCGGGAAGCCGGCGGACCTATTCCCGACAGCCAGCTTCCCGACTGTCATATCCCAGCAAGGGTCTAAAGACAGACGTCAATATGCCGGCGCCTGTCATTAGACATATGCCAGGAGCCTGATGCCCCGCATCCCGATCGAAGGGACGACAGGAGCCGAGCGCGGATAGCCGCGGTGGGGGAGGGTTAAGTTTAGGGTTCCTGGGGGGGACTTAGGGTTAGGCACCCCCCGGGAGCTTAGGTTTAGGCTAGGGGAAGCGGGGGTTAGCGTTAGGCACCCCCGGGGGGGAGTTAGGGTTAGGCACCCCTCCCGGGGGACTTAGGTTTAGGCTGCGGGGAAGAGGGGGTTAGGTTTAGGCACTTAGAGGGGGGATTAGGGTTAGGCACTGGGGGGGAAGGTTATGGTGAGGCACACAAAAAGGAGAGTTAGGGTTAGGGGGTAGAAATAGGTTAGAATATACTTACCTTTGACGATCAGGATTTCCTCCTCTGCCGGGATGCCGCTGATGGGATTCCAACCGCTGGGTATGGGTCCGGCGGTAAATCATACCGATTCCATTTGAATTGTGCATGCTCAGAATCTGTACTCATGTAACTGCGCTACTGCAGAACTGCACACTTCTGGCACATAGATCTCCTTATGACTGGAGAGGCAGAACAGGGAGGGAAAAGATGTCACACAGCCTGTGTGTTGTAAGGGAGTGATAACATTAATGTGGTTAGATGAAATAGTCGGATACAGTATATGCTGTTCAGCAGGCGCATCTGTTGCAGGTGCCTGAGTGCTGCTACAAAATAATAGTGGGGGGGGAAAACAAAATGGGGTACTCCAGCTGGAGACTATAACACTATAGCAGGGAAACTGCAGAGTGGGGTCCCCTTGCTATACTGTCCACCAGTCCTAGCCTGTTCAGCACGGGGATCAATTCATAATGGGAATCAAGCCAGCAAAGGAATCAATCTGTGCACTTATTTTCTCAATAAGCTTCTTTTTATTTGCATATAAAACCTACACAATTGCGTATCTTACTACCAAGACTGTCAATATCATGCAGACAGGCTTTCATATCATGTGTCCTCTTTAAAGTAAAAAATGCAGTATGTCAGTTTTCAGCAGTGATAGGGTTAGTTTACCCAATGCAAATGAGGGGTTCCCGTCTGCAATAACAAGGATGAATGGTAAGTTTTGACGCCTGTTTTATAAGACTATCCTCTAGGCTCCAAACCTTCAAGAGTTCCATGAAAACTCACCTCTTCAGACAAGCTTATCAAATTCCAGAACCACCCACATAACCGCCATAAGCTATCCTACCCAATTACATCCCCTCTATACAGTCCACACATAACTTTACATATTTTCTCTTTCTTCACATCCCACTAACCCTTAGCCCACATTCTTGTGTGACTGGATCATACAGCCCACCAAAAACCTCTGCAATCTATCTGGGCCAATATACAGTAGAATATGTAGCACCTATCAGTGGTGTAACCAGGGGGGGTTGAGCCGGGCACGAGCCCTGGGCACCATGGCAGGCCCAGTAGATGGGAGTGCCGCCGACCAGGGCTTCGTACCTGCACTGACCGCCAGCCTGCCCAACACCATTCTGCCACAGCATTCCTCCTGCCCGTCTATAGGAAAAATGAAGGGGTGGTCTGGGTGTGCACCGGACCACCCATTAGGCAGATCGCCAGCAATTAAATCTAATTACTGTCCGCCCGGTCAGGAACAGATGTACATGCCCATCCTGGACCAGGAGTAAGACCACCCAGGAGTGCTTATGCCAATTTCACAGTTTCCGGTTTTGGCCGGCCAGGGAAGAATCTGATGGTAGCCGGCCGGGTTTTTCAGGCACTCAGTGCCTTTCACAAGCAGCGGCTTTGAGACGCTTTTAATGATTTTTTTTTAATCTAATGGGCATGCACAGCAGCAGCAGCTGCTGCACAAGCCCGGCCAGCACAAGCCCATGTGTGTGAAAGGAAACATTGTTTCCTTTACACCACTGGCGTGCAGGGACGGGACGGACATGGCACAGCAGCCGTCCTTCACAGTGGATATCCCCAGCTGTAATACGACGACCGTGCCGTGCCCATGCCGTGTGAAAGAAGGCACCTGCTTTCAGCCACCACTATTTTTCACACCCGGCAAAAAAACGGGTTGCTTTTTGCCGCCCAGTCAAAACCGGCAAGTGTGAAATAGCCCTTATGCTGTTGTTACAGCTTTCTGTACCTGATGGAGACTCAGCCACCCAATGACTTACATTGACATGTAAGTAAATTTTTTCAGTTGAAGAAAAGGGCAGAGATAGGCAAGGTGAGAGGAGGGGGAGGCTTTTTAGAAATAAATATGTAAAATAATTACATTGTCTCAAATATTAATGTTTGGTCTTCAAAATACCAATAAGTTTGATATAACACTAATTGGACTGATACATATATATATTATACATAATTTATTTATCTAAACAAGCAGTGCTTCGTTTCTATGAAAAAGGTGCTGGTAGTACGTACCTGAAGCTACAAGTTGATACAAGATTAATAGTAGCTTCCACGATCTACACAAGCCTTCAGATGCTTCCACTGATTTCTTCCTGTTTCCAAAAAGGGGTAAATAATTATGCCCAAAAAAGGTGCCCATACGATGTATCATTGAGTACCATCAGAAAATAAAGCACTGAAAAGAAAAGTAGTGATACTACGGTTTGCACATATACTGTATATTAACACTGTACTATTTGCAGACATAGGCCCGTATTCAATTAGTTTCGCACCCGCGATACTTTTTCGCATGCGGACTTTTCGCCTACATCGCGTATTTTAGCCGCGGAAACGTATCACGAGCGCCCATGCGATTCACCGTATTCAATTACAAAACACGCGAAAATGCAATACGGCGAATGCAAACCAGGTGAAAAGTGTTGTCGAAATTGGGGAAATCAGCCTGACACCCCCTAAAAGATGCACTAACATTGGGGATCATTGTACATGCCCCCGAATAGCCCTAATGAAGTTATTTGGGGTACTTAAGGGGTGTCATTTTCATTTTAATTAGCGTATTTGCACTAGTGGTGGAGAACAGCATTAAGCAGATTTTTTGGAGAAAATAAGTAGTCCTGTCAAATTTGGGGTACTTGAAAATGGGTGCAAGCATGGTTTAAAGTCGCTAAAGTTAAGTTTTAAAAAACGTAAAAAATGCACCTGAAACAAGCACCTGCAATAAAAAAAAACACCTCACCCCTACTTGCAGACCCCCCAATAGTCGATTTCGCTAGTTTTTAAGTTTGTACCCCCACTTTGCACTTCTTCACCCCCTTTTTCTAATTCATTTTTAGGGATGTTCCTCTATTATTTTTAGGTTTTTTTACACAGTTATACTTTGGGGGACTGTCCCAAGGGTGCTGTGTGGTTTCCCCACCTTTGCACCCCAAAATAGCAATTTTGCACTTTTTTTCTCCACTTATTCAAAACTTTTTCGCCTATTACATTGCATTGCGTTTTCGAGTACGCAAAAAGCGGATGGAATTGAATGAAGCGATAGTTTTCCGACAGGCGAAAAGTCGCAATCGGCGATACTTTTTTGCGGATCTCCGCTTTCCGCACTTAACTAAATACGGGCCTTTATGGTATTTTCTATATAAATAGTTTCAAAATTTGCAATATTTTTATGTGTCTTGTTCAGTATATATGTACTGTATTGATTGTAAATTTGGGTTTGGAATTGGATACCTGCTATATTGTGATTGTTTAGTTAAAACCCCCTACTTGCGTTACAGGGTGGAATGCAGACCGCATTGCCATGTGTTTACAATAGAGCAGTTGAGACATTCTCTTCCCTGGGGAGGAGCGCTGAAGCTGCTTAAACTTGCACCAGCCCTAGGCAGATGCTGTTTCTGCATCTGACTCTGGCCTTCTAAGCCTGTGGCTGTGTGTCTGGGAATGCAGCTGCTTGCATTGACATGCATGTGACCCTCCCATAACACTCTCACCGAATGGACCAATACTGCATGCACTACTAGCCACCGCCCAGTCAACGCAGAGGAATGAACAACATTTTTTCACAGTATCTCTGATACCATGTGACCTAATCACAACAGCACCTTTGTGCGTACACTCTGAGCCTAATTCAGCTAAGGGCGGAATTGCAAAGCCGAACACATGTAGCTTTGCAATACCGTCCTTGCTATTATGGTAATGCAGCAGGAGTCGTCATGCCAGATGCATGCATTAATGATCCGAGCTGCGTCCTTGGATGATGGTGTGGCTGAGAGACGCAGGGGGGAGATGGTGTGGCTGAGAGACACAGGGGGGAAATTATGCTGTGGCTGAGAGACGCAGGGGGAAGGAAGTTACACAGGAAGCACGAGTCTTGTTGAACAGCTGTTGTATGATGATGAACTTGTTCATATTCCTACACAAACAGGCATCTTTCGGACGATGTGACCTACATGATTAGTGAATACCAACTGAAGACGCTGTCTTCCCAGGGAGGATACATTTCTTCAGAGGTGAGAAACCACCATATAGGTAAGGTGCATATGGAAAGGATTGTTCCAAGAGTGACGAGAAACGGGTGGCATCTCATGTTGGTACGTCCCATTTCCAGTGACCACGCCCCTTCCGGTATGCAACCACGCCCATTTTTACACATGCCTTCGGCGTGCACATGTAGTTTGTTGTGTGTGAGGGGGGGGCGCCAATATTCATCTTGCCCTGGGCTCCAACAACCATAGTTATGCCACTGGCACCAATCCTTGTGTATCAATGCCTATTTCTCTATAGAACGTAAGCTTGCGAGCAGGACCCTCTTAGGTCTATGGCCCTGATTCAGACCCGCTCGCTGCCAGAGGCAGCTCGCAGGTCTGAAGAGCGGTTTTTTTTTGACCACCCACAGCTTTAGCGAGCGGCCAGGTGATGGTCGCGATGGTTGCGACCATCAGGGCTTGCAACGAGACCCTTGTGGTAGGGTCTCATCTGCCGCAAGCCCCAGTGAGCTTCCGGATCTAATAGAGCCGGAAGCTCACCACTGACATCACTCGTGATCACTCGTGATGTCAGTGGGGCCGCCCCCAAATGGGAACGCCTCCGTTTGGCCAGCCACCCCTCCAGACCTGCCTACCAAATGGGGCGAGCTGTCGATCAACATCGACAACTGCCCCTTTTGGATGCAAGCTCCTGGGCTCACGCACGCGCAGTGCGCATGCCGCTTGTGGACACGGCCCGGCGATCGACCCACTTGCGAACACTATGCGCTTGCGAGCGGGTCTGAATCAGGCCCTATGTCTGTCTGTCATTACCCAGTCTTGTTCTGTTACTGTTTGTTCCCAAATGTAATGTGTAACAGAATATGCTGGTGCTATATGGTAATAGAATAAATAAATATCATGACCATTTCTGCATCGCAATAACAAAAATAAAAATAAAATAATTTCATGGTTCAAATTCTACCTATTAAACCTCTCCTTTAGTGTCTGCTGATGACATCAAAATTAACCCATCTTCCCCTGACCTCTCCCTTATTGTATTATCCCATGCAACTGTGATCTGTCCTCTGCTGTATTCCTCACACCCAGAGGTATATGTATTAAAAATCATGTCTGGACGTGATTGCATACCCATGGGTGTTTTGCCTGCTTTTCAAACATGGAGATTTTCTAAAGGCAAACACGGGTGTAAAAACACAGGGCCTGATTCAGAGCCAGACGCTCTGACAGAGCACTCGCTCTGAATCAGGGCCGGCCTTCTGTTTTTTTTAGAGCGGCCTCCTGGCCACTCGCATAGCTGTGGGTGACCACCCACAGCTATAGCGAGTGGCCAGGAAGATGGTCGCGATGGTCAAGACCATCGCGATGATCGGGCTGGCGACGAGACCCTTGTGGTAGGGTCTCGTTGCCGCAAGCCCAAAAGTGCTTTCGGCTCTAACAGAGCCGAAAGCACTCCCACAGACATTACTTGTGATGTCAGTGGGGCCGTCCCCAGACAGTAGGCGTTCTCATGGGAACGCCTCCATCTGGGCAGCCACGCCCCCGGCCCGCCCACCAAAGGGGTGTGCTGTCACTCAACATCGACAACACGCCCCCTTTGGTATGAGACCCGGAGCAACGGTTTGCCCGTCACTATCTGGGTCTCGCGCATGCGCATGATGGAGCCTGCTCCGTCGTGCGCATGCGCACTGGGCCACCATCAACCCGCTTGCGAGCAGGTCTGAATCAGGCTCACAGTTCGATCTGCAAAACATGGCCGAAAACACAAATAGAAGGTTATACATCATTGAACCAACTCGCAAGTACTTACCGTAGACCGGAATACAACAGAGGGATTTACTAAGAATCATGTTTGAATAGGCAACCTCGTATAGCTCTGATTAAGATCCAACAAAAAGTTTCAGAGGGAGGGTTACATTTTCCTAATATTGAAGCTGCATACACACATAATGATTTAGTAAATGAACGATTTTAGTAAATGATTTTCATTAATTTTTCAAGGGAAAAATGAACGAAAATCGTTTACTAAAATCGTTCATTTACTAAATGTAATGAGCGATTTTTTTGAACTACAAACGATTTTTGCATATTCCCTTATTGAAAATCGTGGAGTTGGTCAGTCTGACTGAACTACAAACTACAAACGTGAACGCGCATGAACGATAATCGTTCATCGTTTTAACTCAGAAAGTGAACGATTTTTTTCAACGATTGAACGATAAACGATATCGTTATCGATAATTGCTAAAAAAATCGTTGTGTGTGTATGCACCTTAAGGGCTCTATTTACTACAATCCGCATTGGTAATGCAGATTGTAGTGTGATATTACCTAGTGAATTCGCATTGCGAATTCAGGCAATATCACAGGGATTTACTTGCGATAAAGCTCTGTCCCTGCTAATCCTCTTCGGAGCCTTATCACGGTGTTTTCGCAAAAAATACCGTGATTAAGTGCCCGCACATGCACCGACCGGTAGCCGCTGCTACCCCCCTCATGCGCTAAGCCCGCCCTCCAGCGCTAAGCCCTGCCCCCCGTGAGCACGGACCCCCCTCCCCCCCGCGACCCCCCTCTCCCCCTTACTTACACTTACCTGCATGCTGCAGGCCTTCGGTGATGTTCTCCATTCCTCTGGTCAGGTGATCTCCCATACTGCACTGCTGCCCGATCACCTGATGACCGGGCAGCAGTGCACTGTGGGAGCAGTGGCGTAACTAGGGCAGGGCGAGTGGGGTTCATGCCCTGGGCGCCGTTGGACCGGCGGCGCGGGGGGGCGCCGCCGGCCACGGTACCGGCCCGCCCTAGATAGCCAGTGTAGCGCCGACCGCAATGAGTGCGGTCAGCGCTACACATTTGCACAGGACCGGCGCTAGGCTTCCAGCGCCGGTCCTGTGCTGCACGCCTGAGCCCGTTCCCTCCCCCTGAGCGCTTGCCCAATAGCGCCAGGAGGCGGGCTCAGGCTGTGCATAACACACGCATCGCCGCCAGCGCTGGTGGCGATTCGTGTGTTAAACAGCAGCCAATGAGAGTCAGATAGACTCTCATTGACTGCAGCAGCACCCACTGCAAGAGCCGGACTTCCGTCCAGCTCCTGCAGTGGGTAATGGGACTGACGTCATGACGTCAGTCCCATAATGCTGAGCGCGCCAGCCCGGGCGGACTGGAGGGCGGGAGCGGCATCGGCATCGCGGACAGGAGCAGCGTGGAATCAGGTAAGTATATTTTTATATATATTTATTTATTTTTAAACCTTACCTATCTGCACAATGGGGGAGGGGTTGGCTACTACTGGGGGAGGACATCTACTGGGGGTGCCATTGGGAGGACCTCTACTGGGGGGGGCTACTCTACTGGGGACTACTACTTGGGGGGGGACTACCACTGGGGGCATTCTAAAAGGGGCACTGCACTCGGGGGACCACTAATGGGGGCAATAATAGGAAGGGCCACTACAGGGACCACTGGATAGGGGGGGTCACTACTGGGAGCCTGCATCAGGGGGACCACTACTGGGGGCACTGCATGGGAGGGGGGGGACACTACTGCTGGGGGCACTATATAAGGGGCTTACTGCTAGGGGCACTGCGGGGACCACTACAGGGGGCACTAGATAGGGGGGATCACTACAGGGTGCCTGCATAAGGGACCACTACTGGGAAAACTGCATGGGGGGGACTACTGCTGGGGGCACTATATAAAAGGGCACTGCATAAGGGGATACCGCTACTGGGCGCACTGCATAAGGGGGAACACTACGTGGGGCACTGCATTTGGGGGGGCCACTACTGGGGGTACTGAGTAAGGGGAACTAATTGGGGGCTGTATAAGAGGGACCACTACTGGGGATACTGTATAAGGGGCACTACTATGGGCCTGCATGAGAGGGACCACAACTGCATACTGGGGGTACTGTATAAGGGGTACTACTGGGGTTAAGGTGCATATGGATAGGAATGTTCAGTTTGAAAATAAAGGGGTGTGTCATGTTGACACGCCCCATTTTTAAGTGACCACGCCCATTTTTTTGCCACACATGGGGGGGAGGCTCCCTTTTCAAATTTGCCCTGGGCTCCAAATACCCTAGTTACACCACTGTGTGGGAGACCAGCTGACCGGAGGGGAGTCATCACCGGAGGCCCGTTCACCGGTCCCTGGAGTCAGGTAAGTAAAAAAAATTTTTTATATATATTTTTTTTTTTACAGTAGTCAGCTTGTGGTCTGTTTAGACCACACAGCTGATTACAGGGACCGACTCCCGGCTCTGCTCTCCCCGTTAGAGCAGGGCAGGAGGCTGGTAACAGGGGGAGACCCTGGATAACACCACCTCCAGGTGGCGTTATTATCACAGGGCTTTCCCCGGTATTTTTTTACAATTTATTTTTAGTAACTATGGTCAGATCACATTTCCCATTACAATTATGGGAAATGCGATCTGCTTTACTAAAAATAAATGATACTTAGGGGTTGGAGTAGAATTTTACGAATTCTACTCCAATTGCCCTGCAATAACTATAGGTGATACTAAAATAATATGAAAAGGGTGTGAAAACACCTTTTTTCATATTATTTTAGTAAAAATAATGTTGATAAATAGAGCCCTAAGAGATACAATTTAGCCAGTATGATCAGATAAATAAGGGATTGGTTACATAATAGAGATAAGTATACAAACACTACTATAGAACAAACATTTATTACAGATATGTCACTCATAATTTTTACATACTATAAAATCTGACATTACAAGAGAGACACAGGGCAATCCTCTGTTAATGATGGTATGAAAACATGGGAAACTGTAAGAAAGATAATAGGTTTGAATTATAGGTATACACTATTTTTGCCATTTGTTAACAACCCATTATTTCAACGGGGAGAAGCAGCTGAGATATTTGAAAGGGAATTATAAAGGTAGGAGATTTAATAAATTTGGGAACGGGTAACTGATGTATATTTAAGAAATCATGAGGAAATATGAACTAGCTGCAAATTATAAGTTTGCCTTATTTCAAGCCAAGGAAGTGATACAGGAGTTAACATATAATGATATTAAAAATTACCTGGATAAGGTACTCAATCAACAGAAAATAGATAGAAAGGCGACTACGCTAAATTACAATCTTTTAAGAAATGTGTTCTATATACTTATTGTAAAGAAGGGAATAGAGAAATGGCAGGAGGCTTTCCCCGACATTTTGACAGATAAGATATTGAGAACATTAGAATATTCTAGTAAAACTATACAATCTATGGCAGAGTCAAACGAATGTCCAAAATGTAAGGAATATAGGGCCTGATTCAGAGCCGCTCGTAAGCGGCCGCTCGTTCGCTCCGAGCGATGTTCGCACAACTGCGCATGCGGCCCCTTTTTCTGAACGAGCGAGCGCAAATAGCGTCCGGCTCTGAATCAGGCCCATAATGCCTTATTATATGTTTATGGGAATGCTCGGAGGTTAAATATTTTTGGGAACAAGTACAGAGTTTTGCATATACTCACTTAATCAGTGACGTGCTGTGAGATCAATGGCTGGGGAGGCACACGTATAAAAAGTAAAACAGTTTTTATATCAAAACTCTGGAGCATGACAGAGAGTATGATAGGGGAGGGCGTATCTGCCTCCCCTGCCTACCTTGACTGCACATCCCTGCACTTAATAGATTATGTTCCTTTACAGCTCAATGGGCAATATTGGGGATAATTGGCCCAGATGTAAAATGTACTAAAGAAAGTAGGAAAATACTTATACTACAATAATTTCAGCAGTAGCAAAAAAGTCTATACTACAGAAATGGATTGAACCTAATCCTCCGTCATTGTCATTATTTTTAAATAAACTATTCTCTGTGTTCTGAATGGAGTGGATAAAAGCTGCTATACATAGGAAAAAATATATAGAGAGGTTGTTTGAAATTTGGGAGGGGTTTATTAATTCACTACCTGTGTCTCTAAGAACACAATTGCATAAACGTTTTGAGAACTCAGAATGGTATGAAAAAAGGGTTATTAGGGGGAGATCCGTCCATAGACATGTTGGAATGAAATAGACATAAAATTAAGGAGAATTAGATACATACATAGGTATAAATAAATAATGAAGTAAAAATATACACCTGATACGATATGAAATAAAAAACTGGAGAATACTAAGAATGTGGGAATTGCTAAGATGCGTAAATATTTTCAATGTAATATTGTATAATGAAACACTTGTGAATATAAAGAGAATTTGAATAAGATGTAAAAAAAAAAAGAATCATGTATGCAAATGTGAGAGGGGGTCTGGTTGCGGAGGGAGAGTCGGTTCCATGCTGGAATCTAGTGTCCACTGATACGGCGGGAGACTTCGGTCCGTGTGGCGCAGTGCAGCGACGAGGCACGAACACTGACGAGCTTGCATATGAAAGGAATCAAACTCGTCCAATAGAAATACAGGCTTTTGAAGTTGACGCAGTTCGTGAGCCAATCATGGCCCGCGAGCAGGCAGCCAATCAGAATCAGCTGTGGAGAGCTAATCGCGGCTTACTGCCTTATTGCTCCGCCCCCTCATGGCGTCTTACATTAGACGCTGCAGAGCGGGGGGTGTCAGTCCATCGGCGGAGCTCGAGGGAAGCCACCGAAAGCCTGCCATGAGCAAATAGAGAAGACGGAGACGTTACAACTGAGCATTGAAGACGGCGGCTGTCTGCGGTGGGCGATGCCAAAGCTAAGGACCGTGGAGATCTGTAGTGGTGGGAAGCAAAAGAGCTCAAGTGAAGCTTCCCACTACAGACTCTCCTAGCAGTACGGGTAGGTGGCCGTGTTGTTAGAGGCTTAGCTTTGCTTATAATCATTTCTATTGTTATAAAGATTGCTATTTTTCTGATTAAGAAATGACTCACACTTGGTTGTTGCTTTTCTAGGAAACCTGGATCTAGCAACCTCTTGTTCGCTGGCATACACGGTGATTTGGGTGAACAACACATCTATTTCCAGACAGTAGATGATCAACAGGATACATGTAGCATTTGCGGAAGGAACATTGCACAAGAAAATGGAAGGACATGTAGACAATGCAGAACAATTATTGATTCCCTGAGTTATGAAACATCTTCTAGACATTAGACTAACTAGTTTTAGGGTCGAGACTTACATGTACGGAGGATAGGTCACACCTCCTTCAATGGGGGAGGATCTTACATATGAGTTCTGCAGCAGGGGTCATATGTATATGTCTCTGTACCTAGGATAGCTTAAGGACTCGACCCTAGTTAGGCAGTTGAGGGAACGATTAAGTTAATGAATAAAAAGAAGGTTGATAAAGTTAACATTATGTTCTGCATGTTTGGCTGCCATCTTGTAATATCGGCAGCCATCTTGTACCATTTTGTGCTAAATGTTATTCATGAACCTATTTCACTGTCAGCTGTATGACTTGCAAGAGACAATACATGTTTAGAAATGCTTAGATTAGAGACTCTCACCCACTTAGCTGGCTGTTTCTGAGAAGCAATCTCAAGGATAGGACTGCATGCACATTCCAATGACAGGCTGTGCATCCCCCAAGAACAACCTGTAGATGTAGCCTTCAGCTTTTTATCTTATTGCTATGCAGAATATCTAGTAGGTGGGGGTTTAAAGACTTTTACCAACTGCTACCAAAGTGCTATAAAATGTAACTGAACACTGCAGAGAATATCTTAACCCACCCCTTGCCTGTGTGTTTTTATTCTCCCCGACCTGATTGTAAACAACTGATTCCTGACACATATACAGAGCTCTCTTTGGGCCCGGTGAGGTCCAAAGAACCAGATTCCACAATAGCTTCACACCACCAATTTGCCATCAACTCCCCAGAGATCTGCCTCTACTGTGCAGGTGGGTCCTTGGAAGAAGGCGTGTTTGGCTGTATGGTTACTCACCTTTAAGCAATATTGCTAACAAACCCTTAGGGGTCTGTCATGTCTCCGCAGAGTGCTGGCCTTGCTGCGGGTGAGTTGTAGTACCTAGGGCACAACAGAGCTCCGGAGTGTGACTGTGTGGGTGACTCTGCATACAGCAGCATTCCCCGCTTGGTGCTCAAGCCACGTCTCCACCCTCAACTCTGCAGTTTGTAGAACAAAAATGTGAAAAAATTTTAGTGCTTGAACGAAGTGCCGGTATGTCATACCGTTGCACACTTCTATATATATATAACTAGCTGAAGTACCCGGCATTGCCGTGTTTAAATCTTCAAGTTATTAAGTTAGGCATCCCAGACCTATTGCCACCCCTCTGTGAAGTTTTCATCATAATCCATCCAATGGAAGGCCCAGAACATGCTCCCCGGGTCAAATTCCTGCTCACCGTACACCAACAGGAGTATGTCTTCTGGGATCCAAAGTTAGCACTCTGTGAAAATGTTGCCAAATCCATCCAGTAGGCTCAGAACATGCTCCCCAGGTCAAAGCTCTGCCCAGCATACACCAACGGGAGGTCCGAACGGGACCCTAGCCCCCTAAAATCTGGCCAGGATACAACTGGACCACCTCGCGTTGGTTTCATCCCAATCGGTGCAGGGGTGTCCGAATGCATAACCGGACAGACAAACAAACAGACCAATGAATTTTATATATAAGATTTTTTTTAGTATACAGCCAGTATTGAAGTAGTTAAATAAGAAACACTATACATCATTATACAACATCATTATGAACTGAAGCCCATACTTTACACAATTCTAGAGCTCAACAAAGCCAAGAAACTTGTTAAGTTCAGTGTTCTGTGTGATTGTCGAAGTGTACATTGGAGGGCTTATTTCCCTTAACAATAAATTAAAGTCTTTTATTTAAAATGAAAACATATTAACATAATACTATTTGCCGTTTTGACATCTTTTATGTGTGAGAAGGAGTTTGCAGCAAGATAATCAGTTGCATGCCTCAGTGGATTTAAAAAATCTGTGTGAATGAATGATTCATGCAGAGGAGTTTCATATTTCGGTGGAAGGATAAAGTGCCAATGTGGTTAGAAAGGACACATCCTAAGTCTGTATGCCCCATTAAACTTTGGAAAGGAAAATGGGTTTTGGCAATTAATTTCTGCCTGCCAACAATGTGACTGAATAAGTGACCCAGGATTTTGGTTACAGCTGAGTAGAAAGTAATATTTGTGCCCACGACGAGGTGGAAGATCAGGCTGAGGTCATGTGACCAATGGTCTGGTTCATCAGCCGTTTACAGCAGGTGCACTGTATACCACCTGGAAAATTGCAGAAGGGAGGGGATATGTGGATAGTTTAACCTTTTGTTTGCTGGAGCGAGTGCAGGTGATGAGATGAAGAAGTTTCATACTTATTAATATGGCAGAATGAAGCAACAAGCCTGGATTTGGGGAAGCAATTCTACTTAGTTGACAATGCTATGGGATGTATTCATCTCTTCTCTCTCTATATATAAAATAAAGTCCCCGGTTTAGGGATCTGCCTGTTCGTTCGGACTTAACTCTTGAACAATTGGACGGATTTTGATTGGGTTTTCACTATTCACTCAGAAACCCCTCTAAGTGCGCCAATGCTGTGTAGGAAGGAGAAAGGAAGACACACGGACAAGCCTTGGATGTGCAGAAATGCATTTCAGCTGGCCGGGTCAAAGGTCGAACTGTGACTCGATTCCAGCAGTACAGGGTCCCAGCAGCTCAGAGGAGACAGCTCAGATTGTTCTCAAACAGCTTTTTTTCATATAAAAAAATATTTTTAATATAAAATGTTATTAAATACGAACACATCCACATCCATTGTTTACCCCTTTTAAAATGCAATGGGATTTTTTTTTTCTGCAGTAGTACAAAGTATGTAATGCAACTAAATGGCTGCAACTTAGTACAATATAGCTAATAACTGGAGGGGTCAATACACAAGCCATACCTTCAAACTTGGGCTCACTGGAAGGGGCATGGCGTAATAGCACACCCCCATCGTCATCACTCCCGAAGATGCTGGGCTACCCCCAGACTCTCCCCCTTACTGTGTAGATGCCAGTGCTCCCTCCAACACCCCCCTCCTCTGTCCCTGCTAAAAGTGGAACTATTATGGGTAAGCACAAGCAGCCAATAAGAAGTCATCAGATTGAGATGCCGATAGATGTCATCATCCATGCATATCATTGTATCAGCATGCCAGCACTGTCCTAAAAAGATATATCGGATACATGAACATGCTGTGCATACCCGCCCATGCTCTTTATCTCCAGGCATAGGGAAGCACAAGTCAGTGAATTGCAAAACACTGTATATGACATATGTATAGCAATTTAATACATTTTATAATTTAAACAGTGTTTACAAGTCTTAAGTCTCCCAAAGTATCTTATCATCTAGTTCTAATAATTAGTTCCATTTGTCCTGGGTCAATTCCTAGTGCAATGAGTTAGATGCAGATACAGGGTCTGATGCACAGTCGCTAGCGCCATTTTCCCAGTGATTTCTCTACTGTGCGCATGCAGATCTCAGGGAAAATGGCGCTGGCACCATGGTCCCAGTGATTTCTGTGGTGCTGGTGGAGAGATAAGTATAGTCTGTGGGTGCAGGGTGTGCAGTGTTGGCCACCTGCACCCAGGAAACCATGTTCACCCCGCACCCTGCACCCATTAAGATACGCCCATGTGACGGATATCAAACAAATATATAGATAAGAGCAGAGCAGTCTGTCCGCAAAGATGCATAGCAATTATTGCCAACTTGCGTTCATGAGCTGCTGATGACCCTACAGCTAGAATAACACTAAAATAATAAAATTCCTCTTGATTTTAGTCAGAATTTCACACTAATTCTATAAGTAGACGATGTATAGACTGACCACCGAAGTATTGCAAGAGCTGGAATAAAGTGCATTGAAGCTCAGATATTGGTAGATGGCACATCAGGAGCTGAGGTAAGAGTAGTAGTATGTGATGTGGAAAGAATGTAGAGATTATGGCGTCAACTACTGATCTAGGGCAATGATTAGAGGTGCAAGTATTATCATTATTAATAATAATTAAAGAGGTGCAAAATGCAGAAACTCATGGAGATGGAAGGTGGAAATGAGGGAGAATGATACCAGCACATAGGATAGAATGACTGGTGAACACCACCTCTTCATTGTTTATGTGAAAATTAGAAGCTGAGAAATATTCGCTGCATAGCTGCTGTACGTGTTTTATTAGTGTGATTAGTGAAGAGGCCTGATTCAGAGCCGGACGCTCTTTTAGAGCGCTTGCTCTGAATCAGTGCCCGCCTTGGCCGCTCACATAGTTGTGTCAAGACCATCACGACCATCGTACTTGCGACGAGACCCTTGTGGTAGGGTCTCGTTGCCACAAGTCCCAGTGGACTTCTTGCTCTGTAAGAGCAAGAAGTCCACTCACTGACATCACTTGTGATGTCAGTGGGGCCGGCCCTAGACGGTAGGCGTTCCCATGGGAACACCTCCGTCTGGGCAGCCACGCCCCCGGCACGCCCACCAAAGGGAGTGTGCTGTCACTCAACATTGACAGCACGCCCCCTTTGCAGCGAAACCCGGAGCGACGGCTTGCCCGTCGCTATCCGGGTCTCGCGCATGTGCACGAGGGAGCCGCCTCCGTCGTGCGCATGCGCACTGGGCCAACATCGTCTGAATCAGGCCCACAGTTCGATCTGCAAAACACGGGCGAAAACACAAATAGAAGGTTATACATCATTGAAGCAACTCGCAAGTACTTACCGTAGACCGGAATACAACAGAGGGATTTACTAAGAATCATGTTTGAATAGGCAACCTCGTATAGCTCTGATTAAGATCCAACAAAAAGTTTCAGAGAGAGGGTTACATTTTCCTAATATTGAAACTGAATCAGGGCCTAAGTGTCTACACAGGAGATGCTGATATGATTTGGGTATTAATGAATAGTACATAATTAAATATAACCCACAAAACAGGCATGTGATGCAGAAGTGATGGAGCAGTTGTTCACCCTAACTTGTGCTGGTTTTAATAGAAGGTAGGGCTAACAGCAGTTTACGTTTTAGGGTGCACTGTATTTATCAAACAGTGGGCCTGATTCAGAGCCGCTCGTAAGCGGCCGCTCGCTCGCTCCGAGCGATGTTCGCACATCTGCGCATGCGTATGGGTCGTAATGCGCATGCGCCGACCAGTCAGTGCGGTCGGAAATCCTGTGTTCGCAAAATAGCGAGTGCCTGCTAATTTGAGTGACAGGATGAGGAGTTTGTGGGTGGTAACAGGGGAAGGTGCTTGAAAACGGGGAGTGGAGATCCGAACGCAGGAGTGCATAATCAACAAAGCAGCGTCATCGGCCACGTCACTTGGTTGTCTCTTAGCCTGAACTGTTCGCATGATTGCGGTAGGAAAATCCTACCACAAGCACTGCTAGCAGTTCAGACGCCTTTCGATGTACTCGATTAATCTAATAAATAGCGGAGATGACGTAGGATGCGAGCAGCCAGGGGGCGTCTTTACAAAATAGCAAGCGCATATTTCGTTCGCTCGCTCAGACATAGAGGCGTCAACAGACCGCAAAGAGCGAGCGCTCTAATAAAATATCCGGCCCCTTTTTCTGAACGAGCGAGCGCAAATAGCGTCCGGCTCTGAATCAGGCCCTGTATTTGCAAAATATTACCTGAAAACACCCATTTTCAGGGGCAATCACCAAATACTAAGGATCCCTGGATGTATGTAGTGTTCATTCTAGCACCCTGCACCTGTCTTAACCTGTGCAGTTCCTCTTTCCTGTCGCTCTCTGCTCTGGTGCCTCTAGCACACTCAGCGAATGCAACAAACTGCAGAGACACAGACCAGAGTGAAGCACCACAGGATATAGAGCGACACCCCAGGCAGGAAACAGGAACTGCACGGGTTGTGAAAGGTGTAGGGTGGTAGAATGAACACTAGTATGTACGTGATACAACTGCATTTGTCGGAGGTCCCCCGTTTTCACTCACAAAAGCAGCACCCATAGGAGTCTACGGGAGTTGCTAAAATGCAATCCAGCTTGGCTCTGGTAGCTAATGCTGAGATAGGCATGGTAGCTTATAAGCTACATTATACAAAAGTTACCAGAAGGATCTGTAGGATTCCTCCACAGCAATGACTACACAGACCAAGCATACATAGTACCGCAGAGGGGTCCCGATCACTTTACATCTTAGACTTTGTAGTGACCATCGGGCTTGCAAACATCTCTGAATCAGGCTTACAGTCGGAACAGCTTAGGGCATTACTGTATATAATTGATGACAAAAGAGGGAGCAGCACTAAATACTGGGGTAATACAAATATTAGGATAAGTGGATGAGATGAAATGCTAAAGGAGCTTAGATGTTTTGCTTTTAACACCAGTTCCATTTAAAATTTGGGGGTTACAGCAACCTAGAAGCAAGCCAATGCTTAGTATATTTACTACGAAAGCTGCGAGTATATTTACTATGAAAGCTGGGTACACACTATGCCATGTATGTAACTAGAGATGGCACCATCTGTACACACACTGCACAATGCGGTATATAATGGCGCGATGTGTGGTTCCATGCTGCATTTAGCAGCACGGGGCCGTTCATTGCATCACTCCATCTGCTATGCAGCAAGCTGATGGGACAATGTGATGAATGACCCGCAGGCCCACGCAAGTGGGTGTACAGTATACAGTACATACTATACGATTCACACAATATATCGTTCCAATCCGCTGAGGAACAATATATATCGTGCAAGGGTTCGCATAGTGTGTACCCAGCTTTAAACTTCTGCCTGCAGTGTTGGACAAACCAGGAAGTTGAAAGTACTTATGAGGCATTTAGAATGAGTGGGGAAAGAGCAGCAGAAGTGCTACAGTAGGACTGTCTTGCAAAGACACCGTAGTAAAAACAGATTTCCCTAGATGAACCAGAGCTGTGGGGTGGTAAGACAGTAGAGAACATTTACAATCACAAAAAGATGTAATGTTGGTCTAAAGCACTGAAGATGAATCATTCTGCTTTGGGGCGTCATTTGTCTTTGCATAATTGCTTGTTTTTTGGAGACAAGCAGGGATTAATGTGACAAAATGGTGTTGCTTGGGGTTGGGTATGAACTACCAGCAGTCAGGATGCCTACTGTCAAAATGCAGACAGCGGCATCCCGATGCTCGGTATTCCGGTAAGTATACTAACCCTCCCCCTTTCTCCCTCTAACCCTCCCTCCTTGCACCCTAACTCTCCCCGTTAGTGCCTAAACCTAACTTTCCCCCCTTGGTGCCGAAACCTAACTGTCCCCTCTTAGTGCCTAACCCTAACCTTTCACCCCCAGTGGTGCCTATCCCTAACCCCCCCCAGTGGTGCCTAACACTAACCTCTCTCCCCACAAAGTCTAACCCTAACCCTGCTGTGGTGCCTAAACCATTACAACCCCCGCCTCCGGTGGCTAACAGCTTAGTCACCACGGTGTACCTTCGATCAGGATGTCGCCCGTCGTCGGTATTCAGATAGGTGTCTGGATTTTGATATGCCATCTATCTAGACACCTGTACTGATTGATAATAAGGTACACATGTTCTGATCTAGTATGATGTTTATTGTTAACTAACTCTAGAATAAGTGTATTTATCTTGAGCTCTCTCTGATGTCATTCTCTCTGATGCCATTGCATTTTATTAAAACGTTTTATGGGAATATAAATGTTCTTTATGATGAATTTATTGTATTGATAGCTGTGCTGGTGATTTGAACAATTACTATCACCTGGGATTAATTGTTAATCAAAATAACAGTTTACTGTGATTGAACACTGACCGTTTAAATATCTGGTCTGACAGCCACAATTTTATCTTCTGAGGAAACCGTTGTATGGTCTAATAACGGAGAAACGCGTTAAGTTTGTGGACTAAATACTGGCTGTTTGACAAGTGGATCTGCTTAACATTGTGGTGCTACGGATGTAAAACCTCTGTTTTTTATGCAAGAGCCGTGACTTCTTCTCATATCTGGGCACTGATGTGTTGCTCCCACTGCCGCCGACGTCATCACATTGGCAAGGGGCGATTCTGATTATCAGACAGGGAACGTAATTCACAGAGGATTGCCCTACCACCGGTACTATCTGGGGACTGATGTGTTGCTCCCACTGCCGCCGACGTCATCACATTGGCAAGGGGCGATTCTGATTATCAGACAGGGAACGTAATTCACAGAGGATTGCCCTACCACCGGTACTATCTGGGGACTTTGCCTTTGCTCAGGATTTCCCTAAGTGGTGAGACTATATTGAAGCAAATCATACTAACACACTGGCTCTGCTAATCAAGTTTCTATACCACTAGTGGATTCCCACAGGATCCTTTGAATTACATAATTCAAGCGACTAAAATTTGCCAGTTATCAGTGATATATCTCTATGAGAATATGTTGATGTAGGATATTAGTTACACTGTATCTTTTATTTTATTGATGTATTTATATGTAATGTTATATATGCATTCAATTTATTATTAATTAATCAAGTGCTCCCTTGGGTATGTATATATATATATATATATATATGGAAAATGGGGTGGAAAGGACAAGCGCCAAATAGTGTGATAAATTAAAAAATAATTGTGCCCGTGCTCAAATAATAATGTGCGTACCAAAAGATAAATCTTTAAGGCTTATCTGTAAATCTTGTCAGTCGATTGAGTATACAAAGCTGGACCCGGGTTACTGGTGCCAGATAGGACCTTAGTAGGGAAAGGCTCCGATAGATTCTTGTGTAGATGCATATAGTGTTAACCTTTGGTGACTTTATCCAGGTTTCTTCCTTATTTTTCAGCCCCAAAAGTACCCACATAAAGTGGTGATGGTTCCCCGCTGTGAAGTTTCAGATTCAAAGTCACTGGCTGTGCACAGGCTCAGCGGTGTTCATACTGCGGGAATCACCTCCAAATCACCTGGACCACTGTTGAATTGTGTATGGACACAGATACAGCTCTCTCCAGTACCAAAGGTTAACACTATATGCATCTACACAAGAATCTATCGGAGCCTTTCCCTACTAAGGTCCTATCTGGCACCAGTAACCCGGGTCCAGCTTTGTATACTCAATCGACTGACAAGATTTACAGATAAGCCTTAAAGATTTATCTTTTGGTACGCACATTATTATTTGAGCACGGGCACAATTATTTTTTAATTTATCACACTATTTGGCGCTTGTCCTTTCCACCCCATTTTCCAGATCACTGTTTCATCTGATTGCCATACAGACCTACGGAAGGGACTGCTGCCTCCTCTTATTTGAAGGATTCAAGTGGTCGATTAACTTTTTATATGTATGACACCTGCACTTTAGTGTCACAGTCGGGTTGATGCGCTGTGCGCGATCCAAGAACTACTATTTCCATATATATATATATATATTTACTAATTTGGCTTATGTTGATCTTAATTGGGTAGTGTTTCCAGCACTACTATTGGGAGCTGCTATATAGCTAACAATTGATTATTATTGTATTTTATTGGTTGCGCCTAATTTTTATACTTAGGTATTATATATATCTTTTTGTCTGGATTTTGACGCCTATCTTTAGTCACGGGTCGGGCTTCCGACGTCTACTCACTACATCCCATTGCTTTCCATATGAATGAAGGCTATACTGTACCTATTTTATGGGAAGAGATATTGATTAATTTTAAAGTTGGATATTGTGCAAATTTGTAAGTGTTCCTATTTTTTCTTTAGTTTTGTTTATTTATTATTTTAAACACCGTGGGGCAGATGTATTATAGTGGCACTTAACGTGCCGCTATAACGCTTCCTGCTTTGACTCTTTACGGAGGCGAAGCAGGAAGCACTAACAATGATATGTATTAACATCTCATCGGCCATAGCGGGCGAGTGTTAACTCCCCCCTCCGTCAGTCCCTGCCTGAGTACAAAGCACATCAGCCTAGTGCTGATGCACTGTGTCTCTCTCCCGGCCGCTCCACTGAGCATGCGCGGGATCTCGCGAGTATCGCGAGATCCCATGTGCAGCCCTGGAGCCGGCAGCCCCCACAGCAGGGACAGCGCTGTCCCTACTGTGGGGATAGGGCATCGCCAGGCTGTAGCTGTTGATAGTGATAGCTGCAGCAGGTGGAACGCTCAGGCGAACTGATTGTTCATACATAGCCCAAGCTATCGGCGCTGCTATTTTGCACCTGTCATTTACCAGCCAGCCCCCAATCATACATGGGGGAGAAGCAGTATCTGCGCACATAACGTGCGATGATGTCGCTTCGGCGCTTCATACATCTCCCCCCATGTTTTATAAAGGAAGCACCTTCAGTGGCACAAATAGTTCAAGTTAAATAACTTGAAGCTTGAAATATAGCTCTATTGCCGCCTTATTGCTCGGTTGTCATGACTTATATACATGAAACATAAGTTTCTAGATGACCAGCATAATAAAGAGGAAAATCAACAAATAAAATAACATATTATGGATTGGTCTTGTATGTGAAATTTACAATATTTGGAGGGATCACTTTTAATTTTGCAGTTATGCGCATTTTAGTTACGGGCCAAAGAAAAGTTGCATTAAATTTTTGTATGTGACCTTCTTTCCTGGCTGGAGGTACTGTAAATGTAAAGTCAGGACCACCAAAAGATATTTTGGGTCCTGGTACTATGGGGCATGACCAATCAAACGAGGCCACGCCATATTGTGAATATTGGGGCCCTTTCCAGAATCTGCACACTGCCATGCCCACAGATGGAGTCATGGTCACTCTATCCTAGGCTGCGGTTGCAAGTCCCTGGCAGGCCCAGGCCCCGGACCTGCTTAGGCACTTTGTACCCGCACCCTACCCCCAGTCTTGACACTCCTGATTTTAGTGTGCTGTCACCAGGTTAAGAAAGAGATAAGACAGAGAGACTGAGAGTTTTTATGTTACTGGCTATAGTGTGTGGATTGGCTGGATCTATTTAGAATCTAGATATTTCATTATTACCCACCTGAGCAATATTAATAGGCAATACCCACTTAGCATTATAATGTGTTTTATACTCAACACACTATGGGCCTGATTCAGTAAGGATCGCTATTCTGTTAATACGTACGCAACGTAGTTGCTAATATCAGCAGTGATATGGAAATGATTGCATTTGCATTTCGATCGCAGCCTAACATAAGGACGCCCACTTCCCCTTACTCACATCCGTATACTTTAGTAACATAGCGAAATAATCATTAACATCGAGTAACATCGGACCCATACGCACAGTTAAGGCAGGTCAGACCTCACTCAGGAATTGCTAACTCCAGCGCACGCTATGAGGCCTCAGGCTGTGTATGGTATCGCGGAGGATAATTTATGCACGCCCATGCAATGGCGTTGAAACACACTGGCATGCCTGTGATTGCCGACCACCCCCCACCCCCGTCACCACCCACAAACGACACTTCCTGTCAATCACTCTGCGATGGGTCTGCATAGCTGCTGTGATCGCAGTGGCCGGTTTGTGCACGCACACTGCGACGCATGAGCAGTATGCAGCAATCGGCCGATTGCGTGCGTAATAACAACTGCGATTCTTGCTGAATCAAGCACCATATACATTATAATATGTCTTTTACGTTTTATAGGTTTGTTTTGTATGCAAAGTTTTCCTGTGATGCTCTATGCCTTAAGAATGATTCTTGTACCATCATTGATGTATATTATTTAAAATAATATTAATATTTTACTGCACATTATTTATAGTAGTTATACAGTCTCTATTAAATCAGATACAGAAGAGTCTGCTGTATTATACATTGCTACTGACAGAGCAGGGTTGTTGACCTATATCAGTGACTACGGATATGAGATGGACTTTCACAGAAATGTGGCAGTGTACATATACAGTATATATGTAATATAATGATATTAAAAATGAAAGGAAAAACTTCAGGACACTATAGTCAACTATATATAAACTATTGCACTGATCCACGTTAGACTGGAAGCTGTTGAAATTGTTTGCTAAGAATGCACCGTAAACACGGTCAGAATCATACAGTGATGTTGGATGTGTATTATGCATTTTTATGACATTATTAAAAAATCACAAGTCTCTGGACCTCATTCAGAGTCGGTCGAAGCGGCCGCACGGTCGTACGCCACCGATGTTCGCTATATTGCGCATGCGTAAAGTTCGCAATGCGCGTGCGCAAACTAGCCGCTACGATCAGAAATGTATCTCTCCTTGAACACAGCCAGGTCGGTAGTTTGAGTGACAGATGGAGGCGTTTGTGGGTGGTAACAGGGGAAGGTGCTTGAAAACGGGGGAGTGGAGATCCGAACGCAGGCGTGCCTCATTATGCGAACGGCGTTTTATGGGAGTGCATACGGTTTATGGGAGTGCATAATTAACAAAGTAGCATCATGGCACATGTGACATGGGAAGTTTTTACTCTGACATGATCGTAGAGCTTAAGAGAGGGTATGGTCAACCTTAAGCTCTACGACCAGTTCCGATGGTTCCCGATGGTCTCGATTAATCCTTATATGCCCGGAGATGACGTGCAAAGCGTACGAGAAGGGGGCGTATTTTTTTGTCTTCCGCCCGCTTCCTCCCCTTGGTCGGCCAACTACCGATCCGAACTTAGGGACGCAACTTGCGATGGAATCATTTCAATATCCGGCCCCTTCTGAATGAGGTCCTCTGTCTCTCTGATAAGTCACAGACTGCATCTCTAGTCCTTTAAAGCCTTCTGTATAAAAATAGCAAAAAAACAAATGTTGAACATCATATAAAAGTACTTGTGAGATCTACTAAGTAATTGTTATCTTCCTCAAGGTATTACTAAATTCCTAAGACATAAATCCCATTCATTGCTGAGCGGTGTTAAATATGCAGCCTGTATGTGTCTGTGACAATGTGACAGCAGATGCCTGGATTGTTTATTTGTATTCCTGCACATTGGTGATGACAATATTTTGCATATGTATGTTAGCAATCAAAAGCCAATATCCTGTTCAGGAGCTGATTTGCAAAGTTTGTATTAAACCTATTAAGAACGGCACTGCTTCCTTTTACTGAGAAAGGTGTTCGGCAGATTACAGGAAGAGGAATGCTTTAAAGCTTGTTTAGTATGACAATGGGAACATTGTGGCTTGTTTTCCCCACACGCAGACTAATGTCTTTGTTTATTGCCCCAGGCAGCGCAGCTGAATATCTATTGGGATACTACAATGATATCCTGAAGTCATCTATAGGGTCACAATATAACTGTATGACAAAACCCTACAGTTTCATTAACTGGCCTAACACCACTCTGTATGACATCTCACTCACTCATATCCCTATAGTCATTGCTGTTTCTTTCATAATGTCACCCTCTCCTCTAAAAATGTCATCTCTCATTCTCAAAGCACATATCCGCTTTACAGTTAATTTAGGACAATGTTACCTATCCCTTTTGATTTGGAGCCATTTTGCACATAAAAATCATTGGGAAACCCTAACTTTGTACTAACGTCTACTCAGTCCATCTACAAAAAAATACTTTTTTCAGGAAGTGTAAGCATACTTACATGTAGATTGTAAGCTCTTCAGCTCAGAGATCTCAAACGGCTGTGCAATGAATTCTCAGCACTGATGTATTTTATTTGTGTATTGCATTCCCAAACGCCGTCATTACAGTTCACATTTTAAGGATACCCATTATGGAGAATGTACTAACCTTGCTCTTTTCTCTGAGAAATAGCAGCTCCTGCTTCGCCTGTTACCGCTGTGAAGCAGGAGCCGGCTACCGCAGGCGAGGAGAGTGACCGCTAAGTCACCCTATTGGCAGTATCAGCTGAGACCCCTTTCCCCTGACAGCCCATATGTGACTCACCGTTCCGGCAGGCAGCTGCAGCAGTGACTTTTTTTTGTGTGCAAAATCTTTATCAACAAATACGTGAAAATGACAACAAGCACTTCCTGCTTCTCCCATGAGGAGAAGCAGACACAGTAGTAGTATCTCGATGCCCTTCATGGAGCGGACCCTGACGTCATCAGTTACTATCCACGTGGACATAGAGGGGGAAAATAAATCGTGCCCGCGAGTGGACAAATTTCTTTGTTTGGTGGCCTTGATGGGCATGGAACCGCACTTCTGCCCTCACTTCGCATCACTTCCAGGTCCTTACAATGAAGGGGAAATAAGCTCAACCAAGCAGATACCGGCAGTTACAGGAGGCGATATCAGCACTGGAGAAGACACCTCACGGTAAGTGACCTCTCCTCTTAGTGACACCTGTAACACTTAGCACTCCCATAGGTAGCTATGGCAGAGCTAAGTGCCCCAGGTGCAGCACAATATTGTAGCCTGCACTTAGCACTGGCAGATTGCAGGTAGAGAAATTCCCTTCAGTACATACTGAGACGCGGTATGTACAGGGATTTTCTCTGCCTTTAGTGTTTTTAACCATTTTCTCTCCTTAGTACATAGACCCCTTAATTGGTACCTGAGTCAATTTGATTTAAGCATCTGGACTCAAGCACGGATATTCTTAAAATCTGGACTGTAGTGGTCAAGTTTGGGAACCTCTGGAGTATTTAACTGCATCTATAGAAGTTCCTTATAAACATGCACTTTTTATTTCTATTTAAATATTACCTTTTATATGAAATTAAGCAGAAACATTTGAGAAGTCAACAAATCACAGAGTCAACATTTACTTAAGTACACTATGTAGACAAAAGTGATTGGACACCCCCGTGCAAGCGAAATGCCTACCATGCATACCATTGCACACGAGTTCCAAATAGCCATTAATGTGGCGGTTTCAACAAGAACACTACTCAGGGAGGCCCATGCACTTGCAGTTCTACGGAAACAACTAATGTTTTTATCAGGACGACAATGCCACCTGTCATGTTTCCAGGGTGACGCTGGACTGGTATACAGAAAATTTGGTAACCCAGATGGACTGGCCAGCTCAGAGTCCAGATCTTACCCCACTGAGAATCTCTGGGAAGAATTGGAGCGACAGGTGCTGTTGTCCAGGACACTTGTGGACAGTTTGCCAAGAAGGCTGTCTGCAGTAATCACTGCACGTGGTGGACCTACAAAGTACTGATGTCAATAAAATCTCAGTGATCTATTTACTGTCAGTATCAAATCACTTTTGTCTACATAGTGTATATATAGCAGGAAAATATTATTACAACATTATAGCATAAAAGACTGTAAAGAACATATACAGTGAGCCGCAGGCTAATTGTCGGCTCAGACTTATTCAGTAGGGTTCTGCATCCCCTCGCGTTAAACCCCAGAGGGTGCACGTTTCCTCACAGCCTCTGGATCTGCGAGTAAACGTCTGCGTTAAAATGGACCCTCTGGGAATTAATGCGCAGGGAATAGATTCCAGCATTAAATGGAATCTTTGGGTTACCGCGCATTATCCGAGGATTTACCACGCAGAAAAAATTTAGAATAATTGAATAACTTTGGGCATTAAACCCAAAGCTTTTCCCCGCATGGTAAACCCTGCACCTAATTGGATATGCCTGTAAGCATTCCTCAGTGGTGTAGTCACGGATTCCAAATCTAGTCGGATTTTAAGTAAGTGTGTTTATGTATGCAACACGTTTATAAGCATATATTATTGATGGCAGTAGTTACTTTGTTCAGCAATACAACCATGCAAACTATTTGCCTAGTCTGTCTGCCGTATGGAATGAAAAATGTCAAAACTCTCTTTAATAAATTACATATTTTCCTCATAAGTTTTGGGTTGATGGACAAGATTGCCACATATGTAAAACATCGACACTGGCCATACCCAATGATGATTTATTAGGTTAGTCAGGATTAAACATTTAATGGCTCAGGTGTGCGGTGATTTTATTCAATCATTCCGCTAACTTTACTTAGTTCCACATTCATTACGGATCATCAGACAACCTTTGGCACGGAGGCTGGTGTTCACTCTTGAGCTTTGGCTTCCAGCTCCCCCCACGGACGCTATGGGAGAGACATCATGACGTCTCTCCCGTAGTTCAGCGGAGCAGCCAGGTGGACTGGAGGCAGCCGACGCTGAAGCGGGGGCTTAAGGTAAGTATTGTTTTTTTTTTTGTGTAAGCAGCTTCATATTGGGGGAATAACTTCTGGGGGCACTACTACTGGGGGCATTACTATTGGGAGCACTACTACTGGGGGCATTTACTCGGGGGCATTACTATTGGGGGCACTACTACTGGGGGCAGTTACTCAGAGGCATTACTATTGGGAGTACTACTACTGGGGCATTTACTCGGGGACATTACTATTGGGGGCACTACTACTGGGAGCGTTAAGACAGAGGGCATTACTATTGGCACTACTACAGGGGGCACTATTACAGGGGGCATTACTACTGGGGGCATTACTACAGGGGGAACCACTCCTAGGGGCACTGCATAAGGGGCACCACTACTGGGGGCACTGATTAAGGGACATCGCTACTGGGGTCACTGAATAAGGGACACTACCACTGTGGGCACTGCAGAAGGGGCACTACCACTACTGGTGGAACTGAATAACGGGCTCCACTACTAAGGGCACTGCATAAGGGGCACTACCACTACTGTGGGCACAGAATAAGGGGCATCGCTACAATAGGCATTGCATAAGGGGCGCTACAGCTGTGGGCATAATGTGTAAGAGGCACTACTGCTGTGGTCATTGTATAAGGGGCACTGCTACTGTGGGCATTATGTGTATTAGGGGCACTACTACTGTGGGCATTGTGTATAAGGGGCACATACGTGGGCATTGTGTAAAAGGGGCACTGCTGTGTGTCATACATAAATAAGGGGCACCACTCTGTGGTGTAATGTGGCATAATTTTAATTGGGAATACTATTGTGTGGCCACATCCCTTTTTAAGACCTTTTTAAGCGCGCGCTATCCCTTTGTTTAAAAAAACACCGAGGGGGCGGGGGTGAGTTCCACCACTTATCTAGGACCACTTTAAGCACTGTGTGAACTTAGTTCACGTATGTGTACTGCCGTAGGGTGGGAAAGGCTGGAGGAAGGAGCCTGGCTCCGGGAACCAGTGTCATTTGAAGAACTTTCAGTTTTTGGAGTTTGCTAAATATTAGGCAGCCACATGGGCCTGTTACTTAACACATGTTTCAACTAATGTTTCTGCATTTGTAACAGGCCCAAAAGTGATGTTGAATAGCTATGTGTGATCAGATATTTTTCCTCTGAGAGCAGACAGTAGACATACATCTTCATGTGCCCTCAGAGAAACACCAAAGCACACTGACCGCAAAACCAAGGTGTGAGCATTTGTACACTTTGCAAAGGACCTTCAGTGTCACTGCTGTGTTCATAAAATAGATGTTACGCAGCGCACTCATTTGAATTTATACATAGACAAAAACATTATTTTTTTTTATTTATTTGGTTAATGATTTGATGACCTTGAATTGATATACCATCATTTTTACTATGCTTTCCTTGTACGACACATGCTGTAGGGCCCGCTTTGTGCTGTAGATGACATCCAGCGTTACCGATGGCAGTACAAACTTCAGAAACAAAGACTTAATTATCCTAAATCCTTATGTTATTGTCAATGAGAGATGTCTCCTTCAGAAGGTGCCCTTTTGGGACTTGGTTATGAACATGTTGCCAGTGTTGTTACTGTTTATTGAAGTCTTTTTCACACCTATTCTCTTTTATTGCACTTTTCCCACATTGTTTAACACATGAAAACAACAGGGCAAATTAAAGTCAATAGTACGGTTTCCACTGTCACACTCTAAAATTCTAAAATTGCAATTAAACTTTTAAAATCCAGTATATACTATTCCCCAGAGGTTACCACATTCAGCCAGTACAATAAATTGTGTTGCTAAGAGGACATTGAAAAACATACACATTAAAAAAAAAAAACTATACAGAGAAAGCAAACTCTCTGTGCACAGTTCACTTTAGACATATGCTGCTTTTCCTGCTCATGAAAAAATAAAAATGCTGATTAAGAAAACATTTTTGTCATTAACACCATCTTGTTATGTGAAATAAAAAATATTTAAATGTAAAATGGCCTATTAGAACATGGCAAAAGGGCATAGCTTGGAGGTGAAGACTTTTTACATTTAGTGATACAATTATAAAATACTGTATAAATGCATTCTTGGCAATTCACTTGTAATCACTAAAATGAAATGTTGTGTGGCTGGGAGGCGGTTACAGTGAAACTGTGCAGTGACTTGTACCCTGATTTAAAGCACGAAGAGACATATGTCTCCTCATTTGGTTAATAAAACATTGTCCAGAGGAAGTGAAATGTATCCTGATTTCTGTGTAAATTTGAGGTCAGAGTCACCTTTTCACTGACAAAAACCTCAATTTAAAATAGTCCTCTGTGAATGGGCACATCTGTTCCGGCTGAAGCCATGTGTAAAGATATCCTATTAGAAAACATTTGTTGCAAGTCAGTTTATTACTCAATGCTGTATTGTACGAGATACTTTATTAAAATCAAAACTTTCATCAGTAAAACAAAAAGCTGCTCAATGTGAAAAATATTCTATTACCGTATATACAATCTAATATTCCAAGTGTAGAAGCATTCATTGATCTTGAAGTACGGTATGTAGGCTAATACTTGTAAATACATTATCTTGTACTTATCTTGATAAATTCTTTGTATTGAGGTCTTATGTGATATCTGAACATTAATATATATTTAAAACTCAAAGGTTTTCTACTTGTGAATACATAGTGTAATTTCTCTATCTCATTGTAACATTTATAATGAGTATATAAAATATCCTTAGAATTAGAAAGTATTTCCTATATTATGCAAACGTGGGGTACCGTAATGAAAAGTAAAAAAAACAACTGTACACACTGGATGTTCCTTAACAAAGCACAATTAGTGAGCACTTAGTATACTGTAATATGCTTGCTGGGATTTATTTTATTTTTTTTGGAGGGGGGGTTCTCTGAATGCACTAAAAGTTTGCTTAAGCTGGGTACACACTGGAGCGATGTTGGGCGGATATGCCATTTCGTAACATTTCGCCTACATTGCTCAGCATGTACCGGCGATTGTGGCTCCCGTGGTTGCTAGTGACGGTCACGAGGTTTGATGTGCTGGACATCAAACCTAGTGATATTGCTAGCGCCCAGTGCATTGTTAATTAACAACGCAATGATCCGTCGTTCATTAAAGTCATCCAGTGTGGATGCACAATTACTTTTCGCAGTCATTCTTTCCGATGTTGGAATGAATGCCTGTCGCTCCAGGGTGTACCCAGGCTTAGGTCTGTAGTAAAGGGGACAATATCCAAAGATGCACTGCACAAAAGTCACATAAAAATCTAATATCCTATCATCCATTGTCTTTTAAAATACTGCTAAATTTAGTCTTAATTGTGGTCTCATTGCATTGGGCTCATATATCTGATTAAACCAGAGCCCTATATGTGTGGAGTTTGTATGTTCTCCCCATGTATGTAAGTGGTTTTATCTGCATGCTCCGGTTTCCTACCACAATCCTAAAAAATACTGACTTTTTTTGTTGTACAACATGTTGTACTGATAGAAAAGCAGTTTTTCTCCAAAGGGCAATAAGAATGAACAGTAAAAGTAAAGTATGAGGCCCAATCTCTGCCAGCTCAGACTAGTAGGAATGCCTCTAAAATGCACCATCTTCACCTCGCTGTCTCATTTCAGTATTCTTGCTCAACAAAATCAAATCTTATTTTTTTGTATACTGCTCAACGCAATGCATCAATGTGTTTTCTCCGGAATCGGTATGTAATCCCAGCAGCATCAGGCCGACAGAGGAAGAGATCCCAGCAGCGGCAGTCCGACAGCGCTGGAAATCCCGATCGTCCCCAGGTAAGTACTAACTAACCTAATCTACCCCCCTAACCATCCCTTAGGGGTGCCTAACCCTAACCTCCCCCCCAAGTGCTAACCCTAATCCCCCCTCTAAGTGCCTAAACCTAACCCACCCCTTTCCCGCTGCCTAAACCTAAGTTCCCCGGAGGCGTGCCTAACCCTTCCCCTAGCCTAACCCTAAGTCCCCCCCTGAAGCCCTAAACCTAACCCTCCCCCCCGCGGCTGTCCGCTCGCGGCGCTCCGGCATCCCTTCGATTGGGATGCTGGGTGCCGGTCTCCCGGCGTAGAGGTAATGACAGGCATCTAGATTTTAGACGCCTGTCATTTAACCCTAGCCGGGATTGAGGAGTCGGGAAGCCGGCGGTCGGTATTGTGGCGCAGGCATTGTAAACGTATACCGTTTTCTCCTCATATCAGCACAGATGGTGTAATGGTTAGCGTTACTGCCTCACAGCAATGAGGTCATGGGTTCAATTCCCACCATGGCCCTAACTGTGTGGAGTTTGTATATTCTCCCTGTGCTTGCGTGGGTTTCCTTCGGGTACTCCGGTTTCCTCCCACACTCCAAAAATATACTGGTAGGTTAATTGGCTCCCAACACAAATTAACCTGTGTGTATGTATGTGTGCGCATGTGGTAGGGAATATAGGGCCTGATTCAGAGCCGCTCGTAAGCGGCCGCTCGTTCGTTCCGAGCGATGTTCGCACAACTGCTCATGCGTACGGATTGTAATACGCATGCGCGAACCAGTCAGTGCGGTAGAAAATTGTGTGCTCGCTAAATAGCGAATGCCTGCTATTTTGTGTGACAGAATGAGGCGTATGTGGGTGGTAACAGGGGAAGGTGCTTGAAAACGGGGAGTGCCAAAAGGTCAAAACGGGCGTTTTAAGGGTGTGCATAATTAATACAGCAGCGTCATTGACCACGTCACTTGGATATTTTATAGTCAGAACTGCTCGCAAGATTGCGGTAGGAAAAACCAACCACAAGAATAGCGAGCAGTTCATTCGCCTTTCGATGTACTCGATTAATCTAATAAATAGCGGACATGACGTATGATGCGAGCGGCCAGGGGGCGTTTTTTGCAAAATTAGGACCGCAAGTTTTGTTCGCTCGTTCTAACATAGAGGCGTCAACAGACCGCAAAGAGCGAACGGTTAATTTGAATAGCCACCCCTTTTTTCTGAACGAGCGAGCGCAAATAGCATCCGGCTCTGAATCAGGCCCATACATTGTAAGCTCCACTGGGGCAGGGACTGATGTGAATGGTCAAATAATCTCTCTGTAAAGCGCTGCGGAATATGTGTGCGCTATATAAAATAACTGGTAATAGTAATATCAGCGTGTTGCTTCTTTACTTTGGAAAATACTGCCATCTTATTCTGCTAACCCGATGCACTTTGGCAGCAATCTATTCTCACCAATGCAAAATGAGGCATGTGACCCATATGTTCAACTGTACTAAAGGTTAGGGCATAATGGTCTCCTTGGATCTCAGTGTAAACTTCCTATTGGGATGCAATATCACTGTACACACTGAATTGTGAATCTTTTTATTTTCCTCAGATTAAAAAGGTGATTGATCGCCACCTACTGGCTAATATTGGTACAGACGTTAATTTCTCTATTTTGCAAAGCTGTGTATCTAGAATTGCATGTTGTCATAGGGCCTGATTCATAGGTAGACACTAACTGAACGGAATGCCGATGTTGGCGGAGTTGGGCAAATATTCTGAAAATCCCCACGGCGCATGCGTTACCTTGAGTGTACACACAAATGCACTGTTTTGTATGGGATTGCTAGCATTAGGAACTGTAAGTCAAAACTACGGCCGTTCCTGGGTGCGACTGGGAGGTGGCCTGAAGTGTGCACACAAAAAGTCTGTCTCAGGGGTGTGTTATGGGAGTGTTGCGGGCGTGTCTATGCAACCAGCTGCATTCTCAGTTGCAAAGCCGCAGCCACAGAGGCCATATTTATATGGAGTTGAGAAGGAGACCCTGCATCTGCCACAGGCTGGTGTAAGTGTCGATGGTGAATGTGATGGTGTAAAAAAAGTGCAGTGTTTGGTACCACCGGCGGGGTTTCACCGTCCACGGACATTGAAAGTGGGCATCTCAGGGCTTGCACTCTCCGGCGCTCGCAAGTACACAAGGGGAATGCTGAAACTAGAATTTGCATATTACAGCCGATACGACGGCCAAAAATCACAACTGTGGCGTGCGTCTGTGATTCAGTCCCATATTGTACCAGTACGTTTAACACATGCCAAACGTTTTGGACTCCACTCAATCCACAATAGCTTTCTTAAGTGATATATACTCATTATGTTTATTGCTCTACAGTATATTGTTATGTGTGTGTTCATTTTTAGTGCACAAAAGTTAATTGATATGTATTGTCTGCTTATGCTTTCCAGATGCTCCTTTATAATCTTAATCATATGCTGCCTGTAAGAGCTGTAACTAGACTTTTTGGTGCCCTGTGCCAGAAAGAGCATTGTCCCCCCATCATTTTTCAAATAGGGACATAAGAGATGGCACCCAAAAAAGGGCCATGGCCTCATGAGGAAGGGCCAGGGAAGAGATAGGGGAGGCCAGGAGATGCTGGGGATAAAAGAAGAGGAAACTACAAATGAGAATGATAATAAACAGGAAAACTGACAGGGCCAAACAGTGCCCCCTGCCCTGCAGTGCCCTGTGCCATGGCAGAGGTCGCACCACCCTAGTTACGGCCCTGCTGCCTATTGCTGCTTAGAAGTCAGGTGTGCTTTTGTAGCTACATCAATATATAGATGAGGCGCCTATTAGATTTTCCCATTATATTGTTTATTACTATCTGGAGTGCATGCCCCACCTATTTTTGGTGTTTTGCGTTCCATTTGGAGCGATTACTACTTCCTGATATGTGTATTGTAACACTGAGGGGCGTATCACGTTTGCTTTCCATCTGGAAGCATGTCACATCCTGGCTAGGCGTGCCTGTGCTCTATATGTGTTCATTCACTCAGCGCATGCTCAGTCTGCAAGATTTGGTGACTGGTGCCCCATAGATACTTGGAAAGAGATGACATTTGCGTTCCAGCTGAAACGCAAGCTGCGTCCATGCGGCACTTTGGTATAGGATGCTTCTTCAAATAGTTCCCACATTGTGCTCCATTGGTTTATTTAACATTTCTTGAGGATTTCATTGGCACATAGTACCTGGAAGTGATGTGCTGTGCATCACAGGTATATCATATTCCTCAGGGATCTGAATGAATGAATTGCCTGTTTTGGCAGTTGTGAGTGCGGACTGTCTATATATATATATATATATATATATATATATATATAGGCCCCTTGACGAAGTCAGATGATGACAAAACGCGTTGGGGTTTCTTGAGACCAACTGTACATGCACAGTATTCTGGAGTCCAAAACAAGGCTTGGATTGCATCCAGTCACCACAATCCCGCGAGAACTTGTGCAGCAGGCGGATGCTGTGAGCATTAGCTACAAACTGTTTTAAAGCGTGCACATATACACTTTCTACAAGAAGTCACATCTGGGTCTTTCCATGTTTCTGAATGTGCAAGGACTGTTATGCCCATTGTCAGCATCCGCAGTCAATTAAATATGGCCTGATGTGTCTGTAGATGCGACCATTGGTCGCACCATCAAAACTTGCACCCAGTGGCGTCACAAGGGGGGGTGGGCCGCACTCGGGTGTCACCAGCCAAGGGGTGACACCAAGATGCAGATTCCCCCTCAGTGACAGGAGCTGGGTGCTGCACTGCATAATTAAGTGCAACATTCGGCACCTGACAGCTGTGAGGGAGCCGGCCGGCACTGCACACAGGGCAGTCCGCACCTCCTGCACCCCTCCTGCCCCTCAGTAACAACGGGAGAGGACCACAGGGGTTCGGCTGCGAGGCCACGTCCCTACCTGTGAGACCATGCTGATGTTTGCGTGGCCACAACCTCTTGGCGCAGTCACGCGCGTCGTCCCTCCCCGCAGCGGGTGACACTGCGGAGAGGGACGCCACTGCTTGCACTTGCCCTACGGCAGGTGAAGTTTCTCCATCTGAGTATGGCCTTCTATGTGGGTGGTTCAGCATCTTTGTACACAACCGCTTTGAGTGTCACACCTGCAACAACCCCACAGGATGCATAATCTCTGTGCATGTTTTTAGCCACCACTTTGTTATCTCCCAGTCACAGTTTAGGAATGCCCCTTACATTGCTGCTAATGTTCCTCTAAATTTGTTTTGCGACTCTGTACAAGCAAAATGGGGCAGCATGTACAGTACAACTCAGACAAAACATTGGCTGTTTGCATAAATAATGGAATAGCGTGCGAATCTGAATCAGGCCCTATGCGAGGAGAGGGCTATATGTGTCAGAGGCAATCTGATAGGAGGGGAATGGAAGGAAACAAGAAGCAACAGAATAAGGGCCATATCTAAGGAGCCACGATAAGCCGCGGTTGTGTGAAAAGTTTACATTGCGTATCGCGCTATACTATTAGCAACGGCTTTTCGCACATGCAAATTCTCCATAGTCAAAAGCGGCAAAAAGTTTTCACCATCTCAGAGCAGGTGAAAAGTTGTGCAAAACCACTATTTTGGCTAAAAATGTCAGGACACCCTCCCTACTGATTAGGCAAAATCATTTTTTAATTAGCTTCATTCAGCCAATAATGACATGTCATTTTTGGGGTGAAAATGTACAAAGTGTTGAAAATTAGTTTAAAGTACTGTAGTTTGGTAGGTATTTTGAGGGACTATATGGAAGGGACAGGTGTTTTTGGGATTACAGATGCAAGTGACCGATGTATTTTTTTAAAAATGCACTTTTATACACCCTTTTTAATGTACCCCTAATTTAACCATGGAATTTATTTTTCCCCAAAAAATTAGCTTTCTATAATTTTTTTCACTGTTAGAGAAAAATGCATGTATCAGCCATTTTACACAATTTAAAACCCCCAAACTCTTAAATTTTGTTCACTAATACATTTCTACACTATTAGCCTATCTTAGTTTCCCCTTTTTTGGGGTACAATCAGACTTCCCCATTCATGCGAATACTGCATCATGTATTTTGCAATATGATATCGTGAAAAACAGACGTGATAGATGCGAAAAGTGACACATTCAAGCGAACAGTGCGCAGTCTAATTGGTTATGGCCGAAAGCAGTATATTTACTAAAGTGCGGGTTTTTAGTAGAGATGAGCGGGTCCGGTTCTCTGGGAACCGGAAGCACATGAACATAGGTTATCTGTCGGGTATCCGAGTCCAGCTCTGGTTTTTCCGCCTGACTCGGATCCGAAAACGAGGCAAAATGTCAACTTCCCGTTATCGGATACCTCGTGTTTTGGCTCGGATACAAAAGTCCCTCCCTGTGTTCGAGCACCATTTCACGAGTGAGATCCAACGGAGTAGGCAGTGTAGGCAGAGCTCTCAGTGAAAGTTAGTAGTTAGCTAGCAACAGCTACTGTAGTGCACGGTGTCCCTTCAAGTCTGTATAGGCAGGAAGACGGTCTGTGTAGAGAAGGGAGCATTTCATTGTGTGTGTGTGTGTGTGTGACACTGTGAATATAGCAGTGCGTAGTCACAGGTCCCTTCAAATCTGTATAAGGCAGGCAGGGGCACTGTGTCTGTGTGGAGTGGAGTAAGGGAACCTGGCTTGTTCAGGGCAGTGGGCACACTGTAAAACAACAAAAAACAAACTGTGTTTGTGCCATGGTGGTGGTCACTACTGGTCAGTGTCACTATCACTGACACTAAGTAAAAATAAACAACTTTTTTTTCCCAACTTGTGTGCATTCAGCCAATACAGGAAGGCTGTGCTACCTTGTCTAACGGTCAGTGGGTCCAGTCAAGGGCACTGACGGAATTGTGCAGTGCAACGGTGTTGTCTGTTGCACCTCCCCCCCAAAAAATTTAATATATATATTTGTTTTTTAATTAGAAAGCACTGTGCGTGTGTACGTTCAGGCAAACAGCCGGGAACCTTGTTAGCGATCGGCACCTGTAATGGTGGATTCCAGCCTGGACTAATTAATATTGTGTGAAGATGATGTACACACTGATGAGAGTGAGGATGATAATGGCGACGACATTTTGCCTCTGTAGAGCCAGTTTGTACATAGAGATCATTGCCAGCAATATCAGCTGCTCATTGGTAGCTTGTTTTGTGGGGGCCCAAACAAACTAATCACTTCAGTCACAAGTGGCAGTCCCTGTCACTGAAGTTATTGGTTTGTTAAACTGTGCATATCCTGTTTAATATACACAACATAAAGGTGGGTGGGAGGGCCCAAGGACAATTCCATTTTTCACTTCTTTTCTTTGTATTATGCGCTGTTTGGGGCATTTTTGACTGTCTTTTTGCGTAGACGACATTTTTATAGTTTATTAAACTGCCATCCTGTCTGCCACTCCAGTGTTATTCTGTTTTCTAAATGTGCCATGTAGGAAGTTGAACTGCCACATGTTTGTGCCCCCCACTGATGTGGCTTAGCTTAGTCAGCCAGCTAGCTCGGTGCAACCTTTTAGCCTAAACTGGATGAAAACAATATTGTGAGCTGTGAGGTGGTCAAAATTTACTGGAAATGACCGGAAATTGATGTTATTGAGGTTAATAATATTGTAGGAACAAAAATAGGCCCAAATTATGTGATTTTAACTGTTTTTTTTATAATTTTTGGGAAAAAATACAGATCCAAAACCAAAACTAAAACACGTGAGGGCAGTTTTGACAAAACAAGAACACAAAGTTAATATAGATCCAAAACCAAAACACGGGGGTCGGCGCACATCTATAGTTTTTAGAAGTGGAGATGTTGCCCATAGCAATCAGATTCTAGCTATTATCTTCTAGAAGGTGCTAGATAAATGATAAGTAGAATCTGATTAGTTGCTATGGGCAACAGCTCCAATTCTGGAAACCTGCACTTTAGTTAATATACCCCTAAGAGTTAGCTATAGGAAGGAGCAAAGTCTTTCAATGTTCCTGTCACACTGATTCAGTTAGATTGTGATGCCAAATGCCCTCCTATATGAGTGTGTATATAAAGCAACAGACTATTGAAAATTCTACACTGTACAATGATTAAATCTGATGTTAATAAATAGGTGAACAGAGTGCTTAGCGCACTCATATTTTCAATTATGTAAAAATAACAATTTTATAATAATTATAGTAATTCAATACAGAGATAGTCAATATCAGTCTACAGGTTGCATCATATTTGTGGTATATTTATAGTATAAGTCTCTGCTCCAAGTAAGAAAGCTGTTTAGGATTTGAGGGATGCTCAGGTTTCCTGTAGTAAAAGTATTCTGGATACACCAAATAGTCTCTAAAGTTTGGTAGATGGTTGAATCATAGTGCTACAAAAATGTCTGAGATTGTCACATAAAAGTTAATAATATGTAGTGGATCTGTTTTGTATTTATGGAAAAAAATATATATATTTTTCCTGTTGGAAGTGCTTGATAAGATATGGGATCATTTCAGTCAGGGCCTAATTCTGAGTCACATACAATCTGCACGCAATGCAGATTTTCATGTATATGAGCAATTATTTCTAACTACGCCAAAAAATCCGAAACCTACTATGGCGCATGTGCTACACAGAGTGTGCACAAAAGGTGCTGTTGCGATCAGAATAGACGGTATAAAAAGTGTGGCAGAAAAGTGATGGGCATTCCTGGGAGGTGGCTACTACTGCACGCAAAAAAGATCCGTACAGTGGGCATATTATGGGAGTGTGGCGGGTGTGTCAATGCAAACGGCTGGGTTCCTAGATGCACAGGCAAAGCATAGATGGCCATGGTCAGACGGAGAAACTGCACCTGCCATAGTGCAAGTAAGTGTCATATCATTCTCATTTTGTCTCGGCTATTGTCTAGTGTGATATTAATTGCTGACTGTGATACCCGGCGTTGCCTGGGTTGAAGGATGGACCTAGAAGTACATTTGCACCCATCATTTTTTACATGGCAGACCAACATAGGAGAGCATGGCATATGAAAATGTGCTGGGAGGAAATGAGTAACTGTCAGTGTAGGTGCAGTGTGACAGTTGATCCTCCCACTCACTGCTCTTCTGTTGGAGCTCTGTCCGTCGTCCCCCAACTGGTATATATCAGCCTGTGCCTTCAGATCAGTGCAGTTTGAATACAATTTTGGCCCTTATTCAATTAGATGCAAAAAGCCGAGATCCACCGAAAAGTATCGCCAAACTCGGCTTTTCGCATGGAGGAAACTTATCTGCGTATTCAATTCCAGCCGCTTTTTGCGTACGCAGAAACTCAATGCAATGTAATAGGTGAAAATGATTCGCCTCTGAATAGCAGGTGAAAAAAGTGCTAAATTTTTATTTTGTGGTGCAAAGGTGGGGAAACCACTCAGAACCCTTGGGTCAGCCCCCCAATGGACAATTGTGTCAAAAAGTCCCAGAAAAAAACTTAAGAACACCCCAAAAAAGTACTTTCATTTTGGGGGCAAAAAAGTAAAAAGTGGGGGGACAAGCATAAAAACTGGCGAAATAGACTTTTTGGGGGTCTGCAAGGATGGCTCAGGTGTTTTTTTATTGCAGGTGCTTGCAACAGGAGCGTTTTTAACATTTTCTTTAACTTCGCTTTAGAGACTAGCACCCATTTTCAAGTACCCCAAATTTGACAGGACTACTTATTTTCACCCAAAAAATACTACTTAATGCCATTCTTCACCACTTTTATAAGGACGCTAATAGCAAGCAACTGTCAAAACTTAAGGACCCCAAATAGCTTTATTAGGGCTATTAGTACTCATCTATATTGATCCCCAATATCAGTGCATCTTTTTGCGGGGTACAGGCTGATTTCACCACTTCTGACAGCACTTTCCACCTGTTTAACATTTGCCGGGTCTCGTTTTTGCATGGTTTGGAATTGAATAGGGCAAATAGCGGGGCGCGCACGATAAGTTTCCACGTCTAAAACACACAATGTCTGCATTCAAAACTTTATTGTGGGTACGAAACTAATTGAATACGGCCTTTAGCTGGATGGAGAGCTTTTAGCTATCCTATTAGCGGTGTTAACTTTCCATAGGAAATTCAACTTTTTTCTCGCATTCCCTCAGCAGGTGAAAAGTTTGGGAAAAGCCCTATTTTAAGGTAAAAATGTTGAGACTTGGTTCAGAAACCCTGGGACCCCCCATCTCTCCCCAATGATTAAATAGACTTTAATAATTAATTGGAATTTTTTTAATTAGCTTAATTTGACTACTAAAGACATGTCAATTTTGGGGTGATATTCTGCAAAATGCAGAATAATGGGTTAAATAATGTGGAACAGGTATATGCGGATGCTGTATTAATAACACAGGTGTTTTTAGGTTTGCAGGTGGGAGTTACAGGTTTTTTTTAACACATTTTTAAAAGTGGCTTAAAATTGCACAAACATCAACTTACAGGAATTCTTATGCAGAAGAAATGAATAATTTGCTGAAAAACACTTTCCATCTTTTTTCAATGTTCTTAAAAAATGCAAAATAATTAGCCATTTCATATCTTTTAAGAGCCCCAATTGCTTTCAACCACTAATATACTTCTATAGCCAATGTTAGTTTGCACTCTTTTGGGGTACAGGCTGATTTCCCTATTGTTCTCTACACTTAACATAGCTATCATATAAAATTACCATGCAACCACTTTTTACAATTGGATTTTGCAGTAAATGGCAGCGTACATAGCTACGCTAAGTTAAATTACTGTGTGATAGCTGCATTAACTCATGCCGCGGTAAAGTAAGATTTTTCTGCGGGTAATTGAATATGTCCCTAAAGCTGGGTACACTATACGATCTATCGTCCAATATATAGTTCCAACACAGATTGTGGCAATATATTGCACACATCGTATAGTGTGTATGCCCAGTACGTCATTCCCGGCCATCGATCATCGCATCGTTCCATCTGCTGCACTGCATGATGGGACGATGCAATGTACAATGTGATGCGCATCTTGTACGCACAACCGCACTTAATGTACAGGTGAAAGGATTAATTGGATACAATCCCCTGCCACATAATATCATGCCGTAGTTAGAAGATTGCATAGTGCATACACTCTATATTGTGTGTACTGGGAACTAATGAAATTGGGACGACTGTCGCATCGTTTGTTATATCATATAGTGTGTACCTAGCTTTAGTCTCATGACTGGCAGCCCCCATACTCTGGTGCACCCAATGATACAATACATTTTTACCCATAGGTGTGCACGTCCTGTTGTATTGGCTTTAAATAAAGCTCTCTATGGGTCAAGCCTGATGCAGAGGTACATTTCATTAATAGATACTCTCATTTCATTATTAAGTACATTATTGATTATATGTTACTTGCAGTTTTTAAATAAAGAGCATGAGTATATTCATTTAGCTGTCCTGTGACTCACTGGTACAGACTGAGCTATTCACACATTGTTAATATTCCATCATATCTGTACATGTCACTGGCCATATACATAGAATCGCCACCATAGTTAGGGTGCGCTGGCTCCCATAAATCACTACTTGGTTGTAGAAAGGTTGGATACATTCAAAAATGCTGTATATAATAATTTTAAGGATAGGTGAGCATCTGTTCAGCTCGTGCAGCCTGACCGGCCGCGATGGTGATCCCAGCCTGGGATTGCAAAGGCAGCAAAGTGTCTGACACCTCCTTCTGCATTTGCGTCTGAGATGGATGGATTTGCACAGGTGCTTGTGTGCGGCTCTCCAATTCTGCCCATCTCTGAATCAGACCAAGAGTCGGAATATCCATTAGGCAACCTAGGCTCTCACATAGGGTCCAGTGGGACCCGGATTACTGTAACCTCTCTTAATACATGGAAGGAAAGAGACCCAAAACATTGCATGGGGCTCAATGGGGTCTTAATAAAGATCCACACTGGAATAAATGCTCTCATGGGTTAATAGAATACTCTCAGTTCTCTATGTAGATAAAAGGATCGGAATGCCTGGTGACAGGTTTTCTTTATATATAAATATTATTATTTTGAGACAGCTATTGGGTACTTGTGGTAGCTATGCTCTGTGTACTATGGGTATGGGGAGACAGCATGTACCCTCCAAGCCCTATACCCTACACTCTCAGCTTCCCTCTTGCATCATGGCACATTGACACTTTTCACCTACTGCCCACCTGCACTTTATACATGTCTGTCACCCACCTATCCACTTCTATGTCACCCTCCCATTTCCTATCTGAGCCCTGTATAATTTCCCTGTTATGTCCCTTTTCCTAGCACACTTAGTATATTGTATTGCTGTAACTATATTTCTGCCATTTGTATTTACTGCTATTTGTAAGAGCTTTAGATAGAAAAATGCAGCCAAATACATTCCCTGACTGTTGCTCTGTCAGAGTTTCAGGATTTACATAGGGTGTAAAACTGGAGAATCCCAAATATAGCTCTTCAAGCCATTATCCCTGAAAGCTAATCAATGACAGGCTTCCATGGAGAGCACTTTGCAGATGCTTATTGCTGCAGAATAGTTTTGTTAGCAGTTTTGCCCGGACACCAACGTGCAATTGTAGCAATAACATTTGCTGAACCAAATGATTTACTAGACAGCACTTGATATTGTTTCAACTAATTAATGTGCCTGACACATTGTATCCATTTGGGAGGCAAGACAAAATTGATTCTACTCTTTAGACTTGCATAAAGACACCTAAAATGCAGCTTTCAGCAAGAGCAACTACTAACACTCACAAATATAAATGTATACCTTTTGAGAAGCTGTCAGAGCTATAAAAAAAACACATAAAAAAAGCAGATTGTTCACCATAGATAATGACTGATTGCATGAACTACAGAATTATAGCACTTTTACACTAAATTCCCGGGTCTGACCGGTCTTTGGAACAGGGTTTCAAAACGGGTCAGACCAGAGACAGCACCCCTTCAGACCGTGGCGCCGACCCAGGTTATTCTTGAGCCGGCGCTGTTCACACTGCACACAGCGGCGCTTGTAGATGACATCATCTCCAAGCACCGAAAAATCCGGAAATCACCATCATGTAAACGGGACCCAGGTCGGATGATCCAGGTTAACCATTTACACTGCAGGGTTACACGGGTCATTCCCATGTTAAATCATGTAGAAAAAGGAGGGGGTTTAACCCCCTATTGTTCCTCAGCACACTGAATAATACTTGCAACAGTATATGAAGACTATATGGTCATAGAAATTCAGAGATATTGGTTGCATGCATTTGCAAATACATGGGAAGCTGCTAGGCCACGTCACGGCTTCTCTGTCACTAGCAGTCCTTAACACTAAGGGGTTCATGTCCGGGGTGCAGTGCATCCCGAAAAACGTCCAGCCCAGGACCCCCCCAGGGCATCACACGAAAATGGAAAAAGAGTGACAGTGCAGTGTAAAGTATAGATGTATAAGACTAAGTAATAAGTGTTGAAAAAAGGGATTAAAATATATGTGAAATATATGTTAAACCCCCTCCTTTTTCTACTTAGTATGACCCTTCCCTTTCATACACCTGATTAGTACTGCTAGATTGATTGAGAGCTGCCATTTTTTATTTTTTTTTCCTGTGTTAAATCATGCAAACTACCCTGGTTGGTTTGCAGGTCACCCCCGGCCCCTTTCACACCTAGCAGCAACCCAGGTTAATCCGCCAATAACCCGGGTTTTAGCTGTGGTGTAAAAGGGGTATTAACTGGCATTGGTCCTACTTTGCAAATAAAAATCCAGTAACTGCCTTTATCTCCTTCTTGACTATAGGCCTCATTCAGAGATGTAAGCAGAGATGTGGGAGGGCTGCACATGAGCAGAATGTGTAGTGCACATGTGCAGGCCTCCATCTGTGAGTTTCCTCGAATTGTCTCCAGGCAGCATTCTGATTGACAGGCTGCGGCCGCTTGGGGGCCGCAAGGGGGTGGCGCCGCCCTGCGTTCTCGGAAACAGAGGAGTATCGCCACCTTTTCTGGGAGTGCCAAGGCCAGGATCTGTGTCAGAAGACGCAGATTTCCTGGCCTTGGCTACGCCCATAAGATGGGCATTCTGAGTAGAATTTAGCTTTTTCAGATGGCAACCGATGGTCGCAATGGTGATCCAATGTCGCGTCTTTGGATTTGCGATGCTGTCAGGAGGCGTCTCCTGCTGCATTAGCATATTTTCACATTGCTGCTGCATCCAAAAACACAGCAGCCATGTGAGTTGTGCCTATCTCTGAATGATGCCCAATGTCTTAATACATTTATGCAGAATAAAAGTGGTATGATGTTTCTATACACATTATTATAGTCATTCTCATATATTGTATGACCCTGTATCATTAAATGGTAACTCCATTCAAAAATGATATTTTCTTGTTAAAATTATTATTCTGTGAACTGCCTTTTACAGAACCAGAAATTTAAATAGCACTTACCCACACTGTTGCCGCTATTTAAAGCCATACATACATTGACAACAATGATTGTTACTATGGTTGCAGATGATGAAAAGAAAGCTCTGCTCTTCAAATCAAACCTGGCATATTGTGCAGCTGTTTACCAGATCGTGCAGTGTCAAATGACCGCACAATATTTAATTCATCGCATTGTGCGTCGGCCGGTTACATACATCGTCTACAGGTGTTTTCAGGCCAAAGCTCGATTACAAGTATCCAGAGTTATTACATTACATTTTAGTATGCAGCATAATGATTTTAACTAGATAATTAATGGTAATTAGAATACTTAATTACTGAACATTGTAGCATAAATCTATTCCACATGTTTGAAATATGGATTATCCACATACATATATAAACATATAACTTTTAAAAATGTTTAAAATATTGATAGTTACAATGTACACGAAGAACAGATATTATAGTTTATCATACAGTTTTTATTTCTAATAACTGATAGATAAAAAGAGCAAAAATTATGAACAGGAAACAAGAGACATTATTTGGACGACCTACAGGTCACCCTGTCTAGCTCTGTCATCTTATCTCAGGTCAGCAGTTAATTGATGGTGAGACAGAGAAACCACTTATTTTATTTTGATTCACTAATGTTTTGCAAACCTGTAAATAGAAATATTTGGATAATTATTATATAATATTTCTATACATATTATGCAGTGTTTTACATGTCATGTGTAAATATATATATATATATATATATATATATAAATATGGTTTTTATTATGAATACAAATAGCAGTGTGACCACTACATACAAACAGGAAAGGCAATTTTTTTCTTTTTTTAGAAAAACTTTTATTTCCTGTTTGTATGTAGTACTCTCATTGCTATTTGTATCCATAATAAGTACCATTCATTAAGTATTTATGAAGGATGATCTCCTTTGACTTGAAGCCTGCCGTTTGATAACCTGGTTTACATCTATGGAATACTAGAGGGACACAAGAAGGAAAATTCCAAGAAATAAATTTCTACGGGCTATCACCATACTATTATCTGGTATGCAGTCATTGTAGTCATATCCACACTGCTCTATCAAGAAGTACTACACCATATATACCTCTGTCTTTTTGGGCCCATTCGAGCCCCTTTAAGAGTCCCAGCTGATGACACTGAGATCCCAGATCCTCCAATAAAGAGAAACACGTTTGGATTTCAGATAAGCTTTTGAAACCATTTTTATTTGATACACACAATTTATTTTGAGCACTTTAGTCATTCATTGAAAATACTATGCTATTAGGCGCATGTCTTTTTATCTCTACTCACAGCAATTCTTCACCCGTCTGCTAAACGGATCCCACAAAAAGACTGCTGCCGCATTTTACTTCAAGGAATTGCTTTTAGAATTATTTATATATATATGTAATACCACTTTCACTGGTTGTTTGCTATAAATTTCATTAAGTTTTGAGGGATTTTGATCTGTGCACAGTACACACACACTTCCAAAAACATTTCCGTACATGGACACAGTTATTGCAGTTACATGCAAAGCTGATTAACTGGAACAAAATATTTTCTCCAAGGAAGCCAGCTCCAAAAAAAAGTTCTTTGTGGTTTCTGTATTTTTAGTAAAGGCAGTAATTTTGCTAAATAATAATAAATAATAATTGCCTGTGAATTGTTATTACCTGGAACAGAATTGATTTCATTTTAAAAATAGCTCCTGGTGTTCCTCATTACAAGGCAGAACTAACATCCCATCTGACCAGTTTGAACTGGAGAGAGGCTCACAATGACCCCATTATGGCTATAATTAGTAATGTTTTAGTCTGCAACCACAGAAATTACATCTCCAGACAGGCCATGTATTGCTGTAAAATAATTTAATTTAATTTGTGAAATAAAGGCCACATTGCTTTTTTAAAAAAAATAAAAAATAAAGTAAAACAGAAAACCTGTCTCCCCTCATCACAATAGGATTTTTTTTTCTTTTAAAACTCAGTTAACCATACATTTTATCTTTCTTCTATATCTGAAATATAAGCCACGGACCACTGCAAAGTGGTAACATTCGTAATAACAAAAAATCTACCGGTTTCCTACTATGGGTAAACAACTCTTTGCTTTAAAAGATTGTGAAATTTAGATAACAGGGCCTAAACAATTGTCAGTTAACTCTAGTCTGCTTCCCCCTCCCCTTGTGTCGGGAGAAAAGTTACTCTGTGTTATACTGTGGGTTAAGCAGAGCTGTAGCTGATATTAAACGAACATTTGTGGTTTTTAGTGCCGCAAACTGATTAGATGCATTGCAGCGCAGCTGTTTGAAGGACTTACTACTATAACATTAAAGATTATATATATGTATCTAGAAAGAAAATTTTGTTTCCATGAGGTATTGTGCAGATGTTTTTGTTCGGTAAAACTTGCATATATTCTACACTTTTCCATGATGATTTGACTATTAGACACAATGACACATTTATAGTTATACTAGAGATAAGTGGGTCCGGTTCTCAGAGAACCGGACCCACCCGAACTTCCAGATCCGAAGCAAGATCCGAGTCCGCTCGGGTTTTCCCATCTGACTCGGATCTCAAAACGAGGCTAAACGTCATGCTTCCACTGTCGGATTCTCACGGGTTTTGGATTCTATAAAAGTCTCGGCCATTTTCATCACTCCTGGTGTGGATGGTGAACTGAACAGATGAGTTGCTGTCACTGTCTGTGTTAGTGTGTTGTCCAACTTGTCCTGTTGGGGTCTGGGGCTGAAGGCTGCTGCTGTGTTGTCCATAAAGGGGCTGGGGCTGCAGTATATAAAGGGTGGCTTCAGTGGGTGCTGCAGCTGCTGTGTCACTTGTCCTGTCAAACAAGGGGCTGCTGCTGTGTTATACATAAGGGCTGCTGCTGTGTTATTGTCCTGTCCATCAAGGGGCTAGGGCTGCAGTCCAAAAAGGGGTGCTGTGTTGTCCAGGGGGGGGTGCTCTGTCAATCAGGGGTGCTCTTCCCCATTGTAAAAAAAAATAAAAGTGCTTTTTTTCTTCTTTTGTAGTGTGTGTGTGCGTTAGCAACTTAGCTACGCTATTATTGTTTGGTGACACTGCCAGTTAGACAAAGTTTATCGTCCACGTATTTGTGATTCTGCAGGTGGTCTGTCCGCACTTGGTAGGGTTGTTTTGTTGTCCATTAAGAAGGGGTGCTGTCTGTGTTGTTCATCAAAGGGCTGCTGCCTCATTTAGGGGTGCTCTTCCCCAGTGTTAAAAAAATAACAGTGCTTTTTTTTGTGTGTGTGCATTAGCAACTTAGCTGCACTATTATTGTTTGGTGACACTGCCGGCCAGACCGCAGTTTATCGTCCACGTATTTTAGATTCTGCACTGTAGATGGTCTGTCCACACTCGGCAGGGGTGCTTTGTTGTCCATAAAGAAGGGGTGCTGTCTGTGTTGTTCATCAAGGGGCTGCTGCCTCGTTCAGGGGTGCTCTTCCCCAGTGTTAACAAAAATATTGTTCTGTGACACTGCGGGTCAGACCACAGTGTGAGCTTGTTGATATGGAGGACGATCAATGAGAGGAGAGCAGGAACCACATACCAGTCTTGCAGCTGCTGCCAGCAGTCATGATGACAATGCAAGGCAGTCAACGTCAACTATGAAGGCCGATGCCCAAGGACTTAAGTATGGGCATTTAAAATCAAACAAGCAATGTTTTTCAGTGTTAAAGAAAAATAAATTAAAAGCTAAGTTGGCTGCAGAGAAACAAAAAATTGGCAATATGCCATTTACTACACAAAGTGAGAAGGAAAGGATAAGGCCTTGGCCTTTAATTATGACTGGTGGTTCTGCATCTTATGATGATGTAAGCCCTTCTCCCTGTAGAAGTGCCAAAAAAATGTAAATCGCTAAGGCACATGAACCAACTGTGTGCTCAGAAAAGTCACAGATCCCCGAGGAGAGTCCAAATGTGTCCATGGTTGCCATGTGTGAGCCTGAACTTTCTAATAATGTACTTGAAGAGGATCCTCCTTCCACCATTTGTGTGCCCTCTGCAAATGTGGGGATGAGCAGCAGAAGTCAACATGCTGATGTAGAAATCGAGGATGCTTCTGTGGAATTGCACTAGGAGATGAGGAGGATATTTCTGTAGTTGGCACTAACAAGGATGATGAGGATGTTGATGATAAGGATGTTGATGATGAGGATGTGGTTTGTGTAAATCAGGCAAGAGTTGTTGCCCATGGTAGGAAAAAGCCCATTGTCATGCCGGGGCAAAAGACAAAAAAAGGCTCCACCACCAACACGTGCATCTTCAACATCCTCAATCATTATCGGAAGTAGTCCTGCTGCATCCAATTTCATAAGCATTACTGACTCCTCTCCTCCATGATTCCTCAGAAGGATCCTTGAGTGTTACGCATGTTGCTGCTGCTGCTGCTGTGAGTGGATCTTCATCCCAGAAGAAGACCAGGAAGAAGACCACTTTTAGTAGTTTAGCAAAACAATTGACTGTCAAACAATCCTTTGCAATGGGGAACAAGTATGACAGCAGTCACCCAGTTGCATAGTGGATTACTGACACCATAACAGCTATGCTGGTATTAGGTGTGCGTCCAGTATCTGCCATTAATGCAATGGGTTTTAAACAGTTAATTGAGGTCATGTGTCCTCGTTACCATGTCCTTCTAGATTCCACTTCACTAGAACAGCAATTCCCAGTCTGTACAAGGACATTAAAAAAAAACCTTATTAGTGTCCTCCGAAATGCCGTTGTAGCCACTGTCCACTTAACCACAGATATGTGGACAAGTGGGACAGGGCAAATTAAAGATTACATGACTGTGACAGCTCACTGGGTAAGTGTATTGCCTCCATCAGTGCAAACAGCAACAGCAGCAGCAGCATCTAACAAATGCCAGCTCATTCAGAGGCAGGCTACTCTGTGTATCACCGGTTTCACTAAGAGGCACACTGCTGAGAACCTCTTAGAAAAACTCAGGGAAATCATTGCAAAATGTCTTACCCCGCTTGGACTCTCCTCGGGATTTGTGATTTCTGACAATGCCATCAATTTTGTGAGAGCATTACATCTGGGTGAATTCAAACACATCCCATGTTTTGCTCACACAATTAATCTGGTGGTGCAACATTTTTTGACAGGGGCGTGCTGGAGATGCTCTCGGTGGTCCAAAAGATTTCGGGATATTTTCAACATTCAGCAACTGTGTGTCAAAGATTGCAGCACGAGCAAGAACTGTTAAAATTGCCCTGCCATCAGCTGAAGCAAGAGGTAGTAACTAGGTGGAATTCTACCCTCTATATGCTTCAGCAGCTAGAGGAGCAGCAAAAGGCCATCCAAGGCTACACTACGACCTATGACATCGGGAAGTGAGCGGCAATGCACCTTAGTCAAGTGCAATGGAGAATAATTTCCGTGTTATGCAAGGTTCTCAAACCCTTTGAAGATGACACATGTGAAGTTAGTTCAGACTAGAGATGTGCGCCGACCCCCGTGTTTTGGTTTTGGATCTGGATCTCCCCTGGTTTTGGATCTGGATTGGTTTTGGCAAAACCTCACCTCCATGTTTTGTTTTTCGGGTTTTGTTTTTGGATTTGGATTTTTTCTTAAAAAATCATAAAACAGCTAAAATCACATAAAATGGGCTTGCTTTTGTTCCTACAGTATTATTAATCTCCATAACATTTATTTCCACTCATTTCCAGTCAATTTTGACCACCTCACAGCTCACTATATTGTTTTCATCCAGTATAGGCCCAAGCTAGCTGGCTGACTAAGCTATGCGGCAGCAGTGGGTGGCACAAAAATGTGGCAGTTCACCTTCCAACATGGCACATCAGGAAAAAAATGTTTTTCTTATTCAAGAGAGGCCTAAAGGAGTTGGAGTATGTATGTAGTCGAAGGCAGTGACAGGAAGGGTTTGGTAATAAATTTAATTAAAAAAATGTATTCCGAAGTAAATTTATGAGTGAGAAGGGGAGGGGAGGAGGCATTTACAAAAAAATATTTTACTCATTCACATCAGTCCTTTCCCCAGAAGAATCCTTGAGTGCCATGCCTGCTGCTGGGAGTGGATTTTCTCATCCTAGAAGGGGACCAGGAAGACTTCTAATAGCATTTCCCAACCTGTACAGGGACATTAAAAAAACATGGTTAGTGGCCTCCAAACTGCCACTTAACCAGTACAAAGATATTAAGGGGTAAATTTAATTTACTAAAGTGAGTCGTTTGTAGAAGTGTGTTTTAGAAGTGAAGTTGCCCATAGCAACCAATCAGATTCTACTTAACATCACTTTCTAGAAGATAATAGCTAGAATCTGATTATTTTCTATGGGCAAGCAATATCACTTCTAAAACTCACTTCTAAAAACCCTCACTTTAGCAAATTAAATTTACCCCTTAAGGTTTTACGTTGAGTCTTTCTTCTGCTGCTAGGAGAGTATTTTCATCCCAGAAGGTGACCAGGAAGACTCCTTTCCAAAACAATTTACTGTAAAATAATCCTTTGCAAAGCTTCCACATTGAACAATTCCCAAACTGTACAGGGACATTAAAAAAACATAGTTAGTTAGTGGCCTCAAAATGCCACTTAACCAGCAAAGATATGTGGACAAGTGTAAGATCTGTGAAGCAGGTACAGGATTCTCAAGAAAGACACAACGTAAGGCCTTAAATCAGGGGTAGCCAACCCTGGTCCTCGAGAGCTACCAACAGTGCATGTTTTCCAGGTCTCCTCACAGAATCACAACTGTAATAATTAACTCCACTTAACTGTTAGTAGCTCTCGAGGACCGAGGTTGGCTACCCCTGATTTAAGGCCTTACATTGTGTCTTTCTTGAGAATCCTGTGCCTGCTTCTGCGGCTAGGAGTGGATTTTCATCCCAGAAGGGGACCAGGAAGAGTGCTTTCCAAAAACAATTGACTGTTAAATAATCCTTTGCAAACCTTCCGAAAAGGTATTTCCCACCTGTACAGGGACATTAAAAAAACATAGTTAGTGGCCTTCAGTTCAAACTGCCGTTGTACCCACTGTCCACTTAACTGGAGCAGATATTGTGGACAAGCGGAACAGAGTAGCAAATGCAACATTTAAGATTTCAGGTTTAAGTCTTACATTGTGTCTTGAGCACCATGCCTGCTGCTGGGAGTGGATTTTCATCCCAGAAGGGGTGAAGACATTGTTTTTTCTTCCCAATGGACACAAGGTCTTATTCAGACCCGCTCGCAAGCGCCTATGCACTGCGTCTGCTCAAGCCCCGGTGCGAGAGAGAAATTCTCTCGCTCTGGGGCTCACTACAAAAGGGGTGGCTGTCGATGGTGATCGACAGCTCAACCCATTTTGTAGGTGGGGTGGGGGGGTGGCTGGCCAAATGGAGGCGTTCCCGAAGGAACGCCTGCCATTTGGGGGAGGCCCCACTGACATCACTCGTGATGTCAGTGGTGAGCTTCCGGGTCTATTAGAGCTGTAAGCTCACTGGGGCTTGCGGCAGACGAGACCCTACCACAAGGGTCTCGTTGCAAGCCCCGATGGTCGACACCTTCGCGACCATCAACCTGGTCACTTGCTAAAGCTATGGGTGGTCACCCACAGCTTAGTGAGCGGCCAGGAGGCCGGATTTTAAATGTGAAGTGGCCACCCTCATTCAGAGCGAGTACTCGCATTTTGCGAGCAGCTCTGAATAAGGTCCACAAATCTGAAGAGATATAAATAACTGCTGACAGGAAAAAGAGGCAATTTGGAGGCGCTTACACAAGTCAATGGAGAGATGCAGATTACTAAAGTTTGTTCTGTGGTTCCCACCAGTGACTTCAATGGAGAAGTCGTTCATTGGCTGAGAGAGGCGGGGGCTCACCTCTCTCAGCCAATGAACACTCAGATACGGCTCTATAAAGGCAGAAGCCGCGTCTAAGCATTTAATTTGGTATATATCAACCATCCTTGTTGGTATCTGTTGTGTGGATCTGATTTTCATGTTTTTGTTTTAATAAGTCCTTGGATGGCTAATTTGGACAAGGGGACCACAAAAGATATGCGCCGACCCTCATGTTTTGGTTTTGGATCTGGATCTCCCCTGGTTTTGGATCTGAATCTGGTTTTGGATTTTTTTCCTTGGTGTTTTGTTTTTCGGTTTTGGTTTTGGATATGGATTTTAAAATATCATAAAAACAGCTAAAATCACTTTAAATGGGCCTGTTTTTGTTCCTACAGTATTATTAACCTCAATAACATATATTTCCAGTCATTTCCAATCAATTTTAACTACCTCACAATATAATTTTTTTCATCTAGTTAAGGCCAAAAGGTTGCATCCAGCTAGCTGGCTGACTAAGCTAAGCGATACAGTGGCCGGCACTAACATGTGGCAGTTCAGTTTCTAATTTCCAACACGGATACAGTGTGTTATACAGTGTGGGTTGGATACACCAATAGTGCACTTACTGTGACAGCAGTGTTGGCAGAGCGGGGTTGCTGATGGTGTCCACAGTACATGGAATGGCAGTGCTGCGGTGCTGGCAGTGTCCTCAGTGCAAGGTACCGGCGGTGTCAGCAGAGCAGGGGTGCCAGTGGTGTCTTCAGTGCAGGTTTGCTGGCTGTGTCAGCAGTGCGGAGGTTGCTGACAATGTCCTCAGTACATGGAATGGCAGTGCTGTGGTGCTGGCAGTGTCCTCAGTGAAGGGTACCGGTGATATCAGCAGTGCGGGGGTGCCAGCGGTGTCGTCAGTGCAGGTTTGCTGACTGTGTCAGCAGTGCAGGGGTGTTCTCAATGCAGGGTTCCGGCGGTGTCGGCAGAGCGGGGGTGCCAGCGGTGTCCTCAGTGCATGTGTGCTGACAGTGTCAGCAGTGCAGGGGTGCTGGTGGTGTCCTCAGTGTGGGAGTGCTGGCAGTGTCGGCAGTGTGGGGGTCGCTGACTGTGTCCTCAGTATGAGCAGCATTGCAGGGGTGCCGGCAGTGTCGACTGCAGTGGTGTTGGCAGTGGGGGATGCTGCCAGTGGGGGTGCCGGTGGTGTTGGAAGCGGGGGGTGCCGGTGGAGTCAGGCAGTGGGGGATGGCGGGCACCATCTTCTTTTGCTTGCTGTGTGCATATTAAATAAGCTTTACGCTGATTGGCTGAGAGCCGTGACAGACGGCTCTCTCAGCCAATCAGCGTTAAGCCCGCTGAATACAAAACTTTGCAACCCGACAGCGGCATCGCAAGGTTTTGCCTCGGGTGAGGGATCCAGGGCTGGCAGGGAGATCTGAGCTTGGCTTGGATCACCCCGGATCCCTGAAACATCGGGTGGGTTCGGTTCTCTGAGAACCGAACCCGCTCATCCCTACAATCAACCCGCCACCCACCGCCCATGGGGCTATCAGCCAAGGCCAGGGCTGCACTGCAGCTGGGGTGCCTGGTGAAAGGGCTCCCCTGGCTGTGGCATCAGCCCCCCACTAGAAAGGGTCTGGTGCTGGTTTTAATTATAGGGGGACCCCTACACAATGTTTTCCCCCTATAATTAAAACCAGGACTGGCCCTGCAGCTTGATGCTGGTACCTAATTTACGGTGGAACCCTACTCATTTTGTTCCCAGTAATTATACGTACCAGGACAGGCTGGCAAGTCCGGTGCTGGTTAGCCTTTTTGGGGGAAGACCTCACGTAAGTTTATATGTTAAATTAACCCTAAGAACACACTTGCCATTCAAAACATACACAAATCACACTGATTTGTGTATGTTTGATGGCAACTCACAGCTCAGGTGGTGGTGCATTTAAAACTTCTATTGAGTCCCCGATTTGAGTGTAAAACGGGCGCCTTTAGCAAAACGAATAATGGTAAATTCCTGATTTGTATTAAAAAAGTGAAAAGTAATTCTGATTTGAGCCGATGGTGAGTTCATTTCTATTGTTCAAAATAGCCGAATTTGCGGCATTAAATCACATGACTTTAGTAAATTCCCGATGTGCAAAAAAGTGATGTTATCACCTGAAAATGCAAATCGGGACAAACACGGATCTTTGTTTTTATTTTTTCACACTGGGCGGTAAATTTACTATTTTTTGTGTGTGCATTAGCCACACTTATCAGCAATGTAGGTGCACATGGGTGCTGTGCTGCCTGTATCTCATTTATCAAGGGGCTGCTGCCTCGTTCAGGAGTGCTCCCCCCCACCAGTGTGAAAAAAATAAAAACAATTTTTTGTGTGTGCGTGTTAGCCACACTTATCAGCAACATAGGTACACAGGGTTGCTGGGCTGCCTGTGCCTCATTTATCAAGGGGCTGCTGCCTTGTTCAGGGGTGCTTCCCCTCCCAAGGGTGAAAAAAATGAAAAATACATTTTTGTGTGTGCGTGTTAGCCACAATCCCAGTGTGAAAAAACTAAAAATATTTTTTTTGTGTGTGCATGTTAGCCACACTTACCAGCAACGTAGGTGCACAGGGGTGCTTTACTGCCTGTGTCTCATTTATCAAGGGGCTGCTGCCTTGTTCAGGGGTGCTTTCCCCCCCAGTGTGAAAAAAATAAAAACAAATTTTTGTGTGTGTGGTTGGTTGTGTGCGTTAGCTGCAACTTAGCTGCGCTATAATTGCTTGGTGACACTGCTGTAAGACCACAGTGAGTATGGAGGACAGTCACATGACAGAAGAGCAGGATCCACATACCAGTCTTGTAGCTGCCGGCAGCAGTCATGATGACGATGCAAGGCCATCAAAGTCATGTGTGAAGGCCGGTGCACCAGGTCTTAAGTCAGGCCATGTAAAAAAAATCAAGTTTAACCCTGTTAAAGAATAAAAAAAAATCTAAAGCTAAGTTAGCTTTAGAGAAACAAAAAATTGGCAATATGCCATTCACTACATGAAGTGGCAAGGAAAGGATAAGGCCTTGGCCTTCATTTATGACTGGTGGCTCTAGTGATGATTTAAGCCCTTCTGCTTGTAGAAGAGGTACAAAATAAATTAAAACTGTTAAGATGAGTAAGACACCGGAACCAACTGTGTGCTCCGAAAAATCACTAATCCCAGAAGAGAGTCCTAGTGTGTCCGCGGTTGACATGTGTGAGCCTGACCTTTCTAATACTGTACTTGAAGAGGATCCTCCTTCCACCATTTGTGTGCCCTCTGCCAATGTGGGGATGAGCAGCACAAGTCAACATGCTGATGTAGAAATCGAGGATGCTTCTGTGGAATTGCATCAGGAGGATATTCATGTAGTTGGCGATAACAACAAGGATGATGAGGATGTTGATGATGATGAGGATGTTGCTGTGGAGGATGTTTGTGTAAAAACTGTAAATCAGGCAACAGTTGTTGCCCATGGTGGGATAAATCCCATTGTTGCCATGCCTGGGCAAGGGACCAAAAAATCCACTTCCATTGTGTGGAATTATTTCAACCCAAATCCAGACAACCTTTGCCAAGCCATTTGCAACCGTTGCATGTAACAGTGAGTAGAGTTCAGGACCTTAACCATCTAGGAACCTCCTCCATTACGTCACTTGCAGTGCATTCATCAAATTGGAAAGGGTATTTAAAATTCTGAAACTTTGGGAACAAAAAACTGAACAAAAATTAGTCCAGTGTCACCTAGCTGTTCCCTTCTATCTGGATCCAAGAGCCTGCAATCTCCACCACCAACACCTGCATCATCATCAACATCCTCATTCGTGATCAGACGTAGTCCTGAATCCAATTTCCTAAGGACTGACTCCTCTCCTATCCATTGTTCCTCAGAAGGATCCTTGAGCACTATGCCTGCTTCTACTGCTGCTGTTGCTGTCAGTGGATCTTCATCCCAGAAGGGGACCAGGAAGAAGACTACTTTTAGTACTTCAACTAAACAATTGACTGTCACACAATCCTTTGCATTTGCGAGCAAGTATGACAGCAAACACCCAGTTGTGCAGCGGATTACTGATGCTATAACAGTTATACTGGTATTGGATGTGCATCCAGTATCCGCCATTAATGTAGTGGGTTTTCTCAGTTGATGGAGGTCTTTTGTTCCCGCTACCATGTCCCTTCTAGATTCCACTTCTCTAGAATAGCAATTCCCAATCTGTACAAGGACATTAAAAAACCTTATTATTGTCCTCCAACATGCCGTTGTACCCACTGTCCACTTAACCACAGATATGTGGACAAGTGGGACAGGGCAAACTAAGGATTACATGACTGTGACAGCCCACTGGGTAGGTGTATTGCCTCCATCAGTGCAAACAACAGCAGTATCTAACAAATGCCAGCTCATTCAGAGGCAGGCTACTCTGTGTATCACCGGTTTTACTAAGAGGCATACTGCTGAGAACCTCTTAGAAAAACTCAGGGTAATCATTGCAAAATGGCTTACCCCACTTGGACTCTCCTCAGGATGTGTGATTTCTGACAATGTCAGCAATATTGTGCGAGCATTACATGTGGGCGAATTCGAACACATCCCATGTTTTGCTTACACAATTAATTTGGTGGTACAACATTTTTTTTAAACTGACAGGGGCGTGCAGGAGATGCTCTCGGTGGCCAGAAAGATTTCTGGACATTTTCGACTTTCAGCAACTGCATGTCGAAGATTGCAGCACCAGCAAGAACTGTTGAATTTGCCCTGCCATCAGCTGAAGCAAGTGGTAGCAACTAGGTAGAATTCTACCCTTGATATGCTTCAGCGCATGGAGGAGCAGAAAAAGGCCATCCAAGGCTACACTACGGAAGGGAGTGGGAATGCACCTTAGTCAAGCACAGTGGAGACTAATTTCCATGTTGTGCAAGGTTCTCAAACCCTTTGAAGTTGCCACATGTGAAGTTAGTTCAGACACTGCCAGCTTGAGTCAGGTCATTCCCCTAATCAGACTTTTGCAAAAGCAGCTGGAGAAACTGAAGGAGGAGCTGAAATGGAGTGATTCCGCTAAGATCACGCCCTTAATTTGCTTCGACAGGATCCAAGAGTTGTCAATCTCTTGAAATCAGATCACTATATTTTGGCAACCATACTTGATCCTAGGTTTAAGTCATACCTTGTTTCTTTCTTTCTGACGGACATAAATCTGAAAAGATGCAAAGAGCTGGTGGTGAAAAAATTGTCAGCTCAAGTGGCACGTGACATGGCAGCATCTCCTGTTTTAGTTTCTGCAGCTGCCAGGAAAAAATACATTTTTCTAAGAGACCCACTGCTGGTGGTGATGCAGATCAGTCAGCTAAACCTAATGACATCTGGTTGGGTCTGAAAGAACTGCCTACAATGAGTGACATGTCTACCGTGACTTTGTCTGATACGGTCACCATTCAGAGAATGGTGGATGACTATTTTAGGGATAGCATCCAAATAGGCATGTCACTCAGTCTGTTTCCCTCCTGGCAGGAAAAGAGGCAATTTGGAGTCCCTTACACAAATTGGCTTTGCTGTATTTAAGTTGCCCACCCTCCAGTGTGCACTCTGAAAGAGTTTTCAGCACAGCCGGGAACCTTGTCAGTGATCGGCGTATGAGGTTACTTCATCAAAATGTGGAAAAGATGATATTCATTAAAATGGATCACAAATTCCACGAGGAAGACCTTTTACCAGCAATTAAGTCCAAAAAATACAGAAGCATCTGTAATGGTGGATTCCAGCGGGGACTAATTAATATTGTGTGAAGAAGAGGAGGATGCACACACTGATGGGGATGAAGATGATGACATCTAAGCTAATGTATTGTAAAGCCAGTTTGTGTATAGGATCATTGCCACCAATGTCCACTGCGCATTGGCAGCTTGTTTTGTGGGGGGTCCAAGCAAACCAATCAGCCACAAGTGGCAGTCCCTGTCACTGAAGTGATTAGTTTGTTAAACTGTCCTGTTTCATCAATACAACATAAGGGTGGGTTGGAGGTCCATTGCTGCCTGACATTTTTATTGGTATGGTTTATGAATATCCAGAAACTGTAATGGCCAAAAACAAAACGGAGGCGAGGTTTTGGCAAAACCAATCCAGATCCAAAGCCAGAGGAGATCCAGATGCAACACCAAAACCAAAACACGGGGGTCAGCGCATATCTCTAGTTATCAGTAACCTCCCCACGGTTTTTGCCAAAATGCTATTATATATGTATATTTATATATTTAATGTGCCACCTTGCATTATTTGTCATCCCCTTACACCATTATGCCTTACATTTTTGTTTTATTTTGGCTTGGTCCTATCTGCCTACCATCCCTATATAGTTATTTAATTTGGGCCTCATACTCTCCCTATCTCCATCATCCCCCTGATATGTTTATGTTTATGTTTTTGTGTCTATACCTCCATACCATTTTCTCCTAAGTATTTTTCCATATGGACCCATATTTTTATTAGCCCCTCCTCCCCACACACATTTTACATATATTTTCTTTCATTTTTTATTACATTTTATCAACAGAGAGTAAAGGAGTTCAATTTCATGGAGGATTAACTTGGTGTTATGACATTTCTTCCAAATTCATCCTTGTTTGTTGAGTTCTCTCCCAATTCATCCCTGTAAATTGCAGCTGGTCTGCCAAAGATTGGAAGAGTGTGTACGGTGAAAATATATTTTTAGCAGATTGTTTCAGCAAATGTATATCTGACATCTGCTGCAAAATCTAAAAGGTGTGTAGGCATATATTGGATGTTGAATCTGTGACCAGGACTCCAGTAGGATTGTGTCAACAGTCTGTTCTGGAGTTGGATCCCACGAGGATTGGACAAGTGTGTACCCATCTTAGTTATGCAGCATCACATTAGATTAATAATTTGCTTTATCTATTGTTTGTAAATTATAAACTGCAAATACAATGTCTGAAAAGGTAAGGATGACAGGCCAAAACTTGTAATATAGTCCTTACCTGAAGATATTATTTAAATTAAATTTCTGAAGATAATGTTGTTTTGGACCTTATTGGTAGATGTAATCCAAAGTCCTTTTTGGTAGTTGTTATCCAAAGTTGCTTAATAAAAGTAGGATCTGCTCAGAGAGTATCAATGTAGGACAAAATGCCACCACAAAATGGATGCCAGCAGCTGGGAATCCTTTACATAGGGCTATGACTTGCATTGTGACATCACAGTGCATGCAGGCAGCAGCTGGAGATGGCTGTAGCTTAGATCAGCTCTGGGCCCTACCTGCCTCATTTATATAACATGATTAGAATTGAGAAGTGGAGAATTTATTGGTTTTGATCTTTTACATCTTTTTTAATTGTGCACTCATTTGTAGTTATTATTCATTTGCAGTAATATATTTAGCTTTAGTTATTTCTTATAGCATAATATATATTTTCATACTGTAAAGAACCCCTCCCCTTCTTTTCTTTCTAACCTTCTAACCCCAGCTCTTCTAAATACATAACATTGTGTATAAGGGAGGTATTTGCGTTTCTTAGGGGGAGGTATTATAATTCTTTGTTTGTATCTTTTATATTTGCTTTTTAAAGTAATTAGAACATTGGTAAATTTACTTTTAGATTCTTAAGAACTAGTCATCAAATCCATCTATTTAGCTGCAGGTTGAAAATGTGCACTTGAGATGCTTTTACTCTGTAATAATCTTCTACATGTTATCAGTTACCTCTACAGTCCGCCCCCCCCCCCCCGCCTTTTGACAAAATGCTGTTATATATGTATATTTGTATATTTAATTTGCCACCTTGCATTTTTTTGTCATCCCCTTACACCATTATGCCTTACATTTTTGTTTTATTTTGGCTTGGTCCTATCTTCCTACAATCCCTATATAGTTATTTCATTTGGGCCTCATACTCTCCCTGTCTCCATCATCCCCCTGATATGTTTATGTATTTGTGTCTATATCTCTCTACCATTTTCTCCTATGTATTTTTCCATAAGGGTCTACAATTTTATAAACACACACCTTTTACATATATTTTCTTTCTTTTTTTATTCTATGGTATCAACAGAGAGTAAAGGAGTTCAATTTCATGGAGGATTAACTTGGTGTTATCACTCTTTCTCCCAATTCATCCTTGTTTGTTGAGTTCTCTCCCAATTCGTCCCTGTGAGCTGCAGCTGGTCTGCACAAGATTGGAAGAGTGTGTACGGTGAAAATATAGTTTTAGCAGATTGTTTCAGCAAATGTATATCTGACATCTGCTGCAAAATCTAAAAGGTGTGTAGGCATATATTGGGTGTTGAATCTGTGACCAGGACTCCAGTAGGATTGTGTCAACAGTCTGTTCTGGAGTTGGATCCCACGAGGATTGGACAAGTGTGTACCCATCTTAGTTATGCAGCGTCACATTAGATTAATAATTTGCTTTATCTATTGTTTGTAAATTATAAACTGCAGATTCAATGGAGAGAGGTGTCTGAAAAGGTAAGGATGACAGGCCAAAACGTGTAATATAGTCCTTACCTGAAGATGTTATTTAAATTCAATTTCTGAAGATGATATTGTTGTTTTGGACCTTTTTGGAAGATGTAATCCAAAGTGCTTTTTGGTAGTTGTTATCCAAAGTTGCTTAATAAAAGCAGGATCTGCTCAGAGAGTATCAATGTAGCACAAAATGTCACCAGAAAATGGCTGCCAGCAGCTGGGAATCCTTTATATAGGGCTATGACTTGCATTGTGACATCACAGTGCATGCAGGCAGCAGCTGGAGATGGCTGTAGCTTAGATCAGCTCTGGGCCCTACCTGCCTCATTTATATAACATGATTAGAATTGAGAAGTGGAGAATTTATTGGTTTTGATCTTTTACATCTTTTTTTAATTGTGCACTCATTTGTAGTTATTATTCATTCGCAGTAATATATTTAGCTTTAGTTATTTCTTATAGCATAATATATATTTTCATACTGTAAAGAACCCCTCCCCTTCTTTTCTTTCTAATCTTCTAAACCCAGCTCTTCTAAATACATAACATTGTGTATGAGGGAGGTATTTGCATTTCTTAGGGGGAAGTATTATAATTCTTTGTATCTGCTTTTTAAAGCAATTATAAAATTGGTAAATATATTTGCAGTTTCTTAAGAACTAGTCATCAAATCCATTTATTTTGCTGCAAGTTGCAAATGTGCACTTGAGATGCTTTTGTTCAGTTCTGTACCTCTACAGACCTCCCCACGGTTTTTGCCAAAATGCTATTATATACAGTCAGGTCCATCAATATTGGGACATTGACAGAATTTTCAGATTTTGGCCTCTATTCACCACCACAATGGCTTTGAAATTAAACAAATAAGATGTGATTTAACTGCAGACTTTCGGATTTAATTTGAGAGTAATTACATCCAAATCAGGTGAATATGCCCTTACACCGTTATGCATTACATTTTTGTTTTATTTTGGGTTGGTCCTATCTTCCTACAATCCCTATATAGTTATTTTATTTGGGCCTCATACTCTCCCTGTCTCCATCATCCCCTGTGAGGTTCTGGTTTTGTTGTGGGCCCGGCGTGTTGATAGGAGCAGACACTGAAGCAGGTTTAAATGAAAGGGTGGAACTTTTAATGAGTGGTTTGATAGACATGAATATGACAAAAACTAAAGTCCAGATATAGCACTAAGTGCACTTGGGAGCTGTGGTGAAGTAATGGGAAAAGTCCAGTTAGTGACAGGCAATGAACAATGTCCAGGAAGTGACTGGTTAAAAGAGAATGTTCAGGTAGTGGCAGACAATGGGAACTGTCCAGGTAGTGACTGGTTAATAGGGAAATGTCCAGTTGATGACAGGCTGGAGAAATCAGGTGTAGTGGCTGAAAGGAAGAATGCAGGCTGAGGAAGGATTATCCAGCAGAGTGTCAGTGGAGGCAAGGTGCAGGGTGAACAGCAGACTCAGGTACTCAGGCAAGGGGAAGGTAATGGAGGATGCAGGGTAGTCCAGCAGGGTTGAAGCAGGCAAGCAGGTAGTGTTTCACAGGAAACAGGTGGTGAGCACAGGGAACTCTCTCTCGGCTATGCTGAGAAACACGTTGCACTGGCAATGAAGTGAGGCTCTGAACCTCTCTAAATACCAAGTGCTGTGCCGTGACTGGCCAGAGAGAGCATGTGACAAACCAGGATTGGGCGATTAGGTCACGTGACTGGAAGCAAGATGGCGGCGCTCATGCCGGAGTGGAATGGAAGCACCACCAGGCCTCACCAGCCCAAAGTGACAACATGCGTGGCCTCAGGACACTCACCAGGCTTTTCCGGATAAGCAGTATGGAATCTTTTGACCAGGGCGGGAGCATGGATATCTCGGGCATCGGTCCAACAGTGCTCCTCCGGACCGTAACCCTTCCAGTCCAAGAGATACTGCAATCATCCTCTGCGGATGCGAGAATCCAGGACCTGAGAGACCTAGAACTCCACGCCTCTTTCAGTCTGGATGCGAGGGGGAACAGGAAGGACTTTGCGGAATTTGTTCAGTATTAGGGGTTTTAGGAGGGAGATATGGAATGAGTTTGGAATTTTTAGATAAGCAGGCAGCTGAAGGCGATAAGCCACAGGGTTGATTATTTCTGTGATGGAAAAGGGTCCTATGAACCTGGGAGCAAACTTCATCGAAGGTACTCTGAGACGGATGTTCCGGGTGGACAACCAGACTTGGTCTCCAAGTTGCATGCACGTCTCCTATCTGCCTGAAGTTTGTAACGGGAGGACACCTTGTCCAAATCAGAACGTACCTGAGCCCAATTAGATGCAAATCTCTGTACAGTATCCTCCATGGCTGGCACATCAAAGGCAGGCAGGCCTCGAAACTCAGGAATACAAGGATGAAGACCGTAGACGATTTGAAATGGGGTTTGATTTGTCGAGGAATGATACGAGGCATTATGTGCAAATTCTACCCATGGTAGCAATTCAGACCAATTGTCTTGGGATGATGTCATGAAGATCCTTAGGAAGGTCTCAAGATCTTGATTGACCCTCTCTGTGGATCCATTTCTCTGAGGGTGATAGGCCGTGGAGAAGTTTAACTTTACTTGTAGAACAGAACATAGTTCCTTTCGACAGGAGAGAACTTCTCGGAGAAAAACCCATAGGGATGCACTTGGTTGTCTTCATATCGCCCGGGATAGAACTGCTCCTACTGCTTCTGATTAGGCAACAACCTCTAACAAGAAGGGTCTATTCAGGTCTGGTTGTCTTAAGACTGGAGCTGAGATAAAGGCTTGTTTCAAAGCTGCACCTTTTCGCTTTTCCCAGTATATGCCTGTCTTTTCTCTGTGTCTTGTCTGTGCAATCTGCACCTGCATATGTAATTATTCCCAGTTTATGCATGTGTCCAGTCTGCTCTATGTTTGCCTGTGTAGCCAGCACAATCAGTACCAGCATTTCTAGCTTTCCCAGTATTAGCCTTTGTCCATGCTACTCTGTGTTTTTTGCACTAATCAGCACCTAGATATTTAACTGTTTCCAGTCCATGCCTGTATTCTAGCATCCAGATTCTTCCCCTGTTTTCTAGCATTTAGATCCATCTCCAGAGTTCATTCATTCCGTTCACCTCCAGTGTTATAGCTTTCATTATAGTCTCAGTCTTCTGCCATTCCCAGGTACCTGTCCAGAGGGCCGCGACCTGCTCACTTGGTGCAGCAAAACCAAATCCCAATTGGAGGGGTCACTGGAGAAAACCACCAAGTGAGTTAGATTCCGCACCTCTGGGCAGGTCTCGCCAAACCTGGGTTTGGCAGCAACTAGTTGACCTAGTCCAGTCACTCTCCTAGTCACCCGAACCCCCCAGCTCACCGTCCTCCACAGAGGAACACTTGCACCGGATCGTGACACAAGGTATTCAAAATGTCCATCCCTAGTATTAAAAGCGGTCTTCCACTCGTCACCTGAGCGAATACGAATGAGATTGTAGGCCCCTCTCAGATCTAACTTGGAGAATATGATGGACCCCTTTATCCTGTGAAATAACTCCGTGATTAGTGGAAGCAGATATCAATTTTTGACTGTTATATCATTCAGGCCTTAGTAGTCTATACAAGGTCTTAAGCCGCCGTCCTTCTTGGCAGCAAAAAAGAACCCAGCTCTGGCAGGAGAGGTGGAGGGGCGAATAAATCCTTTTTCCAAATTCTCCTGGATGTACTCAGACATTGCTTTGGTCTCTGGAAAGGACAGAGGATAGGTGCAACCACGAGGTGGCATCTTATCAGGCAGCAGGTCAATAGGACAATCCCATTCTCTGTGAGGAGGTAAGACATTCGCTTGTTGTTCGGAGAAGACATCAGTGAACATTTGATATTCCTTAGGAATTGCTGGAGATGTTAATGAAGCTGTTTTCCTTACAGGTCGTATCTTGGGAAGACAGTATTTCTGACAGTCTGTCCCCCCATGAAAGAATTTGCATAGAACTGGGATTGTGCAGGTGTAGCCAGGGTAGTCCTAAAATAATGTCTTGGGACGCCTCAGGTATGACTAAAAACTTCAAAGACTCAGAATAGAGTGCTCCAATACGGACTAGCACTGGTAGAGTTTCCTTGGTGACAACTCCATTAGTCAGAGGCCAACCATCCACGGCAGTCAAGGAAATCGCATGAGTGAGGGATGAACAAGAAATTTGTAGTTTGTCAACTAAGCTGGAGGTTATGAAATTTCCGGCTGCTCCAGAATCTAATAGAGCAGAAACAAAGGCAGGTTTAGGCTTTAGATCTATATCTAAGGTTATTACGAAATCTTTATTATTTGAGGACGGACTCATTACTCCTAACTTGATGTCCCCAGTGTCAGTTAGGAACGAGCGTTCCCCGATTTGCGGGAACAGGAGGCCACCAGGTGTCCCGAATCTCCACAGTACAGACAGAGGTTTTTTAACATCCTTCTCTGACGTTCCTCTTTGGAGAGATGGGTATGGTTCGCCTGCATAGGCTCTTCATCCATAGGAGTAGGGAATGGACAGGTATGTAAGGGAAGGGTAGATGATCTTTGCCTGTCAGACCTGTGCTTTTCAGCCAGATGTTCTCTGAAGCGTAGGTTGATTTTATTACAGAGCAAAATCATTTCGTTTAGATTGGTGGGAAGTTCACGGGTGACCAGATCATCTTTTAGTCGGTCCGAGAGTCCATGCCAAAAGGCTGAGGTGAGGGCTTCCTCATTCCACTTGAGCTCTGATGCTAAAATCTGAAATTGTATGAAATACTGGCTGACAGAATGGATTCCTTGTCTCAGAGTCATAATACCAGATGAAGCTGATACAGTACGTCTGGGCTCATCAAAGATCTTCCTGAATGATGACACAAAGGCTGTATAGTTATCCAGCAGAGAATCTGAACACTCCCAGAGTGGGGAAGCCCAATCCAAGGCTGAGCCAGACAACAGAGACACTATGTAAGCCACTAAAGTTTTTGAAGTGGGAAAGTTATCAGCCAGTAAGGTGAAATGTATATTGCACTGATTCAGAAACCTTCGGCAGAGTTTAGGGTTGCCGTCAAATTTGCTTGGCATAGGAAGGTGTAAGCAAGGAGATGTCCTGTTACCAGTATTTCCAGATGCAGGAGAGAGCGTAGGGACTGTTGCTCCAGGGGAGGATAAGGAGGTTTGCAGATTATCCTGTCTTTTAGACATTTCCTGTAAAAACTGAGCCATTTGATGCTGCATGGTTTCCAGGTTCTCCAAACGGCCAGCAATGCACCGAAATAAATCTACTCCAGACTCCTGTTCCATGGCCGGGCCCATGTGGCCAGAGCAAACTGTGAGGTTCTGGTTTTGTTGTGGGCCCGGGGTGGTCATAGGAGCAGACACTGAAGCAGGTTTAAATGAAAAGGTGGAACTTTTAATGAGTGGTTTGATAGACATGAATATGACAAAAACTAAAGTCCAGATATAGCACTAAGTGCACTTGGGAGCTGTGGTGAAGTAATGGGAAAAGTCCAGTTAGTGACAGGCAATGAACAATGTCCAGGAAGTGACTGGTTAAAAGAAAATGTTCAGGTAGTGGCAGACAATGGGAACTGTCCAGGTAGTGACTGGTTAATAGGGAAATGTCCAGTTGATGACAGGCTGGAGAAATCAGGTGTAGTGGCTGAAAGGAAGAATGCAGGCTGAGGAAGGATTATCCAGCAGAGTGTCAGTGGAGGCAAGGTGCAGGGTGAACAGCAGACTCAGGTACTCAGGCAAGGGGAAGGTAATGGAGGATGCAGTGTAGTCCAGCGGGGTTGGAGCAGACAAACAGGCAGGCAGGTAGCGTATTACAGGAAACAGGTGGTGAGCACAGGGAACTCTCTCTCGGCTATGCTGAGAAACACATTGCACTGGCAATGAAGTGAGGCTATGAACCTCCCTAAATACCAAGTGCTGTGCCGTGACTGGCCAGAGAGAGCATGTGACAAACCAGGATTGGGCGATTAGGTCACGTGTCTGGAGTCAAGATGGCGACGCCCATGCCGGAGCGGAACGGAAGCACCGCCAGGCCTCACCAGCCCAAAGTGACAACATGCCCGCACAGAACCATACACAGCCAATGCCCCTCACCAAACACCAGTGCCACCGCCAGACGCCCCCCGCCATAGTGACCTCACAGGTAATACCCACCATGCAGAGAAACTCTGGTCGTGACATCCCCCTGATATGTTTACATATATGTGTCTATGGGCTCTATTTATTATCATTATTTTTACTAAAATAAAGTGAAAAACAATGTTTTCACACCCTTTTCACATTATTTTAGTATCACCTAAAGTTACTAAAGGGCAATTGGAGTAGAATTCGTAAAATTCTACTCCAACCCCTAATTATCACATATTTTTAGTAATCATATCACATTTCCTATAATTGCAATGGGAAATGCGATCTGTCTGGTAGTTACTAAAAATAAATTGTGAAAAAATACCGGGGGAAGCCCTGTGACAATAATGCCACCTGGTGCTGGCGTTTTCCAGGGTCTCTCCCAGTTACCGGACTCCTGCTCCGCTCTAACAGGCAGAGCAGAGCCTGAGCCAGCCCCAGTAATCAGCTGTGTGGTCTAAACAGACCACAAGCTGATCACTGCTACAAAAAAAAAATATAGTGAAAAAAAAACCCACTTACCTGAGTCCAGGGACCAGTGATTGGGGCTCTGGTGATGTCCTCCATCCAGTTAGCTGGTCTCCCATTCTGCACTGGGACCCGGTCAGCTGACCGGGTCCCAGTGCAGGATGGGAGATCAGCTGACCGGAGCCACGGAGGACATCACCGAAGCCACGATCAGCGGAGGTAAGTGTAATTAAGGGAGGGGTGGTCGCGATCATGAGGGGCAGGGCTTAGTGGTAAGGGGCTTAGCGGTGAGGGGAGGGGCTTAGCGGTGGCCGGTAGGTGCATGCATGGGCATTTGTCACTGTATTTTTTGCAAAAATACCGTGATAAGTGTGCGCAGGGGATTCGCAGGGACAGAGCTTTATCGCAAGCTCTGTCCCTGCAAGGGATTTTTAGTAAATCCCTGTGATATTGGCTGAATTCGCGAATTCAGTCGGTAATATCACGCTACAATCTGCATTCCAAATGCGGATTGTAGTAAATAGAGCCCCATATCTCTCTACCATTTTCTACTGTGTTTTTTTACATATGTGCTTACATTTTTATGTTATCAATAGAGAGTAAAGGAGTTCAATTTCATGGAGGATTAACTTGGTGTTATCACTTTTTCTCCCAATTCGTCCCTGTGAGCTGCAGCTAGTCTGCCAAAGATTGGAAGAGTGTGTACGGTGAAACAATTCTTTTAGCCAATTGTTTCAGCAAGTGTATATCTGACATCTGCTGCAAAATCTAAAAGGTGTGTAGGCATATATTAGGTGTTGAATCTGTGACCAGGACTCCAGTAGGATTGTGTCAACAGTCTGTTCTGGAGTTGGATCCCACGAGGATTGGGCAAGTGTGTATCCATCTTAGTTATGCAGCGTCACATTAGTTTAATAATTTGCTTTATCTATTGTTTGTAAATTATACACTGCAGATCCAATGGAGAGAGGTGTCTGTAAAGGTAAGGATGACAGGCCAAAACTTGTAATATAGTCCTTACCTGAAGATGTTATTTAAATTCAATTTCTGAAGATGATATTGTTGTTTTGGACCTTATTGGAAGATTTAATCCAAAGTGCTTTTTGGTAGTTGTTATCCAAAGTTGCTTAATTAAAGCAGGATCTGCTCAGAGAGTATCAATGTAGGACAAAATGTCACCAGAAAATGGCTGCCAGCAGCTGGGAATCCTTTACATAGGGCTATGACTTGCATTGTGACATCACAAAGCATGCAGGCAGCAGCTGGAGATGGCTGTAGCTTAGATCAGCTCTGGGCCCTACCTGCCTCATTTATATAACATGATTAGAATTGAGAAGTGGAGAATTTATTGGTTTTGCTTTTTTCATCTTTTTTTGATTGCGCACCCATTTGTAGTTATTATTCATTCGCTGTAATATTTTTAGCTTTAGTTGTTTTTTATAGCATAATATATATTTCCATACTGTAAAGAACCCTTCCCCTTCTTTTCTTTCTAACATTCTAACCCCAGCTCTTCTAAATGCATAACATTGTGTATGCATGGGCGCCATGAGGGGGGAGCGGGTACAGTTTACCCGGGCCCGGGCTTGCTAGAGGGGCCCGGCGGGGCCCGGGTCCGGCATCGCCCGCCCCCTCCTCCCTCACAGCAGCTCAGCACACAGCTTGTGCTGGGCTGCTGTGTGAGACTGCAGCAGCCGGAGTAGTCTCCTATGGCTGTGGGGGGGGAGCGATCACACTGATTGCGCCCCCCCTGCTTAGCACCAGGCTGGTGGGCTTACAGCGCCCCCCTCCCCGGCGCGCAGCGCTGAAAATTTAATGATTATTTTATTTTTTTTCCAAGGGGACATGGCCACGCTTCCCGCGATTAGGCCACGCCCCCCATTACCCAGGCCCGGCCAGGCTCTCAACGGCCCTGTGTATATGAGGGAGGTATTTGCTTTCTTTGGGGGAGGTATTATAATTCTTTGTTTGTAACTTTTATATTTGCTTTTTAAAGTAATTATAACATTGGTAAATTTATTTGCAGTTTCTTAAGAACTAGTCATCAAATCCATCTATTTTGCTGCAATTTGCAAATGTGCAATTGAGATGCTTTTGCTATGTAATAATCTTCTACATGTTATCAGTTACCTCTACAGACCCCCCCCACGGTTTTTGCCCAAATGCTGTTATATATGTATATTTATATATTTAATTTGCCACTTTGCATTTTTTTGTCATCCCCTTACACCATTATGCCTTACATGTTTGTTTTATTTTGGCTTGGTCCTATCTGCCTGCCATCCTACCACCCCTATATAGTTATTTCATTTGGGCCTCATACTCTCCCTATCTCCATCATCACCCTAATATGTTTATGTATTTGTGTCTATACCTCTCTACCATTTTCTCCTATGTATTTTTCCATATGGGCCTAGATTTTTATTACCCCCCCTCTCCCCACACACGTTTTTCTTTCTTTTTTTTATTCTATGTTATCAACAGAGTAAAGGAGTTCAATTTCATGGAGGATTAACTTGGTGTTATCACTCTTTCTCCCAATTCGTCCTTGTTTGTTGAGTTTTCTCCCAATTCATCCCTGTGAGTTGCAGCTGGTCTGCACAAGATTGGAAGAGTGTGTACGGTGAAACAATCCATTTAGCAGATTAGAATAGGGTGTTATTTATAGAATTAACAAGGAGCGCACATAAATTATTTAATCAATTTTAAAAAAATGTATATTTATACACCAATAAAAAAATACTTTCCACTGTATATTAACACAAGCATACACTCTAATACAATCAATTTTCACTTTTCCATTACACCTAAGAAGGTATAAGGTACTGTAATGTAAAAAGAAAGAATCCGCCTTATAAGAGCCCAATTCAGGATAGCTATTCAATGTCCTTATTTAATTGAAGTTCAGCAGCTGATCAACTGTGAGCCCTTGTCTCCAAAACAATGCCAGATAGAGCACCTTACACAACCACCTTTTTTGGGGGATGCAGTATCCAAAATCGAAAGCCCATAGAATATCGTGGTATTACTGGAATATACTTTAGTGAGGAGTAATAATGCCTCTCTCATTTAGGGGCGGATCAAGACTGTTGTATTAAAGGGGGGCGAGTTAATGATTAATTCCACCCCCCCTCGCGGCAACCCCCCCTCCCCCACCTTGTGGCAACCCCCCTCCCCCCTGCAACCCCCCCTCATGGCAACCCCCCGTGACGCCCCTTGTGGCAAGCCGACCCCCCTTTTATTTTCACTTACCTCCGCTACTCCCGTGATGTTCCCCCTCCGGGCTTCGGTCAGCTGCTCTCCCATCCTGCACTGTGACCCAGTCAGCTGTTTAATGCAGCAGCTGACCAGGGTCACAGTGCAGGAGCCGGGAGACCAGCTGACTGGAGGGAGGACATCACCGGAGCCCTGATCTTCGGTCCCTGAACAGAGGTAAGTTGTTTTTTTTGTTTTTTCTTAGCAGTGATCAGCGTGTGGTCTATTTAGACCACACAGCTGATCACAGGGTGTGAGGAGCCGGCTGTGATCGCTTCCTCACCTGCCCCCGGGTCAGGTGACAGCCTGTCTCTGACACATCCCCCTAACTGGGAGACGGAAGCTCCGATCACAGTACAGCCCAGCCATTATCATCTCTCTCCTCTGAACTTAATGATGCAGAGGAGAGAGATTATAATGATTGGACAAACTGTGTTAGGGGGGGCGGTCGCTCCAATCGCCCCCCCCCCGGATCCGCCACTGCTCTCATTATGATCTTACCGCTCCTTTATGCATAGTCAGTGTGGGCTAGTCTCTCCCCTGCTGGTTTTACACTGCAAGGCAAGCTGGCGGTGTCCGGCTGATACAGTCTCTCGGAGGGAGTATACAGGTGATCACACTTCTCTGGCTGGCAGAACAAAGGGTGTTTTAGGCGGCTGTAACCTTTCATGTGGACAGTAGCTAATAGGCAGAATTTCCTTTACTCCTTGATGTGTTTCTCCGCTGTTGTCAGAAAGTGGTTTCCTCTGAGACACTAGTGAGATATTTGAGGGTCACTTGGCCAATCCTAAATGTCTGAGTAATTGGAGCACCTGTGTTGAAAACCTGAGTGCATATAGCTGATATCTGTGTCAGTCTTTATTATTTGTGTGGCATTTAGCCTAATATATCGGGAATACAATTACCTTGAAATTAATACATTGCAAATCTAGATTCTTTGATCTAAAGTATTATATATGTATATATACTGTGTATATACATATATATATATATACGCTGCGGAACCTTTGTGGCGCCATATAAATAAAGGATAATAATAATAATAATAATAATAATATATATATATATTTAATTTGACACATTGCACTTTTTGTCATGCCCTTACACCATTTTATGCCTTACTTTTTTGTTTTATTTTGGCTTTGTCCTATATGCCTACCATCCCTATATAGTTATTTCATTTGGGCCTCATACTCTCCCTATTTCCCTCATTCCCGTAATATATTTATTTATTTGTGTCTATACCTCTCTACCCTTTTCTCCTATATATTTTTTCATTTGGGCCTAGATATTGTTACCCATTCCTCCCCACACATCTTTTATATATATTTTCTTTACTTTGATTATATGTTATCAACAGAGAGTAAATTAGTTCAATGTCATGGAGGATTAACTTGCTGTTTCCAAGTTTTCTCCAAATTCATTCCTCTAATTCATCCCTGTGAGTGGCAGCTGGTCTACCAAAGATTGGAAGAGTGTGTACGGTGGCACAATTATTTTAGAATATTGTTTGAGCAAACTTATATCTGATATCTGCTGCAATATTGAACAGGTGTGTTGGCATATATTGGGTGTTAAATCTGTAACCTTGCTTTCAGTCGCATTGTGCCAACAGCAATAGCCTAGCCAGATCTTTGTGGGCCTCATAGCAACATTTTGAAGGGGCCCCTTCCCAATGCTTCCAGAGAAATCCCCTTTCCCTAGAGTGGTTGTTATTTTTATTCTCCATAATATTACCGTAGTTAATTTAATGCATCATACAGTAATAGTGCCCCAGCTCATTTTATGCCCCATCAAAGTGCCCTAGTTCACTTTATACCACACAGTGCCACATTGTATTCCCCCAGTTCACAATATGCCACCTATTTTATTGCATATTTTATGCCCCATAAAAGTTCCCTAGTTCACATTATACTACATAGTGCCACCAATTCATATTACGCAACATTGTATAACCCTCAGTTCACAATATGCCACATTGTAGTGCTTCTAGTTCACATTATGCCACACAGGCGGTGGAGACCAACCAGCTTCTACTCAGGGTCGGCCGGACCATTACTCACAATACACCAATTCATAGGGCTGGCTGGGTGGCTCCCTGCACAGCCACCCAGCCAGCAATACATTCCGTGCTCCCTGCATGGAAAGCTTTTTCCACCCACCCTTCTCTACGGATCACTGTGGGTGGAGGTGGGGGGGCTAAAAGGTAGGGAAGGGGCAATCGGGTGATGTGCTGCTTACTAGCTGTACTTGGGCCGGTCCGCCCCTGCTCGTACTTGAGGGGGATACTTCCTAATGCAGAACATTCCATTTTGAGTGGAGATCTTCTTAATTAAGGCACACTGGCCCTCATTCAGAGGCGCTCGCAAAAAGCGAGCGCTCGTTCTGAATGATGGCGGCCGCTTCTATTTTTAAGTGCGGCCTCCTGGTCGCTAGCTAAGCTGTGGGTTACCACCCACAGCTTAGCTTCTGACCAGGGTGATGGTCGCGATGGTCAAGACCATCGCGACCATCGGAGCTTGCGACGAGACCCTAAGGTTGGGTCTCGGCAGCCGCAAGCCCCAGGGAGCTTACCGCTCTGATCAAGCAGGAACTCCCCACTGACATCACTCTCCGACAGTGCTGAGCTTACTGATTACCTCAGCTGTGTCTGTGGGTGTGAGACAGGAGTGTTGGAGAGAGATCATATCAGTATGGAGCTTTACTGAGAGGGAAAGACAGAGATCGCCACTGATGAGCTCCTCTTTTCAGGCCCGGATAATGGGCCAGACCCACTTACTTAGCCGGCAATTTCAGGAACTTAGTAGACAATTTTATGAGCTGATTTCCGGGTCCCCTATGCCTCTGAGCCCCATAGCAATAGCACCCCCTGCACCCACCATAGCTAAGCCCATGTCAATGTAAGCTCTCACAAGCAGGGCCATCTTCCCTCATGTGCTTCTCTTTATCCTTTCTTTTACTCCTTACTCCCCACAAGGGCATCTAACACTTGAATGCTTACTCCCTGCTGCTTATTTTGAGTGTTATAATCGCTAATGCAGCAATGTGTACAAACCATGTCCTTGTCCTGTATTGTATTTCCTTGTCTTTCTGGACATAATGCTGTCTGGTCTTTCACTTGTTGCACTTCACATACATTGTTAATAATGTCAACCTAGATGGGATCATTCATGTACTTTTTGACAAATTATATATATGCTGTACAACTACACTGCAATTATCTTATATGCAATGCATGCTGCTTTCATTCAAGGTAGAATTGGAGGCATACATGTGCACTAATTGCAGTGCAGCCATGGCCACTCAACATGTGTAACTGATATGTGATAGACTTATACCCCTTTTACACCGACTTCAAAATCCGGGTTTTTGCACATGAATGCTCATCTACCCGCGACCCTTTTAAATGGAAAAAAATAATAATTTATATTTATACTAATACCGGGTCCAGAGCTAGAGCATGTTAAAATCCTACACTATAGTATGTACCAATTCAGAGCCGACCCTAACCAATTTGATGCCCTAGGCAAAATTTTGGCTGGTGCCCCTAGCACCCCTCTCCCAGCAGCACAGATCACAGCAGCAGCCAGCAACACTTTCGCCCACAGCAATCCTTATCCAGCACCCCTCATCCAGCAGCAGCACTCGTCACCCCTCACCTGGCCAGCACAGCGCACCCCTCACTCATACTAAGCTGACTTAAGCTGGGTACACACTTAGAGATGTGTACCCAGCGCTGATGTTGCATGCGGCGGGACCTTGCAGGCTGCCGGCATTGGCAAGTGCATACACACTTGCCGATGCCGGCAGCTACAGCGTCGGCCATTTTGCATTCGGCACCATGGCCCCCGCTTACGATATCGCCTGTTGGACCTGCATGCATGTCCAATGGGCAATTTCGCTGATGACATGTGGAAGCGACAGTGGGAATACACTGGCCGATGTGCACGATATGTGATCCGATCCGCCACATCGTACAAAATATCGTCTAGTGTGTACCCGGCAAAATGAAAAACTCACTCTTAGCTGCCAGGCTACCTGTAACGCTGATTGCTGAAGCACAATATGAGAATGCAGCTGCCGTGCGTCCACCCCTGCAGTTGTTTCCCAACTCCTAGTCCTTCCTGTGCTTGGTGGCTGGCAAATACATTGCCCCCCACAGGAAAAACACACTGCCCCAAACAGAAAAATTCAAATACATTGTCGCCACAGGAGTCAATACAAACACATTGCCACCACAGGAAAATAAAACATATATATTGCCCCCACAGGGAAATAAATCATATATATTGCCACCACAGGAAAATAAATCATATATATTGCCCCCACAGGAAAATAAATCATATATATTGCCCCCACAGGGAAAAAAATGTAAATATACCACCCACATAGGAAAAAAAATTACATTGCCCCACACAGGAAAAATAAATCACATTTCCCCCATAGGAAAAAAATTAATTTCAGACACATTATCACCTGTCAGAGTACCCCCCCCTAATCCCCCCACCCACAGAACATTGCAGTATGAGAGAGAGTGAGAGACACACAAATATAATATAAATATATAATTACCAGGAGCAGGCAAGGCAGGGCACGCAGACTGGTCACAGAGCTGGTTTGGCCGTTGTGCTGGGCTGGCAGGGTTTCTCTTCTCATCCCTGTTTTCTTTTTATGCACCGGGGACGGTTAAAAAAAAAGCAAATCCCCGGAGGCAACTGCAGGAGAGGACACACTGAGGTGACAACGGGGGATAGATGATGACCAGTGGGGAGGGGAGGAGCCTCCACCTCCGGCCGGACCGCCTCCTTCTCCCACTTCATTATGGCCCGCGGCTGCCAGTGTACTATTAATGAGTCAGTCTGACTCATTATTAGTACCTGTCTGGTGCGGCCTGCTGCCGGCCCCCTTCATAGCGGCAGTCCCTGGTGCTATGCACCGGCTGTACCGCTGCTAGCTCCGCTTGACCAGATCCCATTTTAGTTGCTGTCCCCAGAGCAACCATCCAGGTGCCCCAAACCTCCGCCGGCCCAAGGCTTGGAATGCCCCTAGGCATTTGCCTAGGGCCAGCTCTGTACCAATTGGTAACATCACAGTGTGCACTTGGATTGATTGAAGGTCAGTGGAAGCAAACCCATACTGCTGCTGTCACAAAATAGAATTTGCTTCTATAGTATCATATATGTAGATGGTTCTCTGTAATTTCTCATACTGTATGTTTTTGTAAGCCTTATCGTTGATAAATGGATATAAAAAAAAGTTGTAACTCTGGATGCTGGTAAACATGTGCATGGAACCAGGTTAATAAAGTGATTCAGCACAAATTAGATAATCTGATTACTAATCCTTTAAACCCATCACCATCATTAGCTCAGTAATGTACAGTAGCAGTACTGAGCCTTTAACCCATTGTTAGACTGTATGTCTTGTGGTGTCTCTGGCACTTGAATTCCACATGCAGACTAGCTATAGCCAGCTGATTAATAGTTTAGTGATCATGTGACCTGGATACAAACCAGTGAATATTGTTCTGCAGATTAACCCTACATATAAAGCAAAATCAAAGGAGACACAAAAATTGTTTTCAGTTATCCATATGGCCATAAAAAAACAACAACAAAACCTATGAGCAAGAGAGAAGAGAATGGTCATAAACAGTCACTCGGCTGTGTATAAACTACAGCAGTATTATTCACACATATTACAGGTTAGAAATATAAATTCACGGGATAGATCATATTAAGATTGCCATATAAGAACCATTGCCCTTCACAGAAATGAAAAAGTTTAGTATTACGCTAAAGTGGACAAAATATTACGCAGAATGGTTTATTTGGCTCGGGCTGATTAGGAGTTTCAGCCCCTGGTGTAAGAAAATTAATTCCTTCAATGCATGGCACAATATGGCCACTATCACATTAAAGCACTAATGATGCTGTAATTTAGTGTTTCTTAACGCCAGTCCTCACGCAACCCATGCACAGGTGACTTGGCTGTGTCAGAAAGTATAGGGGGAGATTTATCAAATATTGGAGAGAGATAAAGTTCCAACCAATCAGCTCCTAACTGCCGTTTTAAAGGCTGTGGGGTCTATGTACTAAGCCTTGGAGATAGATATAAAGTACCATCCAATTAGCTCCTGTCATTTTTCAAACAGCCTGTAAAGTGACAGTTACATGTTAATTGGTTGGTACTTTATCTTTATCTGCTTTTTCTCCAAGGCTTAGTACATAAACCCCTGTTTTTGAAAAATGACAGTTAGGAGCTGATTGGTTAGTACTTTATCTCTCTCCAAGGCTTAGTGCATCTCTATTGGTGGTGCATGAGAACTGGAGTTAAGAAACAAAATAACTAGCTTGTAATCTGTACAAACTGTAGTTTTTGGTCTGCTACGCCACCTGCCTGCAACACTGACAACTACAGTCACAAAAAGCTGTGTATTGATAATAATTAGCCTTAAAGCTGGGCATCCACTATACACTTTTCTGTCAGATATCTGTCCTCTCTGGCTGGTTGGAATGAAAACCTGGTAATGTATGGGAGCAAATGAAAATCGTCCATTTGCTCACAAACACTGGAAAATAGCCAGAAATGGTTGTTCAGACAAATTAGTTAAAACACACAAATGTAACCAATTTGAACAATTTTTTTGTCCTTTTTTTCAGTGTTTAAAACCACATGAATGACTGTTATTTGCTCCTATACATTAACAGGTTTTCATTCCAACCAGCCAGATTGGACAGATATCTGACAGAAAATTGTATAGTGTATGGCCAGCTTTAGACAGCTCTGAAAAAAATTGTGAATGCAGCAACTCTGGCTTTGCCTTAAAGCGCCTTAATTGTGCATACACACGGTGATAAACGGCGACCAATTTGAACGATTTTACCAACGATTTCATGAACTACAAACTATTTTTGACAGTATTAAAATGAATGAAAATCTGACAGACCTGACTGCAAACACATCAGATGTCAGATATCGTTATCTGACAAATGGGAACGCGCATCATTCATCGTTGCAGGGACACATGTCAGATTTTCTTTCAGATATGAACGATTGAACGATTTTTTAAATTGTTATCGTACAAATCTGAAGGAAAATCTCACAGTGTGTATGCACCATAAGTTTCAGAGCTAGGTCCAGGCTTTCCAGATTTGTCTCCAATAATAATATTTCTTTGTTGCTTCTGTCCAAAGGCGCTGTTGATAATTTCTGTTGCTCTGCAAGCAGCCATCTAAAGTAGACCATGTACTCCCAAAATGCTGGAAAAAGGAGCAAAAACGGTTATTCAGTAAAATTGGTTAAATCAAAAAAATGTAAGCTATTTGTCTGAACAGCCGGTATTTGTGAGCAAATGGTTGATTTTAATTTTGCTCCCATACATTACCAGATTTTCGTTCCAACCTGCCAACTAGTTGGATGGTTGGACAGATAATCTTAAAGCGTATGGCCTGCGTTAATGGTTACAATAGACTTATACGTGTTCCTGGCAATCACTTATATGGAGTGTGTAAGGCGTATAAATGTAATGCAAGCACCATTGTAATTTACAAATAAAAAAGTGTACAGCCATGGTCAAAAGTTTTGAGAATGACACAAGTATTGGTTTTCACAAAGTTTGCGGCTTCATTGTTTTTAGACCTTTCTGTCAGATGTTACTATGGTATACTGAAGTAAAATTACAAGCATTTCACAAGTGTAAAAGGCTTTTATTGACAATTACATTAAGTTTATGCAAAGAATATATGCAAAGAGTCAATAATTGCAGTGTTTACCCTTCTTTTTCAAGACCTCTGCAATTCGCCTGGCATGCTGTCAATCAACTTCTGGGCCACATACTGACTGATGGCCGCCCATTCTTGCCTAATCAATGCTTGGAGTTTGTCAGAATTTGTGGGTTTTTGTTTGTCCACCCACCTCTTGAGGATTGACCAAGTTCTCAATGGGATTAAGGTCTGGGGGGTTTCCTATCCATGGACCCAAAATTTGGATGTTTTGTTCCCAGATCCACCACTTATCACTTTTGCCTTATGACAAGGTGCTCCATCATGCTAGAAAAGGCATTGTTCATCACCAAACTGTTCTTGGATGGTTGGGAGAAGTTGCTTTTCTAGGATGTTTTGGTACCATTCTTTATTCACGGCTGTGTTCTTAAGAAAAATTGTGAGTGAGCCCACTCCCTTGGCTGAGAAGCAACCCCACACATGAATGGTCTCAGGATGCTTTACTGTTGGCATGACAAAGGACTAATGGTAGCGCTCACCGTACCTTCTCCGGACAAGAGTTTTTCCCGATGCCCCAAACAATCGGAAAGGGGATTTGTCAGAGAAAATAACTATACACCAGTCCTCAGCAATCCAATCCTTGTACCTTTTGCAGAATATCAGTCTGTCCCTGATGTTTTTCCTGGAGAGAAGTGGCTTCTTTGCTGCCCTTCTTGACAACAGACCATCTTCAAAAGTCTTCGTCTTGTGTCATGCCAACACGCAAACTATATATTACGATCGGGACAGAACCAATGCAGCGATTGACAGGAAGTACCATTTTTGGGTGGTGACGGGGGGTGGACGGGTGAACGCAGATGTGCCAGTGCGTTCCAACGCCGTTGCAGGGGAGTGCATAAATTATCCACTGCGATGGACTACGCAGTCTGAGTTCTCATAGCGTGCGTGGTTGTTAGCACTTTCTGAGTAAGGTCAGGGCTTGTGCAAGTGTGGGTGAGGCTGCAATGGTACTCGACTGTACTGATGGTTGCTAAACATTACGGATGTGTGACAAGTAAAGTGGGCGTCTTTGTGTAGTGCTGCGAGGGATTAGCGATCGCAATAAATTAGCATATTATTGCAAAAAAAATAGAACTGGATATGAGACGGCGCTGGTATAATATGATAAAATGTATCAAAACAAATCTTGCACACAATACTTAAAATATGTTTTGATACATTTTATCATATTATACCAGCGCCATCTCATATTCAGTTCTATTTTTTTTTTTTGTTTATCTGTATTTATAGGGGATAGTGGTACTCCTATCTTTTGTTCTGGGATGTGGGAAGGCTGCAGGTTGAGGGCACGGTATAGGTACCTACCTCCATATTTCTTGTTAGCATACTATCGCAACTGCGTACGGTAGTGAATCAGGCCCTTACATCCTATGATGCACTTTAATTTATAATATCCACAACAACTAGATTTGATAACAGAGCATAATTATGTGAGCTGGCCTGGGGGAGAGACTGCACCTAAGTGCTCCTGGCTTTACGTAATAACACAGGGTGATTGATCAACACACATTGAACATAAATTTACATTAAGTTAGAGGTAGCAGAAAGCATAGTATGTATATATATATATGTGTATATATATATATATATATGTGTGTGTGTGTGCGTGTAACATTTGTGTTTATTAATGTTTTCACTTGTGCAAGGTATGAATGGTGGATACCTACTCTGTTCTGAACATTTTTATGCACTGAATAGTAAAATATTATGGCATTTGCACTCATTAAAGCACTATGAACTGTACAGTAGGGGGCATATTCAATTGGGTGCGTGAATTGCAAAAATCCCGCACCTGCTAGGTTTTTCCTGTAGGTGCGGGATTTTTGCAATTCAGTTAGGTCCAGGGTTTTTTCTTTTTTTACTGTCGGGATGTTTTCTTTCACGAAACCCCAGAGCAAGTGTGATTTTTCTGAAATCGTTATTTTTAGGACAAATCTGTGGGACTTGCTCGGGGACCCTGGCGGCACCCCCCCCCCTTAGGACTAATTAAGCAGTCGTAAGTTTCCCATTAGCTTAATTAGTGCTTAGTTACTGACCTTCTGCAGCGCTGTCTTCTGCATCTTCTTCAGCATCCAGCGTCGGAAGCCGGGTCCTCTGCGTGTGGTCCCCAGTGTGTGCTCCCCCCCGGAATGGGCGCTGGGAGAACTACATCTCCCAGCAGCTCTTGTCCCTCCCAGCAGCCCCTGGAGCCTCCCAGCAGCCCCCTATCCAGCGTGAAGATAGAGAGGCCACCGAGAACCATGGAGACCCCCGGGCAGGTAAGTGAAGAATTTTTTTTTTTTTTAACGTGGCGCTGGGTTTTCAGAGCTGAAAACCCTGCAACCACTTTTTTTAGTTGGATACCATGGGTATCGGGAGCGCGCATACCGGCGGTGTTCCAAAATTGGGCGCAAGGTTTTTTACCTTGCGCCCAACTGAATATGCCCCTAGGTCTTAGGGCCTGATTCAAAGATGGACAAAAAGCTGTGTACACAGTTGATTATCAGTGATCTGCGCATGCGCCTGAGTTGGACTGCACGTACATCAAGTTTAGTTACCGTTGTCACTCGCAGTGAGGATTTATTCGCAAGCGATTGACAGGCAGGGACAGTTTGTGGGCAGCGACTCAAACACATGCGTGTCACAGCCATTTTCAGGTATGTTTGAGCCTGTGACCGCGATCCCATATGCAGTATAAATGGCTCTGTCATCTTTCAGCAGCCATTCTGAGTAACCATATGATTACTTGGAACTCTGATAATCAACCGAACTGCGACCACTGCTGCGTCGCTGTACACAGTTGTTTGGGTTTGCAGATCGCCGGTGGGCATCTCAATACGAATCCCGGCAGCTGCGACATTTGCATATTTTCGCACAGAATACAAATTCGCAACAGGGGTTGCATTAGCATACAGCTCTAATTCAGGCCTCTAGTTGGAGAATATTCTTGGCCCAGGCTTAATTTTTTCCTAGCAAGTTTTTTTTTTTTGGGGGGGGGGGGCTTTTTATTTCTTTTTTGCTACTGAAAGTATGAAAGTGTTAATTTCTAAGTCTATTCTGCATTTCCAATGCAACTTTGGACCCAGCGTGCACCTAGATTTCATAGCATTGTAGATTAGAATAGCCATCACCTTGAAAAAGCTGCCCAGATGCAGCGAAACGCGTAGGTATGCATACCCTGACACCACTTGGACACTTACCATCGGATTACAAGCACTACTAAGCACTGGTTCTACCCGGGCATATTCCATGGCATTTGGTTTTTGAGCGAAACACTCCCAGCACATCCACCACTACAATGCTTCGTTCCTCTGCTTTGGAAGTTCCTCAGTGTGGGACCATCGCTAATTAAGGTTATCCTTGGAACATTTCCTCACAGTGGGTAATTGTACTCAGTATATCTATTTGTTGGACTTCCATCAATTGCATATATCAGTGGTTTGGGCTTAATTGTGACTGAACAGTGTCTCAGGGTAAATCCATCACCCCACTGCTGCTCATATTATATTGCTTTTTTTATTATCTGTTTCATGTTTTTAGAATGTATGTAATATTATACATGTGATTATTTGATAAAGTTGTTATACACTTTCAATATTCTCTTTAGCGCGGCTTTCCTTGCTTTCTTCTCCATATTGGGGGAAAACAGTCATTTGCAGTGGCAGAGTGTGGATAAATGTATAAGGACTGAGACTCCCACTATTAGTGCCCATGCACGCTGTGATACTAATTGGTGCATCCTTATACGCCACCACCGGACACACTAATAATATGCCCAGTGAATGGCCCATTTTTGCTAGTCACCGCCCATCACTTTTCCACCACACTTCTGATTGAATCGCAATATGACCTTTGTGCGTAACACTTGCACCATAGATTTCAGTATTTTTAAAGCATGCGCTGTTGCAAATAATCACTCAACTGTGAACATCAGCATTACGCGCATCTGAGTGAGATCTAGGAGGAGAGAGGACACATTTTTCAGGGGCATTCTTTGCCTCCACCAAATTACACATGGTGGAGATCGGTCTCTATACTTTTGAAAAAAACCAGTTCATATGCACAGTGCATTGTTTGTTCTATACAGAAAATACATTAGTTTAAAAGAAAACAGCAGTGTCTCTTTCCACTAAATAAGTCCAATGCTAGGCTGATTGAGTTTGTATCAAATCAAATAAAAGGTTAAACTTTGCATCTAGACAACCATGTTGCAAAGCAATAGGTGCAAATAGCTGCTTTTGCATGTAGCCACCAATGCCCCCCAAAAGCTTTATTTTGACACTGCAATTTAGACTTGAGTTTAGACACGCCCCTCTCAACTCTTAATCAGCCCCCAAGAGTGTGGGATACCCATGCCATAGTGAAAACGAACCCCAGGCTTGTCAGTTCTTCCTGGCCTCATCTCACCCAGTTTGGAAGGGTGAGGGTCCCAATTTTATTTATTAGTCCATCCCCAAAATCCAGGTTACCAGCACTGCCCCTTTTTACAGATGTGTCCACATACACCCATTCCCAAATATCCCCGTTGGACACACCACAGACTGTGTAACTTCGCAGCATAAAGAAACTTTTATTTAAAATATTTGTCATAGGGCCTGGTTCTGAGTCCGACACAGACATGGCCTTCCTTGCATCTTTTGCTGCAGTTGCATCTGCAACTTTCTGCCAATGTCATTATAAAACCCTTCCCTTGTGTACATCCGTACGTCTGAATCTGCAAGAACTGTTGTATAAATAATGCATTACCGTCTGGTGCATCTTTTTTTTCTTTTCTTCATAAAGTCTGTTTATTGTACAGCAAAAGGATAATACAAAGACAATAAAACAAGTGTAATACTAAAGACAAAAGTGGTGTAATCAATTATTGATATACAATGTTCAAAGTCATTGCTGTAAATTTGTTATATATTAAGCAGTTGACAGACACAATGAAAGGGTACACAAAAAAACAAAAACTACACAGAAAATCCAAGGAATAAAACTTAAACTGAATGATTAAATTAGGTGAAAATAAATAGAACAATATAACAAAATAAGAGAACAAACACAAATTGAATACAAAATCCATAATAAAAACACAATGCAATTCAAGATGTGAAGTAGCATCTTGCAATCATATCCTATTAACCAGAGGAATCAAAGAAATGCAAATGCATAGGATTGAGGGCATAACTCATATCAAGTGAGTTGTCACAGCAAAAATAACTGTTTTCAAGCACTTTCCATATGTTTGCTTGAGTTTAGGCTGGTAAACTTTTAATATAACCTCCCCACTTCTTATGGAATGCCAGTATCCCTTAGTCAATGGTAAAAGGTAGCCATTTCCCTTTTGTGGTAAAGGATTTACATTAAAGCAGTTTTCCACTCACTCAGAGTGGGGGAAGGTTTAGAAATCCAATGTTTTAAGAAAATCCATTTGGCTACCGTAACCATGACAGCAAATATAGGGATAAATGGGCCTAAAGAGTAGTTCTCTTCCCACGAAGAGAAGTCAGCAAAGAAAAGAACTTCAGCCCGCTTGGGGAGGCTGATATATAAAGCGATGGTTAAATGGTCTAGTAACTTATTTCAAAATCTGCTAACCTATCGGCAAAAACCATAAAATGTGGCATAAGGTAGCATTAGGACAATGACATTTAAGGCAAGTGCCAGAGTCTATATCAATGAAGTGCTTCCTGTAGGCAGGAGAAATATAAGTTCTATTTAATACCCAAATGTGCGTTTCCTGTAATCGGGCAGACTTGAAAGCAGACAAAATTCTCATTGTGTAAAAGGCGCACAGACGCTAGGCGATATTAATGTGCAATTGCACGATTACGACATCGAAATAGTGCAATCGCTCATTATTCGTGCACTATGATGTCAGAAATAACCAGCGCTGCATGCTCCCGCTGGTAGTTCCGACATCAACATCGCCCAAACATGCCGGTCAGTCTGCCGATAACGACAGATAGACCATGTTTGAGGATGATGGAGGTTGCCTACACTGAACAACTAATCGTTCAGTGTAGGCACTGCAGGGGATGGTGAACGATGGTACGATTACGATGTTGTAATTCGTACTGTCTTTCCCTAGTCGCCCAGTGGATGTGCGGTTTTAGGCAAAATAGACTCAAACTCAGACAGGCCTGGTAACTCTAGCTACCATGCTTGGAGACTCTGCACCCGAAGAGGAGATAATTGAGTCTGTAAGGTTAGGGTAGAGGTAACAAATTCTAAATGTATGGAGCAAGTAAAATTGAGATCAACCAGTAAAGTATTTGGGGTATTTGTGGGAAGTAAAAGGCCAGTTAATGACCGAATGTAGTGGAGAGTCTGTAGAAACATGAAGAAATGTAAGCAGTGCAGGTGAAATTTACCATCATCGTAACTGTTGTGCCATATGAAGTTTGAGTATAGTTTGGTATAATGATGGGTGTCTGCTCTGGTGATTGTGAGGTATGCAAGTTTAGGGAAGATAATGCCCTTGGTCACTGTAACTCTACCAAAAAGGGATAACTTGAAGTCCTTTCAATTCCTTAATTAGGATTTAATTTTATCTATCAACAGAGAAAAGTTCTAAGTATAAAGCTGGGAAAGATGTAAGGGAATGTAGATATTTTAACTTGTGCTGGGTTATAGTGATCATGGATTTTAAAGGTGGGTAACGAGAAAGGGAGAAGTTCGGACTTAATGATATACACAATGACATTGTATATTGTGCCCTCACATTATAGACACTTACCGATTTCTTTAATTCCGTTATCGACTCTAAATCTCTGCCCCTACATTTTAATTCGGCCATGATAAAAGTACCGCCAAAAGGTACCAAGGTAAAGTCTCCACCCAAGGTAATATGAGCATCAGCAAAAGGGTACAATTTATTAATCAAATGAACAAAGAAGGACCTCCTGTACATTGTGGGAACGTAGACAAAGTACAAAGTATATCGGGCACCATCTAAGGTGATATAAAGTAAACCGCAACAGCCCTTTGGGTCAATATCCGTGTGATGGATAGCATAGGGAACACCTTCACTATGCTATCCATCACACCCCCCCTCCCCCCCCCCCCTGGCTTTAGAAGAATTATCTGTTGTATCTTTAAACACACCATTAAGAGGTGCAGTGTCTGATGTCTGAGTATGGAATTCTGCGCGAATGGTTGAGCTTTCAGCGATATGCTTGCAACACTCCCATAAGATGCAACATTTCTGTGTCTTTTAAGCCACCTGTTACCTCCCAGTCACTGTCCAGGAGCGCCCCTTACATTTCTGCTATGGTGCGGTCAATTCTGTACTGCAATGTAAATTGGGACCCATATGTGGTATGACTAAGGCGCATACACAAGTGAAAAAACATTATCCGTTTGTGTACATGTAGCATCTGACGCAGGATCAGGCAGAATCACAAAAGAATACTAATCCTAAGCACAGTACTTAATTACACTAATAGTGTACTAAAGGGCCTAATTCAGAGTTGTACGCTTATGCTCCAACAGCTGTGATTTTCGTAGCTATGAACGTGCGAAAATATGCTAATGAAACACCGGCCTGGACTTGTACTGAGATGCCCACCCGAGCCATTGCAGCTGTCCACAACTGCGTATACATACGCAACATCGAACGCAGATCAGGCAAACCGACTCACGTAAGTCTATGGTCACTCAGAAGGGTCGCTGTAACTAAGACGCCAAAGCCATGTTAACTGCATACGGAATTTCAGGCGCAGGATGTGACACCCCAAAACGGTTGATCTACTCTGGAGTTTTATGCTGACGCTCCCCGTTATCACCCCCAAACGCTCCGGGCCTGTCAATCACACTGCAATTAAACGTGCAACTACTGTACATTAATGTACTTTCACACATGCGCAGTGCAAAAATCAGGGAAAAGTACATAATCTGGATAAAAAGGCAAAAGACAATGTAGATCCTACCATATTGGACATCTGTCTTTTGCCTTTTTACCCAGATTCCTTATCTTCCTGAATTTTGCATGTTAATTCACTAATAGTGTACAAAAGACTTGTGTTTAGGATTAGTATTCTTTGTTGCAAAGAAATTGGCATAAGGTACTAAATTAGGCAAAACAAAGCATTGGGTGAGTCACTCATATACAGTACGAATGACTCGCTTCATGCATAGTTATGCAGAATCTACTACTTTATAACAATTCCTTTGGAACAAAAAATGCTGATCTGAAATCAGATGACCAATGTTCACGCAGAGTGATCCCATGATACATCTTCGAACACTGCTGTGGATCACAGAAGCCATCTATTTACAGAAGATGCCTCTTGCCGCATTAGCATATCAATGCACGGCCGCTGGGAAAAACGGCACAGCAGCTGTGCAAAAGCATACAACTCTGAATCAGACTCTTAGTACACTATTAGCAAATTATGATGCAAAATTCATGAAAAAGTAATCAAGCATTGGAATCGCTACCTGTGGCGGAGTGTCTAAGTCGTGCCAGGCGCCTCACGCCATATAGCACAAAAAGGATAGGTATATATGAGGACACACCTGGTGCCTGGGGACGCTGCTAATAGTACAGACTCTAGCACAGTGCAAGTAAGCCCATCCCCCAGCAGACCATAGAAGCGACAGCACGATTACGACATTGTAATCGTGTTGTAATTTCTATGTCTGTGATAAGCCTACACTGAACAAGCAGTCGTACAGTGTAGGCTCATCAATCATCTGGCAACATGCTGAACCTGACGTTGTTGTCAGGTTGACCAGCATATTTGCCCGATGATTGATGTCGGAAACGACCAGGAGGCGCGCGCCTCGCTGGTTGTTTCCGACTTTAAAGTGCCCGTTTTGCTATCGATTGCACGATAATGATGTCGTTATCGTGCAATCGCCTGTCAAAATAGTCTAGTGGATGGGCAGAATGAGGGTCTCTGTTATCTTCTGTGCATGCGCTATATTTCAGTTTATTTCTTCAGAAATAAGGTGCCATTTTCCCATTGATTTTTGCAAATATGGCGCCAATGCCAGATTTCCAGAAGAAATTAAACAAAATATTTCATTGGCGGCCATTCGGTCAGCTTGATTTATATGGACAACATCTAATCAGTTCCTGAGGAAATGTTTCAGTCACTGAATAAGCCTACAAAGAAAAAAACGAAAACAAATCACACCATTTAGGAGAATATAAATTAAAGCAAAAACAAAAATTATATTGTATTATAATTTACAAAGTACCATTTCATTTAACACACTTTTAAAGAATATCTTTAAAGTCATAAGATTTAATGAAATTATTATAAAAATATCGACTATATATGGTCAATTAAATACTGTTTTTGAAGCACTCTTTCTGGATGTTTCGGACTTTACTCTTTCGCTGAATTGGAAAATAAAGAGAAGGTTGTACATTTAACAGTAAAGTCAAATAGGCTTAACACTGGCATCTTACCATAAGATGGCAGGTATGATCACTTGCACTTGACGACAATTTGAGATGAAAAATAAAACAGGGAATTATTGGTATTCCTCCAGTTTATCCAGGAAAAATAAAATTAAAATTCTCCCAAACTATTGTAAGCAGAAAAAGGAGTCCACCATATAACATAAGTCAATCTGGTATTGCATCAGCAGGGCACAGGAGGAGTTCAGTGCTTGCATTGCCCTGGATGATGGTGTACTTATGTTTGGGAGAGTCTGTTTGAGGGGATGAAGTATAAATTGGGGATGACTGAGATGTTGGTGCACTATTGTTATCCTCACCTTCCCTACCTATTGTCACCTCAGTGGTTTCTTCTTGGATTAAAGCATCCAAGTCTGAGCAGCTCATTCCTGAAGAAGTAATAAAAGTAGGGTTGGTCAGACATTGGCTGTCTACACTATTCTCTATGAGATCTTCATGTATGGTGTCATTACCAGTCTGCGCTGGTGAAATATGTATGACAGCTTCCTGGGAAATGCTCTGAGAGGCTGTTGTCTGAGGTGAGGCCATTAGGTTGACCTGACTCAACATTTGGAGCTGGTCATTTGCCATCATCTCTTGGTCATTTCTTTCTACACTAGAAGATTCAGCTTTTATCAAGGAAACTTTTGTATCGTGATTTTCTTCACCTTGTTTGCTAGTCACCACTCCCACTTGTTTTTCAATAAATGATGTGGCTAGATTGGCTTTAGCAGTACTTTCTGCTGCCAGATTGTCACTGTGTCTAGATGGATCGATTGCAAGCTGGAGCACAGATAACGCTTGAGTTTTCTGGAGAATAAACTCATTGTGTTGCTTTTTATGACTCCGCAAAGAGTCTTCTCTAACAAATGAAGCATCGCAGAGGTCACACTTAAAGGCTCTCTTAGCTTCCACTTTGTTACTTTTCCGTGATGTGTACTGTCTTGGAAAATTTGCTTCTGGTTTCTGTACATCAGGCTTCAATTTAAGTTGTTCACCATGGGCTTTTTTAATGTGAGTGGTCAAGTTACTGCGCTGTTTTGTGTCAAATCGACAGAAGTGGCATTTGAAGGGCCGATCTTTTGAGTGAATCCGCTCATGGACCTTCAAAGCTGCTTTATTGGCGCAAGAATAGCTGCATTCCAAACACTTTACAGGCTGTTCTGGTAGGTGGGATCGCAAATGTTGGCGTAAATCCGCTTTACTTCCACATTGAAACTCACACTGATTACACCTATACGTGCTCTCTGCATTGTGCTTCATCCTTATGTGGGACTTTAAATTTCCCTTCATGGCACAGAAGAAATCACAGAACTCACACCGGTATGGCTTTTCACCGGTGTGAACCCTCATGTGCCTCTTCAAGTCAGAGTTGATTTTAAACTTAGAGTTACATAGGATGCACTGGAAAGGGGCGTCTCCTAGAATAGAAGATTTATTATTATTAGTATTATTAAAGTTAAAACTAAATAGATGAAACTTAATTATTTTTGTAAATAAAAAAAAATTGCTAATTCATTAAGCATTAATTGGCTAATTGAACAGATACCTACCTCTAATAGAAGTATTATAAGCATATGGCTTAGTACAGGGGAGCAACCATACATATAGTACATTGGTCAAACTACTGTAGTGTTTCCCAACTCGGTCCTCAAGGCACACTAATAGTCCAGCTTGAGCACAGGAAGTTAAATCAAAATAACTACCCTTAAAACCTGGACTGTTACTGTTCCTTGAGGTCCGTGGTTGTGAACCTTCGATCTACTGCAACAAGTTGGTATCCAATTGTAATATTAGCAATAGAGGATTAGTGGCTGCATTGTTACAATAATCAGAGCAGCCACATTGCTTCACATAGCTATTAAACCACCATTGTTACAGAGATGCCTCATCACAGAAGGTTGGCCTATGTATACATTTGGCCAATTAGTGTATGCAGTAGCCTGTTATTAGCTTGGATGGGAAGCAGAGTCTGGTTTTCAGCCCCATATTGTCATGCTGCACTCCATGCTTTCTAATGTGGAACCTGGCATTATAACACATAGCACATAAATTGTACCCGGTTAGCAGGAGTTGGAAACGGGAGTCTTCAAGAGAGGGTGTATACTGGGAAAATCGGTATGTATGACCGCCGGACCTCAGCCCGACGGATCAAATCCGGACGCCGGAAGGCCGGCAGATGAAGATCCCGACTAAGGTAAGTGACTACCCTAACCCTCCCCTCTAACCCTCCCTTAGGGGTACCTAACCCTAACCTCCCCTTGTAGTGCCTAACCCTAACACCCCCCTCCCTGCACCCTAGACCTAACCCTCCCGGGGGGTGCCTAACCCTAAGTCCCCCCTAAGACCGTAAACCTAAACCCCCCGTGCGGCTATCCGCTCCCGACTTACCTACGATCAGTATCGGGGTTTCGGCGTGGGGCTAATGATAGACGTCAATATTTAGACGCTTATCATTAATCCCATGCCGGGATTTCAGCATCGGGAAGCCGGTGGTCGGCATATCGAACATCGGCTTCCTAGCTACATCCCATACTGGGAATAGGAGAGAGCAACCTACTAAACACTAGCAGAGCTGTCACAGTGGATTTGCACATAAATCAAACTGCATGGTTTCTCTGATAATTGGGACACTACACCAACGGTTATTGAGCACACCCTGCTTACAGATATAGACTTAGTATCCATCAGACTGAGCTCGTTAACCCTTTCATTACTACACAAAAAGTGGTGCTTACATCAATATCAAGATCTATAGGCTTTGCTATGTAACCAGTGTATGCTCCATCATCAGAACACACAGACTATTCATTGCATCTTGAGGACATCAGACTGTAACATCCTATTAACCTAGAGTTGTGTGAGATGTATATTATTGTCAATATACACCACAATTCCCAGGAGCGCCTCAGCCCTGTTTCCCTTTACATGGTCATGAATGGCTGTAAATCAAATGCCATTATATCATGACCAAACTCGAGGTTCAGAAACAGTAGAACATGAATGGATTTAGGACAACAGGAGGGTGTGGTTACACCCCTCCCCCTAACCCCCTGCGTTCCTTGGCCCTTACATAGGGCCAGAGAAATTTGTATCCACCCCATGATCCCCCCTTAGTACACCTGCATACCATAGGCTTAATTTTATCAGAAGTCAAGTAACATACCAGCATGTCTTTAGAATGTGGAGGCAACTTGTGTAAAGATACAAACTCTACATAAATTACAGTGTACTGATATATACCACTGTATTGATATATACCTTTTCACAAACATGTGGCTGTATCCACCTAGGCCCGCACGAAAATAATTTATTGTATAAGTTCATTCATATTATTATAGGTGCAGCACAAATTATGTAGATCGGAAATGCAAAAAAAAAAAAAAAGTGTATGAAAGCAATGATATTTTAGAGGCAGCTTTGTTTGTAAATCACATGTTAAATAGCATTTGGTCTCAGCCAGGAAGGGGATGGTGTCAACTAGACAACCACATTTATTTTCTGGCAGGCACTTTCCCGTGTATCTGTTTCTGTGTATTAAGAGTTTTCTGTGGAAATATCCATTTGTAGACGCTAATGAGCTTAAGCAGTTTATTTCAGAAAAAATATGAGATATGGTAAGAACTTACCCTTGTTATCTCTATTTCTACGAAGTCCATAGGGTTCCACAGGATACCTTGGGGTATAGGTGTGACGTCAGTCGCAGGGCACCAAAGAGTTAAGCTTTCAGCTTCCCAGGATGCACTAGGTCCCCCTCCTATACCCCGCCCCCGGGCCAAGGCACCTCAGTTAGTTACCAAGCCATAGGCCGGAGGAGGAGAAGGAAGAGAGAGAACAAAGATCTGGACACATACAAGAATCACATTCTCACCAGAGGGAGACGGAAAACCGGTGACCAGAGCAAAGCCCATCTGCAGCACAGGTGCGACAGGGCGGGAGTCCTGTGGAACCCTATGGACTTCGTAGAAATAGAGATAACAAGGGTAAGTTCTTACCATATCTCATATTTTCTACTTCAGGGTCCATAGGGTATCCACAGGATACCTTGGGGATGTCCCAAAGCAGTATCCTTTAAGGGTGGGGACGCTCCTGTGCAGAAAGGAGAATCCGCCGCCCGAAGGAAGCATCCTGAGAGGCGAAGGTGTCAAACCTGTAATACCTCACGAAGGTATGGACAGAAGACCACGTAGCAGCCTTGCAGATCTGAACTGCCGAGGCACCACGTCGAGCTGCCCACGAAGGACCCACAGACCTAGTGGAATGAGCCTTCAGAGAAGGAGGGACCGGTAGGCCTTCATGAAGATAAGCTTCAGAAATAGCCATACGGATCCAGGCTGCCAAAGTTTGCTTTGAAGCAGGCCAACCCTTTTTACGGAAGCCATAGAGGACAAACAAAGCGTCCGACTTCCTAAACGAAGAAGTGCGGTCAACATAAGTCCTTAAGGCCCGCACAACATCCAAAGAGGCCTCACCCACGGAAAGACCCGGTGAGTTAAAGGCCGGAACAACTATTTCCTCGTTAACATGAAACTGGGAAACAACTTTGGGAAGAAACTCGGGCCGAGTGCGGAGCACTGCCCTGTTCCCATGAAAAACCAAGAAAGGGGGTCTACAAGAAAGAGCCCCTAACTCACAAACACGTCTGGCCGAAGCAATGGCCAGAAGGAAAACAGTCTTAGCTGTTAGCCATTTAATATCCACTGAGCCCAGTGGTTCAAACGGCGGTCCTTGGAGAGCCCTCAGGACCACAGCCAAATCCCAAGGCGCCACAGGTGGAACAAAGGGCGGCTGAATACGGAGAACACCTTGCATAAAGGTGCGCACATCCGGGATTGTAGCAATCCTACGGTGAAACCAGACAGATAGGGCCGAAACCTGTACCTTCAAAGAAGCAAGGCGAAGCCCATGATCTAGTCCCGCTTGCAGGAAGGCGAGAATCCGAGACAGACGAAACTCCCGCGGTGCATAACCTCTCGGTCGACACCACTGGAAGAACGTATGCCACACGCGATGGTAAATCCTCGCGGAAGACGGTTTCCGAGCTCGAACATGGTACGCACCACAGAGCTGGAAAACCCCCGGGACCTCAGCATGGCCGTCTCAACAGCCACGCCGTCAAAGACAGCCGAGTCAGGTCCGGGTGAAGACAAGGACCCTGAGACAGAAGGTCCGGTCGTAGCGGCAACCGCAGAGGACTGTCCACGGACAGACCCTGAAGGTCTGAGAACCAGTGCCGTCTGGGCCACGCGGGAGCTATCAACAGGAGCGTCCCTCCTTCCTGTTTGAATTTCCGGATTACCCGTGGAAGAAGGGAGACCGGAGGGAACAGGTATGCGAACCTGAACGTCCACCGGACGGACAGAGCATCCACCAGAGACGCCCCTTCGTCTCTTGTGCGAGACCCGTACACCGGCAACTTGTTGTTGTGCCGGGACGCCATGAGGTCGATTTCTGGAAGACCCCACCTGTCCACCAGTAGTTGAAAAACGTCCGGGTGCAGGGACCATTCCCCTGGATGAACGTCCTGGCGACTTAGAAAGTCCGCCTCCCAATTTAGCACTCCCGGGATGAAGACTGCTGATATGGCCGGAAGATTGCGCTCCGCCCAAACCAGGATCCGAGAGACCTCTACGAGAGCCGCCCGACTGCGAGTTCCTCCTTGCCTGTTTATGTAGGCCACGGTGGTAGCGTTGTCCGACTGGACCTGCACCGGGTGACCCTGGAGAAACCGCTGTGCCTGCAGGAGAGCATTGAAGACCGCACGGAGTTCCAAGATATTTATTGGAAGCTCCGCTTCTGTCGGCGTCCAACTGCCCTGGAACAAGTGTGGACCCGAAACTGCTCCCCAGCCCCGAAGACTGGCGTCCGTTGTCAACAGGGCCCAATTTGGAACCCAGAATGGACGTCCCTTGTTGAGGTGGGTCGTCTTTAACCACCACGCAAGGGACAGGCGAACCTCCGGGGTGAGCACAATCGTCTGGAACTTCAGAGACTGAGGCAGCCCGTTCCACTTGGACAGGTGCTGCAGAGGTCTGGAGTGAAACTGGGCGTATTCCACCATGTTGAACACCGACACCATGGAGCCCAGTAACCTCATCGCCGAGTGTAAGAACACCCGGCGGTTGTGCAGACAACTGCGCACCCTTGACTGTAAAGCAGAGATCTTGTCCTCCGTCACGAAGATCCTTTGCTGTCCCGAGTCCAATAAGGCTCCAAGATGCAGAATCCTCAGAGACGGGATTAGAGTGGACTTCTGCCAGTTGATTAGCCAGCCGTGCCGTTGCAGCAGTGCAATGGTCAGGTCCAAGTGGTGTAACAGGAGCTCTGGAGATCCTGCCACCAATAACAGGTCGTCCAAGTACGGCAACATGCGGACTCCCTGCAGCCGCAGAGAAGCCGCCATGACCGCCATCACCTTGGTGAAAACACGTGGTGCTGTCGCCAGGCCAAAAGGTAACACCCGAAACTGGAAGTGGTCGCTGCGGATTGCAAACCGAAGGAACTCTTGATGGCGCAAAAGAATAGGGACATGCATGTAAGCGTCCTGTATGTCCAATGACACCATGTAGTCCCCAGGTTCCAGCGCCAGAATGATGGACCGTAGGGTCTCCATCCGAAACTTCGGGACCCGCAAAGACTTGTTGAGTGCTTTGAGGTTGAGAATCGGACGATATGACCCATTGGGTTTCTGTACCAAAAATAGATTAGAATAGAAACCCTGGCCCCTCTGGGAGAATGGAACAGACACTATAACTCCAGCCTGGAGCATAGTGTGCAATACCTTCCGCAGCTCCGTAGCCTTGTTCCGGTCTGATGGTAGACCCGTGGTGAAGAATCGAGCCGGGGGTCTGTGCCGGAAGGAGAGGGCGTACCCGTGGGAGACCACCTCCAGAACCCAAGTGTCTGTCGTAGTGAACGACCGACCAACACCGGGAGAACTGCAGCAGGCGGCCTCCCACCCTGGGATCCCCCAAGGGGAGACTCGGACCGTCAGGCCGCAGGCTTGTCATCTGGCTTGGGGGCCGGACGTCTGGTACTCCATGCCTGTTTCCGGGGCTTGACCGATTTCTTAGGGCCAGCCTGTCGAGGAAACGACTGTGGTTTGGGCCTGCCCTGGGCCCTAGATGACCGAAAGGACGATGGTCCAGAACCAGAAGGAGCAGCGGCCGACGGAAGACAAGCAGATTTGGCTGCCGCCAGCTTGGCCACAATCTTATCCAGATCCAGACCGAAGAGAACTTCTCCGGTAAACGGCAACGCTTCCAGACCTTTCTTGGAATCTGCGTCCGCCTTCCAGGATCGCAGCCACAAGGTGCGACGAGCAGCTACCGCTGCTGAAGAAATTCTAGACACCAGAGTACTAATGTCTAGAGCCGCCTCGTTGATGTAGGTGGCCGAATCACGGAGATTGCCAATCAACTCCGCCTGTTCGGCCGGACAGTTGGATTCAAAAGAAGCCTCTAATGAATCCGCCCAACGCTCCATCGCTCTGGCAACCCAGCAAATGGCCATAGCCGGCCCTGCTGCCCCCCCTGCAAGGGAATAAGCGGACTTCAGGCAGATTTCTACCTTGCGGTCCGTAGCATCCTTAAGGGAGGACATGGATGGCATCGGCAATGTGGCACTACGGACAAGACGGGTCACGTGAGAATCCACCTGTGGAGGGGATTCCCACTTAGCAAAATAATTATCCGCGAACGGATAAGCCACCGCCAGGCGTCTCTGCGGCTGGTATCTTTTGCCAGGTTGTTTCCACGCCTCCTCTAAATGGTCCACCAACTGACCCGAAAGAGGAAAGACTGTGGCATCGCCCTTCACATCTTTGAAAAAGGCATACTTAGATTTAGCCACTGGGGGAACTTCGTCCTCAATCACCAAGGCTGTGCGGACCGCCCGAATAAGTCCAGAAATATATACTTTGGACTTAGCATCAGCGTCCTTAGTATGGAGAGGTTCCTGATCGTAAGGATCCAGAATCTCCCCATCATCAGACGTCCCTTCGTCATCCTCATAAGGAGCGGACAGAGACGCCACCGGCCTTTTATGAGGCCGCATCACAGACTCCCCTTGCAACACATCCGATAAGTGCTGTACAGAACTCGTCAGGGAGTTAACCCACGCTGGCTCCTGAGAACCCGGGAGCGGGGAAATAGGGAGACTGTGGGGTACCACCAATTGTCGTGGGAACCCCTGCATGGGTGACGACACCACAGACTGCTGGGACAAACCCATCGGAGTAAACGCGGGCTGCGGAGCTAACTGGCCCACTAAAGATGTTAACGTCTGAGCGAAACAAGCCCAGGGCGGCTCCTGTACCGGTGCTGTAACCGTAATAGGCCGCGCCATGGACAAACACTGCCGGCAAAGGCCCTCCGCGCTACCCTCCCCCTCCGCTAACGGTACTTTGCACGTGGTACACTGTAGCCGGAGGGGAAAATCACTTTCAGACATGATGGCACCACGTATGTGACCTCTCTCACCAATTAAGTATTAAATAGGCGAGAGACCACCCTGCAGCACCGCACCGCAAGGGCTTTAGCAGAAAGAACAGGGACAGTAATAAAGCTGACAGTTTAGAGAAGAAAAGTTACAGGCAGCGCTAGCACAGTCACATACAATGCAGAGAAATAACAATTCCTGCACTAACAGCGCTGATCACTCAACTACACAGACACAGGGCCTGGTAGGACACAGCGCTGCATACACAGACCTGAGCCACAGCGGAGGAGAGGTATGCGGGGGGACCCAGACCACGATGCTTCCTTCCAGACTTCCAGCAGCGTTCACCATGCGTTGCAGAGAAGATGGCCGCCGAGGAGCAGAGAGAAGCTGGCCTGGGGGAGGAGCGCTGACACAGGGCCAGTCAGCACAGTGCAGAGAGGGCTGTGTGCAGCGGGGGAGGCGCCGGCTGTGAGACAGGGAAGGCGCGCTCCCCTGGCATGCATTTAACCCCTGGGACGCCGCAGCGCTACCGCTCTGCTGCGGTCCGCTGTCCCAGGGGGTAGTGGAAAGCGCAGGTTCAGTACCTGGCTCCACGCTGCAGCCAGTCCCCAGGGAGCCCCCTGCCTGGGGACTTAGGACCATGTGACCAGCGGGGACCCACCGTGGGACCCCGCTGCTTACCTTTGTCCCCCTTGGATCCGGCCATGGTCCGGAACATCTGGGGTCACCGCTAGCTGTGACCCCAGATGCTCACCAGCATCCCCGGATCGGTACCGGCGTTCTGGTACCGGCGGGGGTGTAGGGAAGACAGCATGGACGTCAGGACTGACTGTCCATGCTGTACATCCAGATGTGCAGCCACAGCTGCACTGAAGAAAGCTTCAGGGGCTCTTCTAGCCCCCCACTCCAACAGGTGCACCCGACGCCGGCCGGGCACCAAACTAAACTGAGGTGCCTTGGCCCGGGGGCGGGGTATAGGAGGGGGACCTAGTGCATCCTGGGAGGCTGAAAGCTTAACTCTTTGGTGCCCTGCGACTGACGTCACACCTATAACCCAAGGTATCCTGTGGATACCCTATGGACCCTGAAGTAGAAACATACATTGCTGTGTATTAGGCTGGAATCCCAATTGTAAATATTGCATTGCCAAAATGGCTAGAACTATTCAGATGTTAAACGCAGCCGAAGGTACATCATACTGAATCAATATTGATGTAGAACGGTTTTGGTCAGAAACAGTCATGATCCAACACTTTGCTTACAAGATACTGCATTATGGTTATCACTTGCTGTATTCCTGCGAATGACAGTCCCATATTGAACCCAGTGCCCCAAGTCACTCTAGGGGAGATTTATCAAACCTTGGAGAGAGAAAAAGTACCGACCAACCAACCAGCATCTGTCATTTTACAGGCTGTTCTAGAAAAATGACAGTTAGAAGCTGATTGGTTGGTTCATTATCGCTCCCCAAGATTTGATACTGATCCTAAGTAAGCGGTCTGCAACTACCAGCTACAAATCACCAGCAAAGAGGAGTTACAGCAGCTATGTAAAACAACCCAGAAATAAGTGGTTTCGGCAACAATGAAAATGCCTGGCGGTAGCAGCGACCTCTAACAAATGAGTGCACAGCAGACACCTGCAGTCACTGAGTGTCTGACAGCTGACTAACACCAGTAGTAGTGGTCAGTAAAAGTAGGTGACTGACGGCAGAAGGAAGCTGAATTACAAAGTTGTAAAACCACAGATAAACTGACCAGAAAAACCTCTCCCTTCCCTTACGTTTTAGAATTTTAGTACCATTTCCGACCCCAAATCAAAGGTTACATAAAAGCATTTTATATCGCACAGGTCCTGGTATAAGGTGATCACCATTAAACACCAGATTGTAAATGTATTTAGACTACGGAAAACAAACAAACAAAAAAATAAAAAAAATTGGCTTAACACTGGACTTTCCAGATTTGAGCGAGTACATTCGCATCTTTGTCTCAATATGACCACTACGTAGCAGTGATTGTTATTTTTAACCGGCTAAGTAAATTTGTTATCTATAAAGCACAATAAAGTTTTTGTTTTTTGTTTTTTTTTCCCCATAAACAAGATGTTTCACCACTCGTACATGGAAATTTGGATTTGCAGAACAATTTCAGCAAGCCAGTTTTGGACAGAATATTTTTCACTTTCAGTAGAATAAACTCTTAACCTCTCAGCATGCTCTGTAACTACAAAAATTGCAGCTTTCAAAATGCACTTTGTTTAATATACATTAAAAGAATATTTTAATTAAAATACCAGTAGGAGACCAACTTGTTGCTTTTCTTATTTTAGAGAGGGTTTTATGTTAAATGTATTCCTCTTTTATAATAGGGAATATTTTAGCTCTGTAAACAACGAGTTGAGAACTGGGTTGTTCAGCTAAATTTCACACTTAATTGCACTAAAAGCTTTAATATGCAGATCAAAAGCACATCAATATACATCTAGATTATTATCTTTCTAAAATCGGGAAGCTAGATATCAATATATATTTTTTTTTTCACATCCACCCATCTTAACACATGTAGTGTTTTTTTTTCTGTAGTTGTAAATACTTAAGTTTTTAAATTAGTTAACTCTTTCCTGCCTGTGGCTAGAACTATGAGATTTAATGACTGGAAATTGCCCAGAAGAGTAATTACTTTAGACAGCACAATGCAACTTATGCAGTTAATGTGGATCGCATAATCAACCAAATATTTAACCTTCCTGTGTTGTCTATTTCAGTGAGCATTTCCTGCCTAGAATCACCGATGATCTGCTGAATGAGAGATTAACCGGTTATCCCATAAAACTCTATGAAGGACATGAATCACATTAAGTTCACAAGAGGCAATTAAATTGTGGAATGGCACAGCTGAAGTCACACTACAAAGATACATTAAAACTGCATTCCAATTGCTAGGTAGGATGAAAAAGTGGTTAGCAGAAAGCTTCTTCTAAATATTGCATATTCTTTTAGTAAAGTAATAATAATTCATGACATGATCTCTGATCTCACCCCAGAAGCTTCAGTACCTGGCTTTTTGTTCCAGCATTTATGTTTAAAAACTATACACCTCCAAACCAGCAGGATCTAGGGAAGTTTATTCAAACATTCCCATCCTAACTCCTCTTGGATTTATGGCACATGTTAAAAGGACTTCTTCCATAGGCGATATCCCTGTGTTTCTGGCTTGGGGGGGGGGCGGCATTTGAGGCCCACCCAATGGTCTAAAATACAGAGCATAGCATCATCTTGCACATGAGAACTATAAAATGTAGATGGTTATTATTTAAGGCATTCAGTTGAGCTACTGTACATCAAAAGTAATATTTTATATTTATTTAACCGTGCACCATTATGTTTTTAATGTGCATCTACACTACATGGACAACATTATGTGGAGTCAAAACAGTTTAACAACTTTCCTACTCACATTAACAGGTTTCCCCTATTAAAGAGCCATAAACAAATGAAACTTGAACTGAAAGAACACGGAAAAAATTAGTATTGGCTTCCCTAGACTGATCAAATTCATACAATAGGGATAATATTGGGCTATGCACCTCTCTGGCTCTACAGTTGTATAGTGTGACAGGTGGTAACCACAACAAATTTGATAAATAAGCCAAGAAAATTATATATCATAACAAATTTTTTTTTTTTTTACAGACACTGCAACTTACAGACTCACCTCTCCTCAGAGCTGGGGCCACGGCTATCAAAACTCATCACACACTCAACATCTCATCACCCACCCTCCTCTTCCCAGTGGTCAGTGTACAGCCGTCTCTAAGCAAGTGATAGGGAAAGGGGGGCAGGACGTGGCTGATGGGGCTGTAAGCTGCCAGTGTCTGATCTATGGTTGTAAGTGGGGGCCCACTGAGAGCCTGTGTGTCTGGTCTCTAATTGCGAGAATAGTATGTGGCAGTGATCCACAAGAGCCTGTGAAAGATGATCGTCCATCCCCGCTTACAGGGGCCCCCTGTGAGTGGGGGACCCAAGTGCCACCTGTACCTCCCCCTTAATCCAGTATTATATCTCTGTGTGTGGTAGAAAGTGGACCTTCATTATGAGGCAAGCTAATGGTCTGTATGAGTAAGAGATCTGTTAGATCACCTTTTTTGTCTGATCTAGCTCACCTTGTTTAAGAGGCAATGAATACATTTTGGGGAGAAATGCTGCCCAGGATAGATAAGAGCTAGTGTGACTGGACTCCAGCATTTGGACTGCTTGGATCTCATGTGGTCAAAACAGCAAAGAATCAGCATCTAACAATAGCCGCTGCTTAGTAACTCTAGCCCACTGTCACCAACTGTTCAGTTTTAATGCCTTCTCGACCAAGTAGCAGTCCTTGTCCTTAAAATTTAATTTCCATGTTGTCACATTTAAGGGGATCTCTAGGTACATTAACATTTAAGTTTTATTTAAGACTACTATAAATGGATTTGTCATATCAAACACATCTATTATTCTGCGGCTATAGGGACTTAATTGCATATAATCATGTGCCCCTTCTATGCAATAGAAACAGACTATTATTTACTACTCAATAAAGTAAAAACATATGACATTACAGCAAGTATTATGATAAATATGACACATATAGACATATATGTATATATCATTTATTTTTAGAATGCAAGCTCTCACGAGCAGGGCCCTCTTCCCCCTTGTGCTTTTCCTTCCCTTACTTATACTACTCCATACTCCTTACAACGGCACCTAACCCTTGACCTCTGCCACTTATTTGAGTGTTATGACTGCTGTTGCAGCAATGTTTATATACCATGTACTTGTCCTGCAATGTCTTCTACTGTAAGTCACTGTACTCTTGTTCTGCTCAACTGTTTATGTACTTTGTTAGGCGCTGCAAAACCATTGTGGTGCCATATAAATAAAGGATAATAATAATAAAATTTATATTGCCATGTAGCTAACCAACTCACATTAATATAGAGTCAAAGTCCTGGTTACTAGGCTGGCTTTGCCTTAAAACTGATTGACGTTTTAAATTTACTGGTGAGCCTGCTGAAATCCTGCCAGTTCCATGGTCTCAGAACCCATTACATAAGGCCTCGACAAATCCCGGTCGCCAGGGCGACAAAGTTTTCAGACCTGGCGACTGGATTTTGCAGGGAAGAGAAAATTCCTTAGAAGCTCTGTAGATCCCCGGCGTGTATTTCTCTGGGTCAAGGCATCCCCCGCACGGCGGTCTCTGGGTCCTGGCATGCCTGCTTGTCTCTGGTCCCAGCTCCAACTTCCTTAGTGGTTCCAGCAGCTTTGGCAGAACCAGCGGTCTCCGGCATCCCCAGTGAAGAATCAGAGCAGCAGCAGCAATCCAATATGGGTAAAACACGTTGCTTCTATCTGCACATTTACATCACGCCACCGTCCCCTCTCCTGGGCTTCAAGTTTACTTAGTCAAATAATCTACTGCAGACATTTTAATTTAAGGTCTTCCTTTTATAATAGCATTATTAATTGGGGGCCCTGCTGTGTGGCATGCTATGAATTGGTGGTCCTATTGTGTGGCATACTATATATTGGGCATCAGAGATAGGCATGTGGCTGGGTTTGATGGGCATTGAAGAGGCATGTGTTGTGGTTAAATGGCATGTTTGGAGGTCTGAGGGGCATTGAAGGTGCTTGTGTCGTAGTGTATACAAGGTTTCATTTGGTTTGGTGAGGGAAGATGGTCTGGCTCCTAAAATTTGTAAGCTGGCTCCTAGATTTTAGAAAAAAATGTTAACCCTGTATTACATAAACCCCTAAAGATGGTCTGGTGCAAAGTTTTCCTTGTTTTGGTACATACAGTAACTGTAAAATGAAGCCCTTTTGACTGCTTGAATTAGTAAAGGATTATACACCAGTTTTGATCACATTTTCTAACAGGGGAAGCATCACAATTTTAGAATATAAAATGAATGAGGCAACTGTGGTTCTGGCACACAGTGGGGTCTCACCTGTGTGTGACCGCAGGTGCACTGTGAGCTGGCTGGAGTTACGACTGGCGTATGGACAGATCTGACACTTGAAGGGACGCTCATCTGTGTGAATGCGCTGGTGCTTACAGAGGCTGCTACTGTCTGCTGCACTGTAGTCGCACTCCTTACACTTGTATGGCTTCTCTCCTGTGTGTGATCGCATGTGTGTCTTTAGCTTGTCTTTCCGGCTGAAGAACTTCCCACATGTCTCACACTTGTGGGGCTTGTCTCCTAAGAAAAGACAAAAAGCAACAGCAGATTACACAGAATTCACCTAGCCTACAGTGTTATAGTCATGTGTGGACCTGTTAGATCATTAGTCCTGCATGAACTAGTCACCAGTCTATAGGCCCAAAGACATCCAGGAGTCTATGTACTAAGCCTTGGAGAGAGGTAAAGTGGATGGAGATAAAGTACTAGCCAATCAGCTGCCAACTGTCATTTTTTAAACACAGCCTGTAATATGGCAGTTGGGAGCTGATTGGTTGGTACTTTATCACCATCCACTTTATCTCCCTCCAAGGCTTAGTACATAGACCCCCCAGTTTTTACTCAGTGCCAACTGTTTAGAGATTTAACAGCAGCCAGTTCAATAAAGAAACATGCCTGTCTTTTATATAACAAATTATGTTTAAATAATATCAGGCAAATGCTACTTTAAGGGTTAATAAATGCCTTTTTTGTTTGGTTTTACTTGAGCCTCGTCTGCCCTCTACTTACAATGTAATCACAATTACCTGTGTGAGTCCGCAAGTGACGTTCCATATCTTTCATGCCATAAGCAGTCTTGAACGGACAACCTAAATATATAGATTGAAGATGTGTTTGGTAAGAAGTCAGCTTTAAAATGGATCTGTCAAACAAGATGACACTTTACTGATCAGTTTATCACCTGGGTAGTGGCAGCTCTGCTTTTTCTGGGATAAGGATGCAGACACTTTTCTGGAGCGACATTTTGTGGCTATGGTGATGCCACCAGTACTCTGGGGCACTGACCCTTCACTCGGCAAAAAGGTTTGATATCCGTGTTCAAAAACAAATTCTGGAGCAGAAACTGAAAATGCAAAAAAAGATAATAAAAAAATCCAAAAAGGTCAGTACAAGTTTTCCAGTAAAATAATACAGCAATTGGCACCCCACCTTTATTATTCCCTTATATGCTCCATCAGATCTTCTCTACAGTGTACTATAGGTCCTTGCTATGGTTACTACCCTAATCCATTAGGACATCTTTTGATAAATAAGGCTGGGTACACATCTAAAGATTATCTGTCCAACCATCCAACTAGTTGATTGGTTGGAATGAAAATCTGGTAAGGTATGGGAATAACTGATGATCAGCAATTTGCTCCTAAATGGCAGAAAACAGATGAAAATGGTCGTCAGACAAATGTGAACAAATTGTTTAGATCAAACATTTAACAAACAACAGTTTTTGTCCATTTTCCGGTGTTTAGGAGCAAATTGCTGATTGTCATTTGCTTTCATACCTTACCAGATTTTAATTCTAACCAATCACCTAGTTAGATGGTTGGACAGAAAATCTTTACGCGTGTGCCCAGCCTATGTCTTTGTTCTAGGAGAAATGGATACTTAGATCACTTTGAGAGAGAAGTCAGTACTCACTTATAGCAAGTGGACAAAGGGCTATAGGCATGGGAAAATAAGAGATGGACTATTTTATTTTCTCGAATCCATACTCTGTCTTCCTCTTTGAGAAGTCTTCTATGTGTAAGGTTGCTCATTCTACTTCTATTAGAGTATACGTCTCTACTCCATCCACTAGTCAAAATAGAGGCAGATAAAAATACACCTGTGCACACGGCCTTATACACTGTCCCTGCCTCAAAACTGGATCTCCCAAATGAAATACACAGCTGGTCAGAGGCTATTGGTTGTATTGTTGCACTTTTATTCCATTATACAAGAAAATGTGAAAGTTCCAAAGTGGATTGGTATCAGAATTGTTGCTACGAATAGACACAACACAACACACTCTGGCAGGTATATATATATATAAAAAAAAAAAAAAAAGTAACCATCTATACATTTTTCTTAATTACAAAAAAATTTGTTGTCTAAGCATTCCCTCTTTTTGGAATATACATCTAAATAGCCCTGGTGTAATCAGTTGTCTGCAGAGGTCACATGATTGGAGTCCACCAGTGTATAGCTCAAGTTTTCAATTGATTACAAATTACACATCTGTGGGAAGTCCTGCAGTTGGTTAGAACTCATCGTGAACATTTACAGCAAACAATAGGGTATTGGAAAACACCAAGGAAGGTATAGATGTTGATTTGAAAGACTTTTTAAAATATCACTCAGAGCACTGTCAAACCCATCACATAAAAAGAGAAAATATGTACAGCCATGAACCTCATGAGTATTTCAAAATGGAGCATCTGTGCTGACTTATGGCCACCTATAAAACCCTTCCTTGAAAGAAATAACTAGGCACTTAACAAATCTGTGCTTCATGGGAAGGTGGGAAAAATGGATTAAAAAAAAAAAAATTAGAGTTAGGGTAGACTTAACTTGATAACTCCTTTTCTTGGTCCATAGGGTCCACAGGAATACCATGGGGATATTATGGTTGGAAGACCAGGCACCAAACAGTTAAAGCTTCAGCTCCCAGGAAGCCCCGGGTCCTCCTTCATATATACCATGCCCCTAGCCATAGGACTTAGTTTAATTCACAAGCCTTAAGGTAGGAGAAGGAAAGAGGAGATTGAAGAACAATCATACACCAGAAACACTTGCACAAAAACGAGGGATTCTGTGACCGAAAGAAAAATCACCCAATGAAGCCAGGTGCATCAGGGTGGGTGCCCTGTGGACCTCGAAGAAAAGGAGTTCCCTAGTTAAGTCTACCATAACTCTAATTTGCTTCTTCGGGGCCCATAGGGTTTCACAGGGATACCATGGGGATGCCCTAAAGCAGTTCCCCTAGGGTGGGGGATGCTCCTGAGCAGAAAGGGGAACTCATCGCACAAAGGAAGCATCCTGAGAGTCAAAAGTATCAAAGGCATAAAACCTAAGAAAAGTGTGGACAGAAGACCACGTGGCTGCCTTGCACAATTGCTCAGCAGAGGCACCACGACTAAATGCCCAGGATGGCCCTACAGACCGAGTAGAATGTGCTGTCACCGTGCTTGTGTACACCTGAGAGATAGTCATACGTAACCATCAAGCCACTGTTGCTTGTTAGCTGGCCATACTCGTTTGTGAAAACCATACAATACAAAAAGAGCATCTGATTTTCTAACAGAGTTTGTACGCTCCACATAAATCCGGAGAGCATGAACTACATCCAGGGAGACTTCACCTTCAGAAAGGTTTGGAACAACAATTTCTTCATTCATATGAAAATGGGACACTACCTTAGGAAGGTAACCCTCCCTTGTACGAAGAACAGCTCTATTCTGGAGAAAAATCAAAATTGGGGAGCGACAAGATAGCACTGCCAAATCAGAGACTCTGCGAGCAGAAGAGATAGCTAGAAGAAAGTGTCTTCACTGTTAACCACTTCAAATCCACAGAGTCCAAAAGGTGCAAATGGTGGAGCCTGTAGCCCCTTGAGAACCAAAGACAAATCCTATGGTGCAACAAAAAGGAGGCTGAACTCGCAGAACTCGTTGGCAAAAATTCTAACATCTGGTATTGAAGCAATCTTCTTCTGGAACCAGACTGATAGTGCCTTTGTCTAATCCCGCCTGGAGAAAAGCCAGTACCCTGGAAATCCTAAGTATCTTAGGATCAAATTTCCTATGGGAACACCATTGACCAAAGGAATACCAAACTCTGTAATAGATGCGGGCAGAGGCAGGCTTCCGTGCCCTAAGCATCGTTTGAATTACAGAACTGGAAAAACCTTTTGCTCTTAGGATGGAAGATTCAAGAGCCATGCCATCAAAGACAGACGAGGCAAGTCCGGATGTTGGCTAGGACCCTGCAGTAGCAGATCCTGCCATAAAGGATGAGGATAAGGTCTGTCTATGGACAGATTCTGTATGTCGGTGAACCAATGAAGTCTGGGCCAAGCCAGAGCCACCAGTATTACCGTTCTGCCTTCCTGCTTGAATTTTCTGAGAACTCTTGCGAGTAGAGAAATTGGAGGAAATAGATACATCAGCTTGAAGTCCCATTTTACTGCCAGTGCATCCACGAATGCTGCTGATGGGTCTCTAGACCTGGACCCGTACTTGGGGACCTTGTGGTTGTGGCGTGAGATCTATCTCCGGTAGACCCCATTTGTTTACCAGGAGCTGTAACACTCCCGGATGGAGAGACCACCCTCCGGCGTGTATGTCCTGGCGACTTATAAAGTTTGCTACCCAATTTAGCACTCCCAGTATGAATATTGCCGAAATAGCCGGAAGATTATGTTCTGCCCAAAATGGAACCCTTGTCACTTCTTTCATGGCTGCATAACTTCTTGTGGCTCCCTGATGACTGAGGTAGGCCACTGTAGTCGCATTGTCGGACTGGATCTAGATCGGCCTGCCCTAGAGCAGGTCCTGGGCCATGATCAGTGCTCTGTATACTGCTCGCAGTTCCAGAATGTTTATTTGCAGATGACTTTCTTGATTTGTCCATCTTCCCTGAGAGGTGTGATGACCTGTCACTGCCCCCCATCCATGAAGACTGGCGTCCGTGGTGAAAAGCACCCAATTTGGAATCCAGAACAGGCACCCTTTGTTTAGATGATCCTTTCTCAGCCACCACAGGAGGGAGTGACGAACCTCTGGAGTGAGAAGGATCCTCTGAGACCTTATAAGATGATGCTGTTCATTTCACCTGGAGAGAATCAATTTTTGTAGATGTATGGAATGGAACTGGGCATATTCCCTCATGTTGAAGGTGGATACCATGGACCCCAGGACCTGCATTACTGAGTGAATGGATACCCTCTGATTGCGGAGCAATTTGCGCACCTGCAATTGTAGAGCCGAAAACTTGTCCACTGGTAGAAAGATCCTTTGTGCCAGGGAATCCAGTAGAGCCCCCAGACGTATACCTTAATCAAGAGAGAGGTATACAGGGAGACTGACCCAGACCCTCCTGAGACCAACAGCTACAGGACCGTGAGAGTCTTATATACACATGGATGGTAGGCGGAGCAACCCAGATGCGCGAAACCCTTCGTAGGAACTGTGTCTGAGTCGGTAGAGGAGCTGCCTGGGCAGAGTCTACCTTCCTTAAGCTGCATTAACCAGTCGGTTACGCTGGCCTCATGGTAGCAGATAGCGTCTGCTGCCGATCAGCGGCGTCAGACTATAAGGCCCAGGCTGGTGTAGTGAGGACGTGGACAATCCCAGGCCCTGACAGCAGCGGCTTCTGGTGCATCTCTGACACCAAAGGCAAGGACTGCCGTACGCGATTACTCGTAAGCGAGGAATTGCCTTATCTGACATCTCCGAGGATCCGGTGCAGTGCAGATCGCAGCACTACTGCTAGCTAAGCTCAGCCGCGAACCTCTGAAATCACCAGCACAATTACTGATGTTGCGGCCCGGTGGAGGTAGATTGAGTCTCAGTATGCGAGTCTAAATTCAGACACTTGGTGCTGCCAACTCAGAAAATATAAAATAAAACAAATAAAAACTTAGGACTGCTCTGAGCAGTCCCCGTTACAAAGGTGCATCTTGATACTGCCGTACCAAACAAACAACTGAAGTCCTATGGCTAGGGGCGGGGTATATATGGAGGAGGACCCGGGGCATCTTTAACTGTTTGGTACCTGGTCTTCCAACCATAATTTCCCCATGGTATCCCTGTGGATCCCTATGGACCCCGAAGAAGAAAACACATTTTTGAAAAAAAGCTAAACTTTAGCCTAAACTTTAGCATAAGTACAGGAATTTCAATTAAAAAGTTTGGTTTCAATTAGGGGTGAGCGGGTTCGGATTTCTGAAATCCGAACCCCCCCGAGCCCCCCCGATCCGAGTCCGATCCGAGTCAGGCTCGACTTTTCCCGCCTGACTCGGATTCTGAAATCGAGGCAAAACGTCATCTTCCCGCCTTCCGAGTCTCGCGGGTTTTGGATCCTATATAAGGTACCCACGTCGGCGCCATTTTCTCACTCGGCTGTGGACAGTGAAGAGGGAGGGTGGGAGTTAGGGCTGTGTAGTGTAGTGTAGTGTAGTGCTGCTGTTGTCCACTACTTCAAAGTCCATAGGGGCTGGCTGTGTTGTGCTGTGCTGCTGTTGTTAATAGGGGCTGTGTCCACTACTTCAAAGTCCATAGGGGCTGGCTGGACTGTGTTGTGCAGTCAGTTCTCCATAGGGGCTGTGTCCACTCCAAAGTCCTGTGCAGTGTCCCAGTCCTAAAGAGGTGCTGTAGTGTTGTCCAGGGGGTGCTCTGTCCATCAGGGGTGCTCCCCCCAAGTGCTAAAAATATAATATATTTTCTGTGTTTGTGAATTGTGTGCGCAGTAGCCGCACGTGCATCAACAAAGTAGTGCCAAGCGTGCGCCTGTGTCATAAGTAAAGGGCCGGCTGGCTTGACCGTTAAAGGGTGCTGTAACCCCCGAAAGTACACTCCAGTCCAAACCAAAAAAAAATTATTTTCTGTGTTTGTGAATTGTGTGCGCAGTAGCCGCACGTGCATCAACAAAGTAGTGCCAAGCGTGCGCTTGTGTCATAAGTAAAGGGCCGGCTGGCTTGACCGTTAAGGGTGCTGTAACCCCCGAAAGTACACTCCAGTCCAAACCAAAAAAAAAATTATTTTCTGTGTTTGTGAATTGTGTGCGCAGTAGCCGCACGTGCATCAACAAAGTAGTGCCAAGCGTGCGCCTGTGTCATAATTAAAGGGCCGGCTGGCTTGACCGTTAAGGGTGCTGTAACCCCCGAAAGTACACTCCAGTCCAAACCAAAAAAAAAATTATTTTCTGTGTTTGTGAATTGTGTGCGCAGTAGCCGCACGTGCATCAACAAAGTAGTGCCAAGCGTGCGCCTGTGTCATAAGTAAAGGGCCGGCTGGCTTGACCGTTAAGGGTGCTGTAACCCCCGAAAGTACACTCCAGTCCAAACCAAAAAAAAAATTATTTTCTGTGTTTGTGAATTGTGTGCGCAGTAGCCGCATGTGCATCAACAAAGTAGTGCCAAGCGTGCGCCTGTGTCATAAGTAAAGGGCCAGCTGGCTTGACCGTTAAAGGGTGCTGTAACCCCCAAAGTACACTCCAGTCCAAACCAAAAAAAAATGTATTTTCTGTGTTTGTGAATTGTGTGCGCAGTAGCCGCACGTGCATCAACAAAGTAGTGCCAAGCGTGCGCCTGTGTCATAAGTAAAGGGCCGGCTGGCTTGACCGTTAAAGGGTGCTGTAACCCCCGAAAGTACACTCCAGTCCAAACCAAAAAAAAAATTATTTTCTGTGTTTGTGAATTGTGTGCGCAGTAGCCGCACATGCATCAACAAAGTAGTGCCAAGCGTGCGCCTGTGTCATAAGTAAAGGGCCGGCTGGCTTGACCGTTAAAGGGTGCTGTAACCCCCGAAAGTACACTCCAGTCCAAACCAAAAAAAAAATTATTTTCTGTGTTTGTGAATTGTGTGCGCAGTAGCCGCACGTGCATCAACAAAGTAGTGCCAAGCGTGCGCCTGTGTCATAAGTAAAGGGCCGGCTGGCTTGACCGTTAAAGGGTTCTGTAACCCCCAAAGTACACTCCAAACCAAAAAAATATATATTTTCTGTGTTTGTGACTTGTGTGCACTGTGGCTGCACGTGCATCAACAAAGGAGCAGCGCCAAGCGTGCGCCTGTGTCCCATAAGTAAAGAGCCGGCTGGCTCATTTCTTAAAGGGTGGTGTAACCCACAAAGTGCACTACTCTCCAGCAAAAATAAAAAAATATTTTCTGTGTTTGTGTGCGCTTTAGCCGCACGTATATATATCAATATAACATAAATGGAGGACCAAACTTTCTCTGATAAAAATAAAATAGGGAAAGATCAAGAACCACTTCCTACTAGTGCTGTTGCTGCTGCTGGGAGTTGTTCATCATCCCAGAGAGGAAGTAGGAACATCACTACTTTTACTAAACAATTGACCCTCCAACAGTCCCTAGCGATGAGGATGAAGTACGACAGCAGTCATCCTGAAGCAAAACGTATAACTGAGGCCTTGACTGCTATGTTGGTGTTAGACGTGCGTCCGGTATCCGACATTAGTGCAGTGGGATTTAGACAATTGATGGAGGTAGTGTGTCCTCGGTTCCAAATCCCGTCTAGATTCCACCTGCATCCTCAAAGCAGCAGCGACAAGCGTGCGTCTGTCTGTTAAAGGGTGGTGACACCCTCAAAGTGTGCTACACAAACAATTAAAATATTGTTCTTTTTTTTTCTGTCTTTGTGAATTGTGTGGGCTGTAGCCGCACTTGCATCCTCAAAGCAGCAGCGACAAGCGTGCGTCTGTCTGTTAAAGGGTGTTGTAACTCTCAAAGTGCTCCAAAAAAATCAAAAATTTTTTTTAATGTGTTTGTGACTTGTGTGCGATGTAGCCACACTTGCATCCTCAAAGCAGCAGCGACAAGCGTGCGTCTGTCTGTTAAAGGGTGGTGACACCCTCAAAGTGTGCTACACAAACAATAAAAATATTCTTCTTCTTTTTTCTGTCTTTGTGAATTGTGTGGGCTGTAGCCGCACCTGCATCCTTAAAGCAGCAGCGACAAGCGTGCGTCTGTCTGTTAAAGGGTGGTGACACCCTCAAAGTGTGCTACACAAACAATAAAAATATTGTTCTTTTTTCTGTCTTTGTGAATTGTGTGGGCTGTAGCCGCACCTGCATCCTTAAAGCAGCTGCGACAAGCGTGCGTCTGTCTGTTAAAGGGTGGTGACACCCTCAAAGTGTGCTACACAAACAATTAAAATATTGTTCTTTTTTTTTCGGTCTTTGTGAATTGTGTGGGCTGTAGCCGCACTTGAATCCTCAAAGCAGCAGCGACAAGCGTGCGTCTGTCTGTTAAAGGATTACATCGGTGACAGCATCCAAGTAGGCATGTCAGACAGTCCGTACCTGTACTGGCAGGAAAAAGAAGCAATTTGGAGGTCCCTCTACAAACTGGCTCTATTTTACCTGAGTTGCCCCCCCTCCAGTGTGTACTCCGAAAGAGTGTTTAGTGCAGCCGGGAACCTTGTTAGCGAAAGGCGTAGGAGGTTGCTTCCACAAAATGTGGAGAAGATGATGTTCATAAAATGAATGATCAACTCTTCCAGGGAGACCAGCCTCCAGAACGTACAGAGGGACCTGTGGTTCCAGCAGGGACGAATTAATACTCTGTGAGGATGAGGATGTACATAACACTGAAGAGGGTGAGGAATCTGTGGATGAGGAGGATGAGGACGACTTCTTGCCTCCGTAGAGCCAGTTTGTGCAGGGACAGATTAATTGCCAGCTTGTTTTGTGGGGGCCCAAACGAACCAATCATTTCAGCCACAGTTGTGTGGCAGACCCTGGCGCTGAAATGATTGGTTTGTTAAAGTGTGCATGTCCTGTTTATACAACATAAGGGTGGGTGGGAGGGCCCATTGACAATTCCATCTTGCACCTCTTTTTTTTCTTTGCATTATGTACAGTTTGGGGCCTAGTTTTTCAATGCCATCCTGTCTGCCACTGCAGTTTCACGCCTAGATGGGTCACGTGTTTGTGCCGCCCACTCGTGTCGCTTAGCATAGTCATCCAGCTACCTCGGTGCAACCTTTTGGACATAAAAACACTATTGTGAGGTGTGAGGTATTCAGAATAGACTGGAAATGAGTGGAAATTAAGGTTATTGAGGTTAATAATAGCATAGGAGCAGAAAAACCTACAAATTCTGTGATTTTAGCTGTTTTTATGCTTTTTTTCAAAAAAATACAGATCCAAAACACAAAACCCAGAACCCAAAACACGGAAGGGTGGTTTTGGCAAAACCAATCCAGATCCAAAACACGAAGAAAGATCCAGATCCAAAACCAAAACACAAAACACGAAAAGTGGCCGGTGCACACCCCTAGTTTCAATGCCAAGTGCTATGTTTGGCTAAATTCCGGCACTGTGAATTACACTACCACCAACTGTTGTGATATTGTGAAGAATGGAGACAAGAGTATAACACTTCTGATTCAGGGACTGGAAAACTTGTCTAAATAAAAAGGCAAAATGGACAGAGCAAGATATAGACAAACCTTTGAGGAAAACCTGCTGTGGTCTGCAAGAGACCCGGGACATAGCAGATTTATATTCCAAAAAGTACATTGACCCAAAGAATAGAGAAAAACTTAATTGTTGTGGCATTGAGAAAAAAAAGGTCATGCAGCAGTCCAGTCAGTGTTCAGATGCAGTTCTACAGATAATTTGTTCAATGATTTGAAAATTGCTATTTCACTAATGGTCCCCATTTGATCTGACAGAACTCCGACAATGTTGCAAAATAGGATGGACGGTAATTGCAGTTTTCAACTGTACAAAGCTAGCACAGACCCTAATAGACTCACAGCTGCAATTGCATCAAGTATTCAGACAGGTTATTAAAATACGTCAGACAAAAATGTGCCATTGTGGAGTATATGGTACAATAAGATTTATACATGGGAAACCATCATACTCTTGATCTATATATTTTATCTTTGTTGGCTAAATGTTGCTTTACCTAATATAAATACTGGATTAAGAAATAGATGGCTTCCAAGCTATGACTACACTACAGTTCCCATCAGTGTCATGTAGACCCAACCTGGCAAACAATAGTTGAAGGGCAAAATCCAAAGCTGCTTGAACCAACCAATGGCTTATAGAGGGAGTTATATATAATTATCCAAGTCAAGAGGAAAAAAACATGCACTGGTGAATGTGAAATTGATACAGTGCATGCAACTCCAGATACCTGGCAGAGTTTATTAATGACTTGTCAGAGGTTTAGTCCTGACTGAATACTTACCGGTGATAGTCTGAGTCTCTGATGTGATCGTTCGTGTAGCTGTCTGAGACGGTGTTATTGTTTCTTCTGATACAAACTGGACTGTGCTTGTGGCCCCTGTGGTGTTACTGGTGAGCTGGCAGCCACTTTGCTTGTGTGCAACAAAAGCATCCAAATTATTGAATTGAGTCTTGCAGAGACCACAGATGTGGATGTCAGCTGTGAGTTCCACAAGGACCGTGGCACCTCCTGAAACTGGGCAAGAAGACGGCATATGTATTAACAAGAAAATTATGACCTGATTGCATGTACATGCATATTGTCTTTCAGAACAACTAAAAGGGCCTATCCATTAGCAGATACATGTGAAAGATGAACGATTTATCGTTCAGTCATTCAATTTATCTGCTATTGGATAGGCTCTGAACGATAAAAATGCGCACTCCCACGGACGACAAATTTGGTCTTTTGTCTCTCCAACATGTTGGTCAATTATCGTTTGTCACTGACAGATATTAGAAATATCTGTCGCGGTAAACGACGAACGATTTTTTTAATGTAAATGAACAGAAACATAAAAAAAATCCACTCAAAGAATGATGTCGTGATGATATCGTTCGTCTATTGCAAATATCTGTCATGTACATGACAGATATCGCTCACAGCAGCCCCAGGAATTTTCAAAAGATAAATCTTTTGTCTTTCAGTAAGATCTGCTAATGGATAGGCCCCTTTAAGCTACTAAATGGACAAATAGCATGACTGAGCACTATAAGCATATAGAGGATATAAAAGGTAAAGGTAGCCATTCTGGGCTGAACCAATATTAATGAGCATTAGCTTATTAATACACTAGGTACAGTACCAGTGACACTACTGCCAAGGATTACCAGTAGCAGCTGCTTGAGTTTTACATGTTGACTACCATCTCAGAACTGGGGTGGCAAATTTACTAATTTAGTCACCCCATGCCCTCTCCGGGCGGATCACCCCCGCACAAACACTTACAATACAACAGCTCTGACCATTTAGTAGCCCGTTGGCTAAACATTTGTGGCCCTCAACTTTCAGGCACTCTAGTCGAAAAATAAATTAGGACTGAGCCAAACGTTGCCACTTCTCTTCCCAGGCCTGTTTATTTCTATGCCCAGTACTGGCTACCCAAGATAAATCCACCACAGAGTGTAGAAGTACAGTATATGATGAGATGTGATCCAGTGGCATTTTAGAGAATCCTTATGGCTGATGCTTAAGCTGAATACACACAGAGTATGATTTAAATGCACAAAATGAACGATAACGCTATCGATCATATCGTGCATTTTTCAGCAACCAATGACCTGCGATGCTCGGGCACGTATGGTCGATATCGACCATCGCCCATGCGTGCAGGCCAACCTGATCGGTATCAACCAAGTTACTATAGAGACCCGCGATCGTTGACCGCGTGTCGTTATAGTCGTTGGTGGGTACATGGTGTGTTGGATGATCGATAGTCCAGCACACCCAGGAGATTGAACAACGATATCGTTGTCGATCGTCCTGTGTGTACGCACCGTTAGTAACAGATCCATAGTGCTCATGATACAGATGTCCTCATACACCTATGCATTTTGAGCCATATGGCAAAAGGCACCTTTTTCCTGAAGGACAGGGCCTAAACGATAATTGACCCGATTTTGTCAAATCGGGCATATCGTGCAGTGTCTATGCCTGATCTGTGCTTCTGTGGTCACACGATATCGCATGCGAGACTGTACATATTAATGAAGGACTGAACAGTGATGGCAATCATGTGATGTCCAGGATGAAGGCAAATTGCCCTGAACATCGGCACGATTGCCGGATAGTTTATGTGTGCACCCACCCTTAGAGCTTGATTCAGAGTTGTATGCTAATGCCGCAGCTGCTGCATATGTGTATGCATCTGCTATGCAAAAATATGTGGTTGCCACGAGATACATACAGATGTATTGAGATACAATACATTGAGAACTGCATATTTATGCTAATGCCGCGGGTGATGGTCTTCCTTCTGAGACACCCACCGACTACACCACTAATCAGTCACGGTGCATATTAAGACGCACCATCAGTTGAACCAACCCTATGAAGCCACACATTCTCTGTCTGATCTGATCACGGCCACCTGCGTCAGTGCAACTGGGTCTTTAGCCACTGACAGGGTTAGCCACCACCCTATGACCACCCAGAAACACTCAACAAAATTCCATCTCTCGGTGTGTAATTTCGATCTGCGTCTTAGGGGCATATGTATCAAAGCTTGATGTGAGATAAAATTGTGAGATATTTATCACCAACCAATCAGCTGCTAACTTACATTTTGCAGGCTGTGTTTAAGAAATGATAGTTTGGAGCTGATTGGTTGGTGATGTATATTTCACAATTTTATCTCACATCAAGCTTTGATACATATGCCCCTAAGAGGGGTATTCAATATGAAACGTTAACTTCACTGTCGAAGTTAACGTTTCATATCGGAGTTTTTACCTGCGTTAAAGTATCGGGCGCGCGCCCGCTTATCCCCATATTCAATATTAAATTAACGAAAACGGGAGCCTCCGAAATTGGATTTGCATAAAGTTACGAATTTTTCCTTAAAAAAATTGTAAGACCCCCCTAAAGTTGTAAAAAGATGGGGGATCACTATGGGTACCCCCGTTTTAGCCTTTAAATGAAAGTCGGGGATTTAAACAGCCGCATCAGGTGTTTTTTCCCGACATTGAAGAATTGTTGCAGAAGAGCACTTAGGTTTTTTTTTTTCGTTTTTTTTAAGTGGTACCATCAAATTTGGGGTACATGAAAATGGGTACTAGCATATTTTGATGTCCCTAAAGTAAGTTTTTTAAAAATTCTGCATTTGTTCACCTGCCGCTATAAATCTATTCTAGAAAACACCTGCCGCATACTTGCAGAATAGCCCTGAACCTATTTCCCTATTGTTAATAATTTTTTTCCCATTTTTTTTTTTTCACCACAATTTTTTAATTAATGTTTTGGGGTGTCCCTATTTTTTTTTACATTTTTTTTGACAGTTCTTTTTAAAATGTCATTCCCAGGGGTGCAGGCTATTTTTTTTAAGCCTGCACCCCTAAACCCCAATTCTGCACTTTTTTTCGACACCTATTCAATGGTGAAAAGTTATCACCGTTTTTTATCAAAGACTTTTCAAAACTGCGATAAGTCTTTGAAATTGAATACGGTGTAAAACTAAAACCTGCGATAATGACGTCATAAGTGCGATATTAACGCAAAAAAAATGTTATCGCTCCCATATTGAATACCCCTGTTAGAGCGGTAACCATCAGGACGCAAGCACAGTGCAACTTGGACTTATGTGCAGACTGAAAACATAGGGCCTGATTCAGACCCACTCGCGAGCGGCTGTCCGCTCGCAAGTGGGTCGATGTTATGGACTGAGCATGCGCACGACGGAGGGAGCTCCGTCGTGCGCATGCGCCAGACGCGACGAGCGAAGGAAAGTCCTTCGCTCGTTGTGTCCGATCAAAGGGGGCGTGCTGTCAATGTTGATTGACAGCACGCCCCCTTGGTGGGCGTGCCAGGGGCGTGCCTCCCTGACGGGGCGTTCCCACGGGAACGCCTCCCGTCAAAAGCCGGCCCACTGACATCACTAGTGGCTGATAGAGCCAAAATCACTCCGGAGCTTGCGGTTGAAAACCTCAACCGCAGGCTCCGGCTCGCAATTTCGATGGTCGCGATGGTCTCGACCATCGCGGCCATCACAATGCACGCTCGTATAGCCTGTGGGTGGTGACCCACAGCTATACGAGCGTCCAGGAGGACGCTCCATGAAAATGGAGCCCGGCCCTCATTCAGAGCGTGCGCTCTGCTCAGAGCGTACGGCTCTGAATGAGGGCCATTATCCGCTTGCGTGCAGCATTGACACTATCTGCACCTCTGATTCAGGCCCATAGTGTACTAGGTACTTATACTTTATACTAAATTGTTTGCGACAAAACAAAAATAAGCAGGTCACTCGTATCAGACTCGTATCGCATTGAGCAGGGCACTCGTATCAGACCTGTCCTTTACCTTTTTACATGGACTGCATGCTTTATTTCCTCTGTTTTGCTACTTTTTTCTCAAGTTTGAATCTTGCTTTGCTTATACAGGTTGAGCCTCCCATAACTAAATATTCCGAAATACGGAATATCTTTAGCATGACTGAGATAGTGAAACCTTTGATTTTTGATGGTTTAATGTACACAAACTTTGTTTAAAGTACAAAATTATTAAAAATATAGTATAAAATAACCTTCAGGCTGTGTAGAAGGTGTAGATGAAACATAAATGAATTTAATTTATGTACACAAACTTTTTTTGATGCACAATATTATTAATAATATTGTATAAAATGACCTATAGGCTGCGTGTATAAGGTGTATATAAAACATAAATACTTTCTGTGTGTATATTGGGGTCCTATTCCCAAGAAATTTCATTATAGTATGCAAATATTCCAAACTACGGAATATTCCAATATCCAAAATACCCCTGGTCCCAAGCATTTTGGATATGGGAGACTCAACCTGTAGTGTATTAGGTACTTACATTAAAATTGGCATAAAGTTGCAGATAAAGAATAACCATGCATGGCACGAGTCACTTATTGGACCTGTCTTTTGCCTTTTTATCTTAGTGTACTTTTTCGTCCATTATGCCACTTTTTCTCCATCATGCATCTTTGTTCGCCCAAAGTGTACAAGGTATTTAGGATTAGTGAATTGGCGTGGCTGTAGTCCGTGGCGCACTAAACGGGGATATTTGGCACAATTTGTGGACACATCTGTAAATTCTATGCCTAGCACCCAGGCAGATCATAAATGTGGAGAGACCTGGTCATGGAAGAAATAAGTATCACATTGCAAATGCATGTGCAAATCTGCTCTTATACAACACAGAAAGTCACATAGGGGACGATTCAATTGTTTTTCTTAAGGAGTGCTATTTAACGGGCACCCAATATTGCAATTCAAATGTTTTTTGGAGCCAATAATTTAATCGATCTTGTCGCGCCCAACTAGACCGGGTTTAGGCACTTAAAACTGCTAAACCCATCTGAAGTCCTGGTTAGGGCTCTCAAACTACAGATTTTTCGCATAGTTCAGTTCGCCTCCACAGGGGAGGGTGAGCAGAAATGCCAGCGCAAATTTCACCCAAACGGAGCAACAATTGAATTCACAGTCGCTGGCGCTAACAGCTGATATGCCTCCATAGGGGGCAGTTAAATTGTTTTGTGTGTGGTGATAATTAATGGGTGCCTAACTGAGCAATTCAATTGTTTTAAATGCCCATTAATTATTGTGCTTGTCGTGCCAAAAAGCACCAATTTTAGCTGCGCAAAGCGGCTAACCCCATCTAAAATAATGGGCACAATGTGAAAAGTGCTGTTTGGACGCTCAAAAGCAGAACTTTTTTCACATTTCTGTCCAATACCTCAGGTAGCTGCGAGCAGAAATTTTGGCGCCCACGGCATTTGCGCCAGATTGGAGCAAAAACTGAATTGCTCCATCAGGTGCCCATTACTTAGAGCACCCAGAAAAACAATTGAATTCCCTCCATATTGTGTGATTTGATCTTCGATGGTGGAAAAGCCATTCTTTTGCCAAAGCATCCTTTATTACAGACAAATGGAAAATATCCAGGTTCTGTAACTGATTAAAACCAGGTAAAATACAGACTCTGATAATCTACAGAACCTCTATATATTAGGTATAAGCTGCCAATACCACCAACTTAAAAACAAATTTAGGATTACAATAATATCCTTTTAACCAGGGACACATGAATTATACAGGTTCTGTGACTGAATAAAACCAGATGAAATGCAGACATGAAGTCAGCCAACCACAGAACCTGCGCAATTCATATGTGTCCCCGATTAAACGGATAATCAAGCTGTATTTTATGGTAAATGTATGTGAACATACAGTACATCCGGAAAGTATTCACAGCGCTTCACTTTTTCCACATTTTGTTATGTTACAGCCTTATTCCAAAATGGTATAAATTAATTTTTGTCTTCAAAATTCTACACACAATACCCCATAATGACAACGTGTAAAACGTTTTTTTTGAGATTTTTGCAAATTTAATAAAAAATAAAAATAAGAAACAACATGTACATAAGTATTCACAGCCTTTGCTCAATACTTTGTTGATGCACCTTTGGTAGCAATTACAGCCTCAAGTCTTTTTGAATAGTGAGGTCACAAGCTTGCCTCACCTATCTTTGGGCAGTTTCGCCCATTCCTCTATGCAGCACCTCTCAAGCTCCATCAGATTGGATGGGAAGCGTCGGTGCACAGCCATTTTCAGATCTCTCCAGAGATGTTCAATCGGATTCAAGTCTGGGCTCTGGCTGGGCCACTCAAAGACATACACAGAGTTGTCCTGAAGCCACTCCTTTGATATCTTGGCTGTGTGCTTAGGGTCATTGTCCTGCTGAAAGATGAACCATCGCCCCAGTCAAGAGAGCGCTCTGGAGCAGGTTTTCATCCAGGACGTCTCTGCTGCATTCATCTTTCCCACTAACCTGACTAATCTCCCAGTTCCTGCCGCTGAAAAACATCCCCACAGCACGATGCTGCCACCACCATGCTTCACTGTAGGGATGGTATTGGCCTTGTGATGAGTGGTGCCTGGTTTCCTCCAAACGTAACGCCTGGCATTCACGCCAAGAGTTCAATCGTTGTCTAATCAAACCAGAGAATTTTGTTTCTCATGGTCTGAGTCCTTCAGGTGCATTTTGGCAAACTCCAGGCGGACTGCAATGTGCTTTTTACTAAGGAGTGGCTTCCGTCTGGCCACTCTACCATAGTCTGATTGGTGGATTGCTGCAGATATGGTTATCCTTCTGGAAGGTTCTCCTCTCTCCACAGAGAAATGCTGTAGATCTGACAGAGTGACCATCGGGTTCTTGGTCACTTTCCTGACTAGGGCCCTTCTCCCCCGATCGCTCAGTTTAGATGGCCGGTCAACTCTAGGAAGAGTCCTGGTGGTTCCGAACTTCTTCCATTTACGGATGATGGAGGCCACTGTGCTCATTGGGACCTTCAAAGCAGCAGATATTTTTCTGTACCCTTCCCCAGATTTGTGCCACGTGACAATCCTGTCTCAGAGGTCTACAGACAATTCCGTGGACTTCATGCTTGGTTTGTGCTCTGACAAATGTGGGACCTTATATTAAATTTGCAAAAATCTCAAAAAACGTTTTACACGTTATCTCTATGGGGTATTGTGTGTAGAATTTTGAGGACAAAAATTAATTTATTCCATTTTGGAATAAGGCTGTAACATAACAAAATGTAGAAAAAGTGAAGCGCTGTGAATACTTTCCAGATGCACTGTATGTGAGGGAGTGTACACGTCTGGGGAAAAAAACATTCATTAAACGCTAGTTGTGCTTCTTTGGCCATTGCAGATTCTGCTAGATATGTTTAATAAAAGTTATATGATCCAATACTGATATTTATGCAGATCGAGCGATATTTAGCCATTGCACATGTGTGAAAGCCGTACTGCACACTCGATTGTTTTGCTATTATGTTTGCACAGGGGATTCATTTGCAAAGTGAGTGACAGGTAGACAGCGTTTGGGGGAGGCAACGGGAGGTGGCTAGGCAAACACAGGCGCGTCGAGACTGTTTAAACTGTTTCATGCCCATGCATAAATTAGCCATTGCGAGCTCTCAGCATGTCAGGAGAGACACAATGTTTCAAACAAGTCAGACTTCACTCAAAAGCTGCATGGTTACTAGATCTGTGTCGAAGTACCAATGTTTACGCTGTTGCACGTCGTCAGATCATTAACCCGATGGTTAGCCTCCGATGATTTAGGGTCTGCACATGCACAGAACCTATTCTGCAATCTCATTCGCAGACTCCACCAAGCCGTAGCATGACTGACATGCTGCGGCATTTGGGTGGAGGAGCGAGGGCGTGACTGGCAACCGTTCCTGAAACAGATGTGTGTCGCCCCCATTTTCCGGGAGGGATGAGGCCTGGACAGATTTTCGAACCTTGCAGCTGAATTAGCATTTTAGATGGACGGAATTGCATAGTCGGCTCTGTAGTTCCGTCCATCTCTGAATAAGTCCCCTAATCTTCATATAAACATCACTCATTGAAGATTGAAGCACCCAACACTTCAATGCATTTCATCCTAGAGGGACTTATGATGAACTCCTGATGAAATCCCTCTGTGACGAAATGCTCTGAGGTCTTGGACACTTTCATTCCTTGCAGGTGCTTGCTAATGACACCCTTTCTGGGGTTACAGATAAGCTATGTTTATTTATCCAAATGTAAGCACTTTTGATTTCATAATAGACACACTATACAGTTTTGTGCTATGGGGCCGAAATCAATTACAGGCGAAATCTTCCAATCAGAAATCTGTAAAAAAACGGCAGATTTTCGCCAAAAAACTGGAGAAATCTTTTTTCCAGCCTAGCAAAATAGCAAAATCCCTATTTTCGGCTAAAAATGTGGGGATTTCTTTCAGAACCCTTTGGACACCCCCCTAATGATAGAATCAACATGGTTTTTCCTGCATATTTAGTATGGATTATAGTTTTCTTTTATATATGATAGATTTGCATGTTATAATAAACACCCATCTTCATGGCATAACTTTGACAATTTTTAAAAAAAAAATTGCTTTAAGCACCAGTTGATGCCACCCCCACAGTAGCTCTGCACACATCACCCACCTCTCCAAGACATTCTTGAACCTATTTTTCTAGAACAATAGCAGTATGTGTGTCTCTGTGGGGTAGATGTAGTAACTGTCAAAGTGGCATCAGCGCACGTTATGTACGCTGATACGGTTTCTCCCCATGTATAATTTGGGTTCTGGGCTGTAAATGACAGGGGCACTATGCGCTCGTCATTATCAGCGCTGCTATCTACAAGCCTGGGCAATGTATGAACGGTCAGTTCGCCTAACCGTTCCACCTGCTGTCAGCTATCGATATCGAAAGCTACAGCTTGGCGATGCCCTATCCACACAGCAGGGACAGCGCTGTCCCAGCTGCCGGCTCCAGGGTTGCACACAGGATCTCGCGCACGCTCAGTGGAGCCAGCCGGGAGTTAAACACAACGCATCAGCACTGGGCTGATGCGCTGTCGGCTCTAGTAGGGATCACCGGAAGGGGGAGCTATCACTCCCCCCCCCCCCGCGTGCTTCGGCCGATGAGATGTTAATACATCTCATTGGTAGTGCTCCCTGCTAGGCGAAGCAAGAAGCGACAAGTGCCGCTATAATAAATATCCTCCAGTGTGTATGTGTAAATTTGGGACATGTGAATTACACAGATTCTGTGGCTGGCTGACTACAAGTCTCCAGCTCACCTGGTTTTAATCAGCCACAGACCCTGTATAATCCACACGTCCCGAGTTAAAGGGATGAAATAGTTATCTATCTATCCTCATAGCCAGTTACACAACATGTTTTGGAAAAGCCATGCATGCATATACAGTAATAGAGAATAACATTTATGCAGCTCAGAAAATGGACCTCTGTAATAAACACTGACAGACAAATTATTACACTTGGCAACTGCACTGTTGCACGGTATCACATAGGAGCAGATCATTGCTTATTCCTATTAGTGCACGCACGTTCCCGGGTTCTAGCTAATCTGCAGGTTTCGGGGTTCCCGTTTTACCCCTGTGAGCCCGCTGCGGGGCCCCGGAACCTGCACGCTCACAAAATACTCACACTGCACTGCGGGGAATCCCTCGGCGGCTGCGCTGGGGTTCATGGCCACCCGTGGCCCTGTTAATACTGGCTGGGGTGGGGGTGTATGGGGGAGGTAAGACCGGTGACGGCTCCTGCTATATTTCAGCGGATGTTTGGGGAGCTAGACTTCCGCTAACTAGAGAGCGCATGGATGGAGGCCCGGCACTATTTATATACTGCATGCTGCAGCCCTCCTCCTCCTAATGTAAAATTTAATCCTGCGCCATGCATATTTCATAACATGCCTCTGTCAGAGCATGCCTCTGCTGTAACCTGCGCCTGTCTGTCCTGCAAATGAGGCTCATGTACTGACAGTAATGTTTTCATTTAAATGGTTAAGTTACAGTATGTAAAATAAAGAGCAGTGTAGGTATGCAGTATTATATAAATAAATGTATACTTGTACTAAATGTCATTTTCTATGGCCAAACTCTATTTTGGGTTCTGAAATACAGATACTTAATTTTCAAAATTGTCTATATAATTTTAAAATGTTATCAATAACTACTTTATAAATATGGAGTACATTACATGGTTAAGCACTTTACATGCTTTCGCAGCTATGGTTATACTGATACTTGTAGTTCTACCGATGAAGTTTATGGCTGCCATGGCTTGTTTGGACGAGAAATGTCACATAGTAAAATTCAGTCTTTATTTATAATCGAAATTTTATTGAAGTATCATGCATGGTGACATACACAGTATAAAAATATACTCAAAAAATATAACAGAAAATGACAAAAAGTCTACCATGTTTGTATATTAAACAAGTTATGTAAAGACTATTCATCCAGAGCTATTCATACTGTTTGGGTCTTAAATAAAAATATGGTTGCTATGCTTTAAAAATAGGCACAATATCATCCCTTTAATTTGGGACACATATGAATTACACAGGTTCTGTGGCTGGCTGACTTCAAGTCTCCATTTCACCTGGTTTTAATCAGCCACAGAGCCTGTGTTATTCACGTGTCCCGAATTAAAGGGATGATATGGCAAGCCTACAAAAACTATATAATCACATAATCAAGCGTATATTCCATGGGGAGAATGGAGAATATCATAGTAACAACAGAACATTCCACTTACATAGTAAATTCTGTATGGTATGTGGAAGTCAGTGCAGTTGAATAGGGAGTTTTATACAATAACTCTGAGTTTATACCATGTGGTCTCATAATAATTTTTTGTTTTGTTTTTTTAGTATTTTTACACTTATTACCAGAATTGGACATCAGTGGGCAAACCATCCATGTTCACCATCGATAGTTCCATTGGTTATTACCATCGATGGCACAAAACATAACGTTGTGGATGTCCAAACACTTTTGGTGCTGCCAATATTTCTAAAATGAAAGTTAATTTCTCTAAATTCCAACAACAGAGTTCTAGGGTGTTCCAGAATTTTAACCCATTTTTCGGATATAGTCTGGAGCTAGTGAATCTTTGATAGAGGAGTACATATACATACACATATTTAATTAGAGCTGGAATAAAAAAAAAATAAAGTAAAAAACACATTCTGTACTACAAAACTGTTTTGACAATACTGTGGGTTGGGTTGGGGGCGTCAATCATTACTATGGCGCATGCGCAGCACACTAACGCCAGTCGGGGAAGAGCCGGGTCACCAGGGTAATTTGTTACTTTTTCATTGATATTTGTTACTTTTTCTATCCAATTGCACCGGACAGACAGCGCAGTCTATATGTGATGGTGATCAAATTTAGATGCCGTGGCTACTCTGGACTCCCTGAACCTCGGGGTCTGGGACGGGGGTACCCTTTGTACCCCCCTAACTGTCTCCATGCCTGCCTGCTCCCCTCATACCCGTCTCCTAAAATATACTTTATTATATTTCTATATGTATATTTTTTTAGCAAATATGCTAAAATCTTGTGGCCGATAGGAGGCATTAGAGACATCAGAAGATATAGGGCCTGATTCAGGCCCGCTCGCAAGCGCTATGCTCTCGCAAGCAGGTCGATGGTGGGTGTGCGCAAGCCCCGGAGCGAGAAATTCACTCGCTCCGGGGATCGCTACAAACAGGGCGGCTGTCGATGTAGCCGGGGTGGGGGGGGTGGCTGGACAAACGGAGGTGTTCCTGAAGGAACGCCTGCCGTTTGTGGGCGGCCCTACTGACATCACCAGTGATGTCAGTAGTGAGCTTCCGGCTCTATTATAGCCGGAAGCACAACTGGGGCTTGCGGCAGACGAGACCCTACCACAAGGGTCTCGTCGCAAGCTCAATGGTTGCGACCATCACCTGGCCGCTCGCAAAAGCTGTGGGTGGACACCCACAGCTTAGCGAGCGGCCAGGAGGCCGGCTTAAAAAAAAAGCGTCCGCCCTCATTCAGAGCGAGCGCTCGCTTTTATGAGCGGCTCTGAATGAAGTCCATAGTACAGAATATATTGCATTCATTTGATATGAGTAAACTAATGTACACTATTTTATATATTACTGCTGTAATATTATCAATATATTATTGTTTTTAGGATTTCTTAGGGCTAAGAAATAGCCTTTCACTCTGCAATTTATCACTTTCCAGAGCTTCATACATCTACCCCAATATATAATGTATGTTATATGGAATAGGGGTGTGCACCGGCCACTTTTCGTGTTTTGTGTTTTGGTTTTGGATCTGGATCTTTCTTCGTGTTTTGGATCTGGATTGGTTTTGCCAAAACCACCCTTCCGTGTTTTGGGTTCTGGGTTTTGTGTTTTGGATCTGTATTTTTTTGAAAAAAAGCATAAAAACAGCTAAAATCACAGAATTTGTAGGTTTTTCTGCTCCTATGCTATTATTAACCTCAATAACCTTAATTTCCACTCATTTCCAGTCTATTCTGAACACATCACACCTCACAATAGTGTTTTTATGTCCAAAAGGTTGCACCGAGGTAGCTGGATGACTATGCTAAGCGACACGAGTGGGCGGCACAAACACGTGACCCATCTAGGCGTGATACTGCAGTGGCAGACAGGATGGCAGTTTGAAAAACTAGGCCCCAAACTGTACATAATGCAAAGAAAAAAAAGAGGTGCAAGATGGAATTGTCCTTGGGCCCTCCCACTCAGCCTTATGTTGTATAAACAGGACATACACACTTTAACAAACCAATCATTTCAGCGCCAGGGTCTGCCACACAACTGTGGCTGAAATGATTGGTTCGTTTGGGCCCCCACAAAACAAGCTGGCAATTAATCTGTCCCTGCACTAACTGGCTCTACGGAGGCAAGATGTCATCCTCATCCTCCTCATCCACCGATTCCTCACCCTCTTCAGTGTTGTGTACATCCTCATCCTCACAGAGTATTAACTCGTCCCCACTGGAATCCACCACCACAGGTCCCTCTGTACGTTCTGGAGGCTGGTCTCCCTGGAAGAGCTGATAATTCATTTTGATGAACATCATCTTCTCCACATTCTGTGGAAGCAACTTCCTACGCCTTTCGCTGACAAGGTTCCCGGCTGCACTAAACACTCTTTCGGAGTACACACTGGAGGGGGGGCAACTCAGGTAAAATAGAGTCAGTTTGTACAGGGGCCTCCAAATTGCCTCTTTTTCCTGCCAGTACAGGTATGGACTGTCTGACATGCCTACTTGGATGCTGTCACCGATGTAATCCACCACCATTCTGTCAATGGTGACAGTATCATATGCAGTGACAGTAGACATGTCAGAAATTATTGCCAGGTCCTTCAGTCCGGACCAGATGTCCAAACTTGGTCCTGCCTGCCCTGCATCACCGCCAGCGGGTTGCTTAGGATACCTAAGTTTTTTCCTGGCAGCCCCAGTTGCAGGAGAAAATGAAGAAGGAGCTGTTGACGTGTCACGTTCTGCTTCAGCTGACAGTGTTTTCACCAGCAGGTCTTTGCACCTCTGCAGGCTTGTGTCGGCCGGAAAGAGAGACACCACATAGGCTTTAAACCTAGGATCGAGCACGGTGGCCAAAATGTAGTGGTCTGATTTCAACAGATTGACCACCCTGGAATCCTGGCAAAGCAAATGAAGGGCTTCATCCACAAGTCCCACATACCGAGCGGAATCGCTCCGTCTTAGCTCCTCCTTCACTTTCTCCAGCTGCTTTTGTAAAAGCCTGATGAGGGGAATGACCTGACTCAAGCTGGCAGTGTCTGAACTGACTTCACGTGTGGCAAGTTCGAAGGGCTGGAGAACCTTGCACAACATGGAAATCATTCTCCACTGCGCTTGAGTCAGGTGCATACCCCCTCCTTTGCCTATGTCATAGGTGGATGTATAGGCTTGAATGGCCTTTTGCTACTCCTCCATCCTCTGAAGCATATAGAGGGTTGAGTTCCACCACGTCACAACCTCTTGCTTCAGGTGATGGCGGGGCAGGTTCAAGAGTGTTTGCTGGCGCTCCAGTCTTCGGCACGCAGTCGCTGAATGGTGAAAGTGACCAGAAATTTTTCGGGCCACCCAAAGCGTCTCCTGCACGCCCCTGTCGCTTTTCAGAAAATTCTGCACCACCAAGTTTATTGTGTAAGCAAAACATGGGATGTGCTGGAATTTGCCCAGATGTAATGCCCGCACAATATTGGTGGCGTTGTCAGATATCACAAATCCCCAGGAGAGTCTAAGTGGGGTAAGCCACTGGGCGATGATTTCCCTCAGTTTCTCTAAGAGGTTGTCGGCGGTGTGCCTCTTACTGAAACCGGTGATACACAGCGTAGCCTGCCTTGGAACGAGCTGGCGTTTCTGAGATGCTGCTACTGGTGACGCTGCTGCTGTTGCTGCGTAAGGTGATACATCTACCCAGTGGGCTGTCACAGTCATATAGTCCTTAGTCTGCCCTGTTCCACTTGTCCACATGTCCGTGGTTAAGTGGACATTGGGTACAACGGCATTTTTCAGGACACTGAGGACACTTTTTCTGACGTTTCTGTACAGTCTCGGTATCGCCTGCCTAGTGAAGTGGAATCTAGACGGGATTTGGAACCGGGGACACACTACCTCCATCAATTGTCTAAATCCCACTGCACTAATGGCGGATACCGGACGCACGTCTAACACAAACATAGCAGTCAAGGCCTCAGTTATACGTTTTGCTTCAGGATGACTGCTGTCGTACTTCATCCTCCTCGCTAAGGACTGTTGGAGAGTCAATTGTTTAGTAAAAGTAGTGGTGTTCCTACTTCCTCTCTGGGATGATGAACGACTCCCAGCAGCAGCAGCAGCGGCAGCAGGAGGCGTAGCAATGCAGGATCCTCCGGAGGAATCCCGGATAGGAGAGTCAGTCATGCCAGTGACATGGCCTGCAGGACTACTTCCGATCCTGACTAAGGAGGAAATTGACGAGGAGGGGGTTGACGGTGTAGTTTGCAGGTGCTTGGATACAACAGGACAACGGGATTTAGGTGTCCCTGGACTGCTTACGGTCTTAGCCAAAGTTTCTGAACTTGACAGTAACTTTTTATGAATGCGCTGCAGGTGCCGTATAAGGGAGGATGTTCCTAGGTGGTTAACGTCCCTACCCCTACTTATTTCACCTTTACATATGGTACATATGGCAAGACAGTTGTTGTCCGGATTTGGATAGAAATATTGCCAGACCAAAGAAGTGGAATGTTTGGTCTTCTGCCCAGGCATGACCGTGATGGGCTTTTTCATCCCACGGAGAACAACTGTCTCCCCCGGAGCCTGATTTAAACAAACCACATCACCATCAGAATCCTCCTCGCCAACTTCCTCCTCAGCGCCAGCTACACCAGTATCCTCATCCTGTTGTACTTCAACAGTGACATCTTCAATTTGCATATCAGCAAGTGGACTGTGGGTGCTCCTTTCAGCACTTGCAGGGGGCGTGCAAATGGTGGAAAGAGCCACCTCTTCCCGTCCAGTGCTGGGAAGGTCAGGCATCGCAACCACCACCACACTTGGACTCTCCTTGGGGATTTGTGATATCTTCTTAGAAAGCACAGTTCTTCGCTGTGCTTTTGCCAGCTTAACTCTTTTGATTTTTTTAGTGGGAGGAGGGCTTCCATCGTCATGTGAAGCTGAACCACTAGTCATGAACATAGGGATCGACCTTAGCCGTTCCTTGCCACTCCGTGTCGTAAATGGCATATTGGCAAGTTTACGTTTCTCTTCAGATGATTTAAATGTTTTTTTCAAGGTCATTTTCCTGAACTTTGTCATTTGGGATTGTATGTGCCCTCTACTATGACATTGGGCATCGGCCTTGGCAGACGACGTTGATGGCATGTTATCGTCTATGTCATGACTAGTGGCAGCAGCTTCAGCACTAGGAGGAAGTGGTTCTTGATCTTTCCCTATTTTATTTTTATCGGAGAAAGTTTGGTCCTCCATTTATGTTATATTGATATATACGTGCGGCTAAGGCGCACACAAACACAGAAAATAATTTTTTATTTTTGGTGGAGACTAGTGCACTTTGTGGGTTACACCACCCTTTAAGAAATGAGCCAGCCGGCCCTTTACTTATGGGACACAGGCGCACGATTGGCGCTGCTCCTTTGTTGATGTACGTGCAGCCACAGTGCACACAATTCACAAACACAGAAAATATTCTTTTATTTTGTTTGGAGTGCCCTTTGGGGGTTACAGCACCCTTTAGCGGTCAATCCAGCCGGCCCTTTATTTATGGGACACAGGCGCACGCTTGGCACTACTTTGTTGATGCACGTGCGGCTACTGCGCACACAATTCACAAACACAGAAAATATTTTTTTATTTGGTTTGGAGTGTACTTTGGGGGTTACAGCACCCTTTAACGGTCAAGCCACCCGGCCCTTTACTTATGACACAGCCGCACGCTTGGCACTACTTTGTTGATGCACGTGCGGCTACTGCGCATACAATTCACAAACACAGAAAAAATAAAAAAAAATTTAGCACTTGGGGGGAGCACCCCTGACGGGCAGAGTACCCCCTGGACAACACTACAGCACCCCTTTAGGACTGGGACACTGCACAGGACTTTGGAGTGGACACATCCCCTAGGACAACTGACTGCACAACACAGTCCAGCCCGCCCCTATGGACTTTGAAGTAGTGGACACTGCCCCTATGGACAACAGCAGCACAGCCCAACACAGCCAGCCCCTATGGGCTTTGAAGTAGTGGACACAGCCCCTATGGACAACAGCAGCACAGCACAGCGCAGCACAGCACAACACTACTCTGCACTACACTACACTACACAGCCCAGCCAGCCCTAACTCCCACCCTCCCTCTTCACTGTCCACAGCCGAGTGAGAAAATGGCGCCGACGCGGGTACCTTATATAGGATCCAAAACTCGCGAGACCCGGAAGGCGGGATGACGTTTTGCCTCGATTTCATATCCGAGTCAGGCGGGAAAAGTCGAGCCTGACTCGGATCGGACTCGGATCGGGGGGGCTCGGGGGGGTTCGGATTTCAGAAATCCGAACCCGCTCACCCCTAATATGGAATGTTTTTTTTTTTTTAAACTCATTTAAATGGATATAGTTTATTTTTCTTTTGGCTGCTACTTCCACCTTAGCTGCTGTTTTCAAATCTTCCGCTGCCTGGCTGATGTGATGACTTATTACCTCAGATGAAGCTAGTAGCAAGGGATTTGTTGAAAAGCAGTTCATTTGGAAGGAGAGATGCTGAGGATCTACAGTGGCATCTGTAACAAGTTGCAAAAGAAAAATAAATAATGTTATTCTGTGAATTAACTGGTCACACCCCTTTTACTGGTCAGTCTCACTCGCCACAGAGTCTGGCTGTCAAAAAATGAAGGATGTCTTTGAGAAAGACATTCTTGTTGTTCTAAATGCAGTTGACGGTTGTGGAACTTCTAATACGCTGCCTTCACACTTCACACTTTTCAGTCTCTAATGCTGAAAAGTGGCTAAGCTATTGGTGATGGGTGGGGGCAATAGGGTGGCTGAAAAGAGGTTATTGGTGATGGGTAGGTGGGGGCAGTTGGGTGAAGTTTTGCATAGGGTGCAGAGAAACCTTTGCACCAGCCCTGGGTGACATGGGCACACACAGTATTTCATGGCCCCCCTACCCCTGTTCTTATTCCTTCATCTTCACAGTGACTCTAAGTCTCAGCTGGTCTGTTACTGCAGATGCCCTTTTTCAAACAAACAGCAGTGTTGCCACTGTCCCCTTGGTATATCCTAGTGCATGAGAAATATATAGAATTCCTGAGCAAAGGTTTTCTCACTTGATAAATAAAAATAAAACAACAAGTTAAAACTGATCATATAGAGGTGATTATTTACCTGTGTTACAGTATTTTGCCTCCCATGTGATATGTACCTATATAGTATTTTGCCTCCCATTCTTATATGCCTAAAGGACCGCCACCGTGTCATCCTGTCATGCAATGACAATAAAATAATTATGTTTGAAAATCGTAGGACCAATTGTTTAGACAATTGCAGTCTGCTCTGCACATTATGCCATCATTTGAGGACCATTATTTTGGACCTCCTTGATCAGGACTGCAACTAGGCGTATGAGAGCAATGCCGTCACCCAGGGCACAAGGCCGGATGTGTGTCACCATCGCTGCCCCAGTGGCTTGCTGTGTGTCTGGTCTGTAATGGCAGCCTGGACAGTCGCCTGTTGTCCTGCCCAGCGATTAGCTTTCTGATTCCGGACCCCTTTTCTGCGACATTGCAATGCCACATGGGCGGGGTCATGCATTAATGACCTGCTTTGGCACTTTTTATCAGCATTAGAAGAGGGACAAAAACTGACCCACAGAGCACTGTGGCCATTCAGTTAGCAGCCTCATTGCAAGTATTATAGCCATCATCATTATCAGTGCACAATTGCAGTAACCCTATTCTTGGTGCAAGAGATCCATCTGAAAATGAGACGGATCTGTGCATATGCACAACTTGGCCTCAGTGCGAACATCCCATTACCACCCAAACTGTCCCTGCCTGTCAGTCACTTTGTGAATAAATTCTCACTGCGATTGACAATGATACTGAAACTTGACACATGCGCAGTGCGACTCAGACGCATGCAAGATTATCGATAATCGCTAAATTGCATAAACATCGGCATTGTGTCCATCTCTGAATCAGGCCCTTAATCCCAAAACCACCATGTGAAGAGATTCTTAGAAATAATCCCAAACTCAGCCCAGCACTGATAAACGAGTATCCTGAAGTGTGACCAAACCTCTTAACTTATTGGTCTGAATAATCAGGGTTGGACTGGCCAACAGGGGCACAGGAGAAATCCCCGGTGGGTCCCACTGCTTGTGGGCCCACCCCCTCCTCTAGGTGTCAGGTTCCAGATCTGAAATTCTAGATTGTTACTCTATTAGATGGTCAGTTATCTGGAGGAGTTGGACCAATGATCAGCATTGGGGCTTGGTTCACTTCTATAGAAACTAAACCCAGATTTGCCCATTGGTTAACCAAGCATCTGTGGTGGCTGGTAACCCCCTTCTGGTGGATGAGCACACCCTTTAAGCACAAGCCCCTACCACTGCATTCCCACGGTGGGCCCTTCATGTCCCAGTCCGACCCTGTGAATAATACATAGTGCAGCCCATCACTGGTATAAAAGAAACACATATTCTGAGTTTTTTATAACCTCCTAATGGTGCGTACACACGTAGCGATCAGGCAGCAATACGATATCACTGGCTGATCGTCCTGCACCCACCCTGGTGTGCTGGATGATCGATATCGAACATCCAGCACACCACCAACTCACCGACGACTATAGCGATCGCGGGTCCCTATAGTAACCTGCTCGATATCAGCCGCGCATCGCTGTTCAATGGTGAGTTGGTGGGGACCATTATAATGACCGATTTGAATGATAACGGTAATGATAATTATATCGTTATCATTCAAATCGCTCATTTATATCGCTACGTGTGGACGCACCAATAGAATTAGATTAGTATACTTATAAATAATGTATATCATAGACCAGAACTTGTTGAAAAACATTCTTGAAGGGTCATTTCATTACTTATAACCATCTTCCACTATGGAAAGGGATGCTTCTGAAAAACACAAGTTGCAAGTGTATATTAATTGCTGTGTAAAGTAGGTTTTCTGCCATATATGTGTGCTGCTTTTCCCTCACATGGTAATACAGGACATCTAGGGGTATATTTACTAAAGTGCAGGGTTTTAGAAGTGGTGATGTTGCCCATAGCAACCAAACAGATTCTAGCTATTATCTTCTGTAAGGTGCTAGATAAATGTTAAGTAGATTGGTTGCTATGGGCAACATGTTCACTTCTAAAAATCCACACTTTAGTAGATATACCCCAAGGTCTCTAAATTAATTAACAAAAATCCCATACGACCTTTGTCTATTACACATAAGTATAAGTATGCATATTTCTGTGATGGTCCAAACTTTCCAAATATAAGAACAAAGGAGTCTACTTCACTCCCCACTAATATAGCTGCCAAACAATCAGTTACTTGGATTAGTATTAAAAATAGTTCACATTCTCTATATCTGGCGTCCAATGGGTCAGATGCAAGTAGGAACACTATTGAACCAGTTATTTTTTTATTTTTTACAGGTTCATAGCTCCAACCCTAAGAAGTAGATTATAATAAAAAGATATAGAGAAGTGCACAATTTTGCAGCCCAAACATACCTGATAAACTAAGGTACTGTGTGTTTCTGAATGTGCAAGGACTGGGATGCCCACTTTGGGCCTGATTCAGAGTCGTTCGCTATTTGTGGTCGTTCGTTCAAAAACAAGGGGTGGCTATTCAAATGATCCGTTCGCAAATTGCAGTCTGTTCCCACCTCTAAGTCTGAACGAGCGAGCAAAACATACGCTCGTTTTTTTGATAAAAACGCCCCCTGGCCGCACGCACCATACGTCATGTCCGCTATTTATTAGATTAATCGAGTACATCGAACAGGATATGAACTGCTCGCTATTCTTGTGGTTGGTTTTTTCAACCGCTATTTTGCGAGCAGTTCTGAGTTAAAAAAAACCAAGTGACGTGGTCATTGACGCTGCTGTATTAATTATGCACTCCCTTAAAACGCCCGTTTTGACCTTTAAGCACGCCTGCGTTCGGATCTCCACTCCCCGTTTTCAAGCACCTTCCCCTGTTACCACCCACATACGCCTCATTCTGTCACTCAAAATAGCAGGCCCTCGCTATATTGCGTACCAACGATTTTCGGCCGCACTGACTGGTTCGCGCATGCGTACTAAAAACCGTACGCATGCGCAGATGTGCGAACATCGCTCGGAACGAGCGTACTGCCGCTAGCGAGTGGCTCTGAATGAGGGCCTTTGTCTTTAGCTGCAACAATCCCGCTTGGTGCGTCTTTAGATGCTACCATCTGATGCACCATTAAACCTTGCACCAGTCCCATACTACAGTGGGTGCAGATTATCTGTCAGAGTAATGCCTCTGAGTTTTACAAGCAGTTATGTGACATGCAGCTGCCCACGACAGTACCATAAGTCAGTGGATCTCCATTCGTCTGAATAGTCAGCGGCCAGGAGTGTGTCTTAATCAGTACTGCAGCTCTGTGCATACAGTACACACTGTGTAGTGGAGGAGGTTGGCTACTTAGATGCTAGTGCAGTTGAAAAACATCGACCATTTGCGCAAATATCGGCATTGCGTCTATCTCAGAATCAGGTGCTATGGGTGCTGTCAGTAGGTAAAATATAAAATATGAATTGTTTAAACGTGAATTCATTGGGCCTGATTCCTAGTCGCACGTAAAGCAGTTGTAATGCCAACCGCTTCCAGTGATCGGAAATCCATTCTCCTGTATTCTGAGTCAGCCACATCTACAGTTTGTGACTGTGTGATACCCTATACTATGGGTTTATTCACAATGTAATCATACAATATAGTATAGCAGTAAAGATGGCAATAGTGAATCCTTTCTTATGTTTATTATACTTTGCAAGAACAAAGAAACACTTGGCATATATCAACAATGCATTTCAGTAGACAGTAACACACACATTAACACTCTTGTTTATTTCATCCTCCTACTCTATTACCTCTCCTCTAGATCCTATACCCTCACAAATTAGTAAAGCTCTGCCTCCTGTGCTCATCCCAACCCTAACTAAAATCTGTAATCTCTCTCTTTCTACTGGCATCTTTCCATCACTGTTCAAGCATGCAGTGATTACTCCCATTCTGAAAAAACAAAATTCTGACCCTAACACTCTCTCTAATTACCGTCCTATCTCCCAGCTCCCATGCCCCTCCAAGCTACTGGAGAGACTTGTCTACACCCACCTCACACACTTTCTTAACACCCACAACTTATTGGACCCACTTCAGTCTGGCTTCCGTTCCCAGCACTCCACAGAGACAGCACTGACTAAGGTAGTAAATGATTTGGTCACTGCCAAGGCTAAAGGCCATTACTCACTTCTAATTCTTCTAGATCTCTCTGCTGCTTTTGACACTGTTGACCACTCTCGTACAAACATTACAATCCCTAGGTCTTAAGGACACAGCCCTTTCTTGGTTCTCTTCCTACCTATCTGATCGCTCTTTTTCTGTTCGTTTTTCTGATTCTGCCTCCTCTTCGCTACCTCTATCAGTTGGAGTAGCGCAAGGCTCTGTCTTAGGTCCTTTGCTATTCTCAATCTATACCACCTCTCTTGGCAAACTAATCCGCTCTTTTGGATTTCAGTACCATCTGTATGCGGATGATACTCAAATCTACCTATCCTCTCCAGATTTATCACCATCTGTATTGGTCCGTGTCACTGAATGTATTTCTGCCATTTCATCTTGGATGTCATCTCGCTACCTGAAACTTAATATTTCTAAAACAGAATTAATTATATTTCCACCGGCCAATAACAGTTACCAATCTGATCTCTTTATCACTGTTGATAACTCAACAATCCACCCCACCCCACAAGCTCGCTGCCTTGGTGTCATCCTTGATTCTGAATTGTCCTTTGTTCCCCACATTCAATCTGTCTCAAAATCATGTTACATACATCTAAAAAACATATACAAAATTCGACCATATCTCACACAAGACACTGCAAAAACTCTAATCCATGCACTCATTATTTCCCGCATTGACTATTGCAATAGTCTCCTTACTGGTCTTCCCAAAAACAGGCTATCGCCATTACAATCCATTATGAATGCAGCTGCGAGGCTTATCTTCCTTGCCAAACGTTCATCGTCTGCTCTGTCAGTCCCTCCATTGGTTACCGGTTTTCTACCGTATTCAATACAAAATACTGTTACTTACACATAAGGCCATTAACCGAATTACACCAACATACATCTCTTCACTCATCTCAAAATATCTCCCAACCCAACCTCTCCGCTCAGCACAAGAACTGCGTCTCTCATCCCCACGCATTACTTGCTCCCATTTACGGTTACAGGACTTTCTTCGGGCTGCACCCACTCTATGGAATGCCTTACCACACACAATAAGACTTACCTCTACTCTTCAATCCTTCAAGCGTTCCCTGAAAACTCACCTCTTCAGACAAGCTTATCAGATTCCAGAACCGACCACATAACCTTCATAGCTTCCATGTCTTATCACATCCCCTCTCACAGTCCACACATAAGCTCACATATTGTCTTTCTTTCACATACTCCTGACATTTTGCCGACATTCCTGTGTGACTGGTTCATGCAGCCCACCAAGAAACTCTGCATTCTGGCCAGACCAAAATGCAATATATATAGCACCTATCCTTGTGTATCAATGCCTGTTTCCCTATAGATTGTAAGCTTGCAAGCAGGGCCCTCTTACCTCTATGTCTGTCTGTTATTACCCTGTTTTGTTCTATCAATGTTTCCAATTGTAAAGCGCAACGGAATATGCTGCGCTATATAAGAAACTGTTAATAAATAAATAAATAAAATTTTATTTTTCAGGAACCTGTAGATCACTAGCGAACTCTGGACTTCGAACCTGCAAACTATAAATGGGTAAGTATGCTCTAGTGTCAGTTAACAAATGACTAATTTTGCAATTCCCTTAACATCTCTAAAATATATACAAAAAACCTCACGTGAGTATGATGAACGGATAAGGTTACATTAAGAATACAATTGCAAACTTGTGTTACTTTTCTATACACCTTTTTAGGAAAATGTTTTCCTCACACTACTGCTCTTTATATGTCTCATACACTGCTAGTTCAGTGCTGAAATAGTTAATAGAGTGCACCCTTCGTTGCCCGGGATATGAAGAATAGTTCTTAAACTGCTTCAGCTACAGTACTTGTCTGTATTTAATGCAATACTGTAATCCTCTGTAAATTATCCTGCTGCGATGGTGTTGGTATTATAGTCAGTTCCTTCTCTGCTTAGCAACTTTAGTTCATACTCATAGTATTACAGGTGCTGGCAGGGAAGTGTCACCCTAACACTGCTGGTAACTGTTGTACCTAACCTCCAATATGTGGTATCAGGGGGTTAATCTTACTATTATGATGCAGTCTATAAACCCCACGCTGATCTCTGCAGGGACTGCTGTGCATATGTAACGGTGGACAACTGTAGGCCTCCAGTTAATAAGCGCCAATGTCACTGAGTGTCTATTTGGGAGGTTGCAGCAGCTTTCTTACCTCCGGCTCCTTTACAAGCTCAGTCTCTATATTTCTGCAGCTCCGCCTGAGGCACTCCCTTGGGGGTCGTCCGACACACCCCTCTTAGGCTGATTGTTCTCAGGAACCTCCCCGAATGACACAGCTTAGTCCCACCAGATGTTCCCCGCCTCAGAGACCTCCGCTGCTCGTCCCGAAGTACGGCCGCAGCCCTCAGGTAAGCATCAAGGCAGCGCAGCCCCTTCTCCTGTCCAGCTACCTCACCATCTGCACACACCAACTGCCATTTCTCTCTAGTTCAAATCCTTGAGTCTGCCACAGTACTCACTGGTCCCCTGACGTCCACCACCACTGAGGGGGCAGTGCAAATAGTCCCTGAACCTTAATGAAACCAGTTAAATCATGCCCTATATTAGACAATGGCAGGAGTCACATTAATATTTTACATTTTCATAGAGGCACATCAGTGTGGGTAGGAACACAGGGTGTTGGTGGGGTGCCACAACTGCACCACCCCAGGTCCTCCGCTTGTCAGAGCAGCCGTCACCACCATTCTCTGCATTTGCACCAGCCCCATCGTTGGTGCAGGAGATCCAACTGAAACTGGTTGTAGCTCTGCATCCGTTCATTTTTGAATAGCCAGCATCTCTGTGTACACACATAGGATGCTTCTTCTATTTAGAAATGCCCTGTTGCCAACCAGTAATACCCATACAGCCAGGGGCGGATTGGGAACTTAAAGTGGCCCTGGAAAAAATTCTGAGAGTGGCCTCATTCAAATTTGGCGCCCCCAAAACAATCATAAGTTGTGCTAGCAAACAGCCAACTTGACAGCCATACAATACAGAGAGTAGCTTTGTGTCTGCCATACAGCACAAACAGCATCCCAGTCAAGGGCGTAGCTATAGTAGGTGCAGAGGGTGCGGCTGCAACGGGCACCCTCTCCCTGCACTGAGTAAAACGCCATCTCCTGAGCCCCAGCTTTTCTATTCTCACCAGTGTACTGCTGCAGGGTATCTGGGCCCAGAGATGATCCAAGCTACAGCCATCACTAGCTGCTGCCTGCATGCATTGTGATGTCACAATGCAGGTCACAGCCCTATATAAAGGATGTCCAGCTACTGGCAGCCATTTTGTGGTGACATTTTGTCCTACCATGATACTCTCAGAGTAGTTCCTTTTAAATGTAGGCGACTTTGGATAACGACTACTGATATGAACTTTGGATTAGATCTCCTAATAAGGTCCTGAACAGCAACATTTTTAGAAAAAGAATCTGAATAACATCTTAAGGTAAGGACTTTATAATAAGTTTTGGCCTGTCACCCGGCCATAAATCTTAACTATTAAAATGGTACAGGTTGAGTCTCCCATATCCAAATATTCCGAAATACAGAATATTCCGAAATACGGAATTTTTTTTGCATGACTGAGATAATGAAACCTTTGATTTTTGATGGTTCAATGTACACAAACTTTGTCTAAGGGACAAATTATTAAAGATATTGTATAAAATTACCTTCATGCTGTGTATATAGGGTGTATATGAAACATAACTGAATTTTATGTATGTGCACAAATTTTGTTTGAGCCACAAAATTATTGAAAATATTGTATAAAATTACCTGCAGGCTGTGTGTATAAGGTGTATATAGCACATAAATGCATTCTGTGTGTATATTTGGGACTCATTCCAAATCTATTTCATTATGAAATGCAAATATTCCAAAATACGGAATATTCCGTTATCCAAAATACCCCTGGTCCCAAGCATTTTGGATATCGGAGACTCAACCTGTATTTCTATGTTTTTCACAAAATTCTGCAACTTTTCTCTTTTTATGTATTTAGGGAGAAACTGGGGCACTGACCATACCTACACAGCACTGGCCACACCCACAGCACTGGTCACAGATTCTTCCCTTCTCAATGCTATATTTACAGCCCCAGGCCCATGTAGCCCTTAATGCAACCCTGCCTGTCAACCATGGTTCGGAGAAGCAAGGCTGCTTATTCTTCAAAGGGGGTGGAATCTCAGCTTGGGGGCAGAGACATTTGCGCAGTACACAGTAAGTGCAGACGGTGTTATGTAATTTATTTGAATGTCTGAACATAGGGAAGTTACACCACTGGGCAATGTAAAAATATTATTTACAGTATATACAAAATAAAAACACAAAACAGTACACTGGGAATTACTGGAGAAGCTATGGCCAAACCACCCTTGCCCTCAGCAGTGAGTGTACAGGGTCCTAACGCTAGTGTAGTTACCCCCTCAGCAGTGAGTGTTCAGGGGGCTGGCCCCAGTGTAGTTACCTCCTTAGCAGTGAGTGTTCAGGGGGCTGGCCCCAGTGTAGGTGCCCTCTCAGCAGTGAGTGCTCATGTCACAACTTGTTCACATGTTTGCAGACACTACATGAGTTGGATTACCAGGAGTAGAGGGCACCCAGCTCCAGAGCTTCAAAGTTTGACCAGGTCCTGTAAGGGCAGAGATGGGAACACATAAACCGCCAGCCTATACCCTACCATACTCCCAGTCTGCCTGGCTATATACCCTGGCGTACTTCCAGGGGCCTGTAATACAATGCAATGAAAGATGCTGCATCCCTCACAGACTACCAGGTGGGTAAACTCACAGCAGCGCCCCAGACAGCAACCCCTCAGGTGCATGCACACTCTGGAATTCATCCAGCGGCAGCATTGCTTGGAGTCCATTGCTGGCTAACTCATGCCCGGTGATGATCTCCGGGGGTCTGCAGGCAGGGGAGCGTAAGTGACGGGTGACCTCTGCCTCAGCGACTGAGAGGGGCAGCAGCCGCCAATCCCAGCATCCACAGAATAGGTCGATAGGCAGTCAGTGTATATGGGTGACCCCGGCTTTGAGACGCTGCCTGTGCTGCTCACTTCAGATCCCTACTTTCCAGCACCTGACACCAATAGCGGGTAACCAAGGGAGAGTGATTAGGGGATCAGAAAGGGGTGGACTGATCTGCGAAGCACAGCCATAGGTGGCTGGTCCCTGGGGAGGGGTCAGCCACCATGAACAAATCATGTCGGTTTCAGCCATTAATATGCCCGGGCCGATTCTTGTTGGGTTGGTTGGGTCACATATTTTAAAAAAAAAATAATAATAATCAGGAAAATAAATTGTTTACAGTGGCCCCAAAACTGTCCGGCCTCCCTGTTACTCCCTGTTAGGTCTATGGCCAATCCGCCCCTGCATTCATCCATAAATAAGATGCAGCTGACTCAGAATAACTGGTAAATGCTCTAAGTAGTGTATTTAGGCTATGCATGCACAGTTTGTTCAAATCATGAGATACGTCTGCTTTTGGAACTGCATGCAGATATGAATCAGGCCCATTGTTTGCAAGTGATTATACTAACTACGAAAATGTGGTTATACTGCAGTAGGAGGTATAGTCTAAGAAGCTGTGGGTGGCTGTGGCCTGGTAAAAATGTATCTATTTTTATTAGAATGAAACACTGGCTACGTCGTATACTCAAACTTTTGATTTATTTTAGCATAAAAGTTATCATTATTAATCAATATAACAATGAATATTAGCAACTGGAAATGTATCAGTATGTTGGGAGATGGTATAAAAATGTACAAACACAGGGGAATTTCTTGCTCCTTACTGGATTGATGCCCACATACAGTATGTATTAGCAGATTATAACATTGTAAAAACTTGGATTACCAGAGTATAACCTTGTTAGATAGATGCATATATAAAGATAGATGTATTAAAAACCTAGGAGAGAGATAAAGTGGAGATATATAAAGTACCAATCAATCAGCTCCTAACTGTCATTTTTCAACCAGGAATATAAAATGACAGGAGCTGATTGGTTGGTACTTTTTCTCTCCCCTCTTCTATCTCTCTCCAAGGTTTGATAAATCTAACCCACAGTTTTTATGTCCGTGAAGACAGATAATGTGATTACTATATTCTATGAGAGTTAAGAGGCATCGGTGGTATAGTATAAAGTGGTAAGAGGTGATGTAGATGGCAGAGCCGTAACTAGACTTTTTGGTGCCCTGTGCCAGAAAGAGCATTGGCGCCCCCCTCATTTTTCAAAGGGACATAATGCACCCAAAAAAGGGCCATGGTGTCATGGGGAAGGGCTAGGGAAGAGATAGGGGAGGCCAGGAGATGCTGGGGATGAAATAAGAGAGAATGATAATAAACAGAAATTTGACACGCCCAAACAGCGCCCCCTGATCTATGGTGCCCTGTGCGATGGCACCGGCCGCACTACCCTAGCTACGGCCCTGGTAGATGGTAGTCTGTCATTTCAAAGTAATGATATTATTCAAAATAAAGGTTAAACAGTGCTATGAACAGCTTCCCGCTAGCATGATGTTTACAATATTAAAGATGTCATGATTGATGTCTCACTCTTTGATGGTCAGTGCCGTCTCAAAAGCGCTGCCATTGGGCGATATTGTAGTCAACTGACCTTCTCTTGTGGTGAATTCCCAGATAGATGGCATTGGACCAGTATCCTTGGCAAGATGCTTTTTAAGTCTAATCAATATTTCTCTGCTATACACTAGAACACTGGTACTCCTTTTTGCGTGTTGTGGAATGGGGTTTCTCTGCCGATGGTTTGCGCAGAACTCTGATGTTTGAAGATTGCACAAGTGTAGGATCTGTATTGCGCATGTGCAGATCTCCTTCTGATTGAAAGGCTGTGGCCGTTTGGGGGCTGGGGATCAGACAGTGTCCCAGAAAATGGGGGTTTGTCAGCCTCGTTTTCTGGATGCTCTGAAGCCAGTGGCTACGTCCTTGTATGCAGCTTCACTGGCTTCAGCTAGGTAGAAACACTGCATACTTGTCTACTATTGCGGAATGGCTGGGAGGCTCCCGAAAATCGTGTGGCACTCCTGGCCACCTGGAAAGGTGGACAAGTTTCCATGGGGCTGTAGGCAGCCCAGGCGGCCGATGATAAGATTCACGCGGAATTGTGGTATCGTGGCTCCACCCCTGCTCCAGAATGCCGGTAATCATGGCATTGCATAGTGCTACAATGACGCAATTGTGTCGTCATGCCCCCTGACCCACCAACCTCTATAGGGAGGCAACCAAAAGGTTGGCAACTATGAAACACTGGCTATCCTGAATTAATCAGGTTACTCAGATGAGTGATGTTCGTGCAGAGTGATCCCATGCTGTGTCCTAGGATACAGCAGCGAATCACAGAAGCCGGCAGGAGGCGTCTATTTACACAAGCCGGGATGCATAAAAGGTAAAAATGCGGTCAAATCTCCGAAAATGCAGTTTTCAGTAGTTTGGTCGCAGTTTTCATATGCACCAAGCTCCAGAATGCAAGTCTGGAGCTTGGAACCGGAAGGCAATACCATCTAATTGCCGTTATGCTTGCGATGAGTGGCGGGGTGCAACGTATGCAAAATGTGATGTGTCATGCATCCCACCCCAAGTGTCATGCACATGAAGGGTCATCATGATACGTATTTGCAGACCATGCAACAGTGCTTTCATGTGGGTGATAAACTGCAGAGACTACTACAATACTAATACTAATTCTCACATGGTAATAATGACAGCTCTCTCCTCCTTCACACACAGCTGCCCAGGGGCTGGCTGGCAACTTTTAGCCTGGGGGGCAAATGCATGCAGGCGGCCCTGGCAGAGGGGTAGCGTGTAGCCAGGGTGCCCGAAGAACATGCGTTCTACGGCGCCCCCCCCTCCCCCTCAAGTGTTCCAGGGAGGAGGCGGGTCCATATGGGATTAATGTAAAGTAAAAATAAAAATTAGGAACAGCCCCGTCGTTGTACCCATATGCAGTGCCCCCTTATGCCCCAGGAGAGGATCCCCTTATGCAGGCCTCCAGTAGTGCCCCAAGTAGTGATCCCCCTATGCAGTGCCCCTTATACAGTGCCCCCAGTAGTGGTCCCCCCTATGCAGTGCCCCTTGTGCCCCCAGTAGTAAGCCCCTTATATAGTGCCCCCATTAGTGGTACCCCCTATGCAGTGTTCCTTATATAGTGCCCCCAGTAGCAGTCCACACCCCATGCAGTGTCCCCAATAGTGGTAACCCTTATGCAGTGCCCCTTAAATAGTGGCCCCAGTTGTAGTCTCCCCCCTATGCGGTACCCCCAGTATTTCCCTTTTTATAGAGCCCCCAGCAGTGGTCCCTCGATGCAGTGCCCCTAGTGGTAGTCCCCTCCCCCCTATGTAGTGCCCCTAGTAGTAGTCCCCTCCCCCCTATGCAGTGCCCCTAGTAGTTGTCCCCTCCTCTTATAATGCCCCTAGTAGTAGTAGTCTCCCCTTGTAATAGTAGTCCCCCCCCTTGTAGTGCCCCCAGTAGTAGTCCCCCAGTTGTAGTCCCCCCCCTTGAAGTGCCCCCAGTTATAATCCCCAGTAGTGGTCCCCCCTTGTAGTGCCCCCCCTGTAGTGCCCCCAGTAGTGATCTCCCCCTTGTAGTACCCCCAGTAGTGGTCTCCCTCTTGTAGTGCCCCCAGTAGTAGTCCCTCCCTCTCGTAGTGCCCCCAGTCCAGTAGTGGTTCCCCCTTTGTAGTGCCACCAGTAGTCCCCCCCTTGTAGTGCCCCCAGTAGTAGTAGTTCCCCCCTTGTATTGCCCCCATTAGTAGCAGTCCCCCCCTTGCAGTGCCTCCAGTAGGGGTTCCCTCCTCCCCAGTAGACACACATAGTAAAAAAAAAAAAAACACTTACCTGAATCCCCGCTCCCGCCGTCGCCATCCGCTCCTCCGTCTGTCCTTCACGGGCATTATGGGAGAGACGTCATATGATGTCATGACGCCTCTCCCATTGCCCACTGCGGGAGCCGGAAGATGGAGCAGCTCCTGCAGTGGGCACAGCAGCAGCTAATGAGAGTCTGACAGACTCTCATTGGCTGCTGCTTACAACAAACACACAGCTGCCGGAGCCGGCGGCTGTGTGTTTGTCACTTGTGTAGCGCTGCCCGAACTCCGTCCGGTCAGCGCTACACACGCGTTGCAGTCTGTGTCACAGTGACACAGACTGCCCGTGGCCCACGGCTCGCATAACGCTGCGGCCCGGGGGGCACATGGCACACTGCGCCCCGGCCCAGCCCGCCACTGCTGCTGTCCCCTCACACACATACAGTGCTCCACCATACAAAGCCCTCCCTCCAACAGATCTCCCGCCTCTCTGATCCCCCACCTCACACAGAACCCCCCCACAGCTGTCCCCAATCACTCAGATCCCCCCTCACACACATTCAGTGCTCCACCCATACACATCTCCCCCCTCACTCAGATCCCCATGTCACACACTCTTTCCACTCACTCAGATCTCGCCATGCAGCTCCCCCCCTCACTCGGCTCCCCCCTAATACACACACACACAGCGTTTCACCCATACATAGATCCCCCCCTCACAAAGATCACCTTCCCTCTCTACACTGATGTCCTCGACGGTCCTCACTATCATTGATATCACCTAATCATGAGGAGGATCACCTGCTGAGCTTGAAACACATTGAGCGATCAGAGCCTCCATACTTGTGGCGTGACGGGAGCCGCCAGTGGCCCTCCGCCCACACCATGCCCCCTATCTGGAAGCACTGATCTCTGAATGTGTTTCAGGCTCAGCAGGTGATCCCCTGCGCCCCCCCAACGGACAGCCTTAAGACGCTTTTACGGCAGAATGAGATAGGCCAGAGGTTCCCAAAAGCGATTCTCAATGCATGTATATGCATAAAACCTTGACTGTTTGAGTGCCTTGAGGACAGAGGGCCTGATTCAGACCCGGTCGCAAGCGCTGAGCGCTCACTCTGTTTGAGCCGAAAGCTTTCTGGGGCTTGCAGCCACGAGACCCTACCACAAGGGTCTCGTCGCAAGCCCGATGGTCTTGACCATCGCGACCATCATCCTGGCCGCTCGCATTAGCTGTGGGTGGCAACCCACAAAAAAAAAAAGACGCCCTGATTCAGAGCGAGCGCTCTGTCAGAGCGTCCGGCTCTGAATCAGGGCCAGAGTTTGGGAAACACTGAGATAGACTATTAGGGTATGTGCTGACAATTTTGTGGTCAGCATATACCTCCAGCTGTTGGAGTAATGGAGGAGGTGCCCCCTTCAGGGCTGGTGCCCAGAGGCGAGTGCCTCCATTGTCTCCCGTAGTTCGGTCCCTGATCAGGTTATGACTCAGGGGCCACTGCGTGCAATGACGCAGGACCCATTCTGCACATTTGCAGAACGGGTCCTGTGAAGGAACACCAACAGCGGAGATGTACGCAAACCATCGGGTTCTGAATGAAGCCCTAAGATCTGTGCCTTTCATCAAAACTTGTTTTCTTTCCCTAATATGACTGTTAATTACATTAATAAACTAGATAATAAGCACCAAAATTGTTCCACTGCCTTTGTAATGAGGAAAAGCAGCAAGTTAGGTTACAGATTTGGGTTTATTTAATTAAATGTAGTCATCACCATTGAATCAAAGGTTGTTAAATAACTATTTAGTACTTGAAGTCTGTAGTTACAGAACCAGTGAACCACTGCAATTTCAGCAGGTGTTTAATCTGACATTATGGGACATGGAATGTCCCTTTATCAAGGTATTACATTAGAAATGGACAATAAGTGTCCCGAAACACCCGAATAAATGTAGAAACTTGGTGAACATGTGACAGTGCATATATACAATGTGAAAGCTAGGTGACCAGGCACCTGTGGAGATTGAGCTAGGGAATGCCTGATCAATATACCGTATTATTACTAGCAATAGAAGTGAATGCAAACTGGTCAGAATATCTGTATACAAGAATGAATAGCATTAATCGTGGCAAACCAAAGGATAGCATGGTAATATGTCTGTTGGGCATCTGATGCCAACCTGTGCCAGAGAGATGTGCTGAGAGAACTGTGGTTAGGGGGTTGGCAATGGAGAGACAGCGCCTACTGAGCAATTAGTGTACTTGACAGTTGACACACATCTTAACTGTATCTGTATGCTCAAATTTATTTCCGCTTTAGGCTTCTATTACCACCTTGTTAATTTATTAATTTCTAACCTAATCACATATGGATGTAAACCCATCCATGATATATAACAACCTAGATTTTTGCTATTACAGCAGGACTGTTTTATAATTGAAGCCTCCATGGATAATGAAATGCGTATCTCTTCCTCAGTCACACCTGGCTGGGAATGCATGGAAGGGAAGGCTGGGCTATGATTTGTGTATTCCAGTATTATGCTGGGTACACACTGACCGACATATCGGGCATTCAATTGAAAAACCGATATATCATGTGTGCGTCGGCTAGTGTGTACCAGCGATATGTCTGTGAACGACGTCGTTTACAGACATATCGCGTCAGCTGTACTGCACAGCCAATGCCAAATATATATGCAGATATATTGGGGCATCGTGCTGTGTGTACAGGCGTAAACTTGCTGCACGGGCCGGCAGTGATTGATAGCTCAACTGGGCTGGCGCATGTAAATGCCCGCCCAGTTGTAACATTAGTCACAACGGATTGTGCAGACTGTATGCAGAACATACAGATCGACTGATCTGTAGATATATCTATCAGGTGTAGTTCTGCAGATTCTGGTGAACATTCAGAGGTTTCCTAGCAAGACACGTCTAGTAATATAATTTCCCTTTTAAATATCAGGCATATACAAGATCAGCATAGCAGAGTGAGTATCATATCTTGTACTGTTCATGCTCAGAAAGTAACCTCACGTATATGCGGTTACCCAGATCTGCATGTATTTTGTACATATCAAATATTATCTCCTGAGAGAGGGATTGGGGATGGAATGGAACGTTCTCATGTAGGCAGATATCAGTAACGGCATGTCCAAGCAAATGTGGCCCGTGCACACCAGCAAGTCAGAGTTGCCTACCTTTTCAGATCTCTTCCCGGGAGAAGCCCGGGTAAGAGAAGCAGGAGGGGGGTGATGGGGGCGGGGGCCTGATGATTCGCGTCATTAAGCCCCACCCCCTCATGGTAAAATTGCCGCGATAGGCTAGAATTTGCATAGGGGGCGGGGCCAAATTACATGATTCATGTAGAATCATGTTTTAAGCCCCGCCCCCTACACGGAGACACGCAATCGCCGCGGGTATTCTCCTCATTCTGCCCACTTCACTAGGAAGTGGGCAGAATGCGGGAGAAATACCTACCCTTCCGGGGTGCGGGGGATTACCCGAAAAATCGGGAGCCTCCCGCGAAAACCAGGAGGGTAGGCATGTATGCAGCAAGTAGACACATATGCACCTGTCAGGAGACGTATCTTTACATCTGCTACATGGCAGATGCATGTACACACATGGCTTGTAGTAAAGCAGGCACATATGCTGCCCATGTAGACACATACGCAACATGAGATGTGTGTGATTCTGCATGTGTGTGTAAATACACTATTTTTCCATGCACTTTTACTATGAATATGTTACACTCCTTTTGCAACCAACTCTGCATTATCCCATTAGGGGCGTATTTATGATAAAATTCAGTCTGCCTCTGAAAATTAAGATTACTTATCGCTGCATGTTGCAGAAATGAGCTTTATTGGTGGAATGTATTAGGATACAGTCACCAGGACATGGGCTCCGATAAGAGTCCAGCACGGCGATCAGTAAGAAGTAAAGTGTTAAATTATGCAATCACTCTTTGTCCTGTTTCATACACAGCACAGCTACTGCACAAGTGCCTGCGGACATGGATTTTGTGAAATGTAGCTTATAGGATACAATGGCTAGCAACATCTAAATATGGCATTAGCTATCTGGTCCAATCTCCAGAAGGCTATGCTTTCTGTAGTATGGTACATTTCAGATTTTAGCAACTCCATAGAAACTTATTAGGGCTGCTTTTGCACATACAAATGGATGTCCCCCATTCTTACATTCTAGATATAGTTAATTTTTGCCTGTATCCTCAAAAAACAACTGTTATCAGGGCATTTCATGAAAAATAGTGTTGATAAATATGTCACTTAGAGAAGGACTGCTGCAAAATAAACCTACAAACGATATACACAGATTATCCACAAGGTCCACTGATACTTAACATATTCTTGTTTATGATTCCAGTTTCTGACAGATTACACTATAATGCCTTCCCAAACATTTAGAGATAAAGCTATCAAAAAACAAATGTTCAGAGTATCAATATCTGATTTGTGTAACATAGTTTCGTCCTTAACGCTGAAGCCGAGCACCATTGCCTGAGCTTTCTGGTGTACTCACATTAATAAATTATAGATTCCTGGGCTGAGAGGGAAATTGCTGTCACTAAACCTGAGTTTTGTTCTCTCAATTTTGCTCCTTGCGGAGCTAAACCCAAAAAAACATCACTCAATGACTTGTTAGTTTGATAAACTGTCATAAGTGAGCAGCTACAATGGAAACCACTAACACACCAGCATTTATGGGGCTCTGGGGAGTTCTGCAAACACGAGAAGTCTTTAGGAGCTGAAACAGAGCCAGGAGTTTTGAATCAAATATTTTGTTGCTGCAAAAAATGTCACTGCTGAAAAACAGAACCTTATGTTCCCTGTAGGTTTCTATTACTTGGAGAGCATGCAAGAGTTTGTAGACTAGAATTAGCTCCATACATAATCCATTGTCACTTTGCAGCCCTATAGCCGTCCCTATTTACATCTTCCCTGGAAAGCAGGTGATGCATGGAGAGTGATCTATAATTCACAAGCAGGAAAACAAGCATGCTGTATTTGAATTTGAAAACCGAAGTTCAAAGGCAGGCGGCATGTTTCAACAAAGAGTGACAATGTTTGCAGTTCACCATTACTACTCCGTCATGTAAACTGATAGCAAATACTTGTCATAATAAATGAAGCCTTTTTTTTTCCAAATGATATCACTTTTTGATTTAAATTTAAAAATATGAGTAATCTGGTAGTTTGTATCAAGAGTAACAGGTGGATGATAGACACAGATATAAAGGAAGCTATTTTTCTTTTATGTCATGAAGATACTTGGAAATCTGCTATGCTTTGTTTCCTCAAAGTTTAAAATGTAAGCAGAGTTTTTATTTTTCTGGTGGCTTGAAGATGAACATTATGGTGACAGTAAAACTATGACCAAGGAACGCAAGTCACTTTGGGAATTATTAAAGATCAGGGCGTGGGTGGTAGAGGGGAGAGTCAAGTGGAGAACGGTTAGGGCAGGGAGAAAAAATGGTGGAATCATGAAGGAGAAGGGAAGGTGGAAGGATCCAAGTGGGAGGGGAGATTGCAGATTTTGGGTATGATTATCATTGAGGAGAGATTTCAGATCTGCGGGTTGATTCAGCTCGGGACAGAATTGCAAAGCAAGGTTGGGAAAACCATCGCGGCCATTGGTCACGATAGCGAATGGCGCCGGCCTGCCAGCCAGGTGAGTAAGCCTCAGCTTACTCAGGCTGGCCGACTTGCGAGGCCAAGAATACTGCATCCATCAACACAGCCCCTGGTCTTGCCACTCCTGGAATACGGGGCGGACACGCTGGCTGCCCCTGCCCTCGCACCGCCCCTTAAAGGCATAGAAGGGACTGCGTGCGATTACGCTGGACCAGTTGTGCACATTCGCAGATAATCGGGAATCTGCGTTCAGCATTGCACTTGCATGCAATGCTGAATTAGTCCCCTGGTCTATGATATTCAATGAGGGAAAGTGATGAGGAGGTTGCCGATATGGGCTATGATTTTTAATGAGTGAGGGGGGATTGAAGATTGGCCAGATTTTCACTGAGGGAGAACGGGGTCAAATCTAGAGTTTAATTGTTAATTAGATGAGAGTTTTAGATCTAAAGTTTATTTTAATTGGGGGGGCAGACTTGAGAATTTTAATGAAAGAAGGGATTGCAGATTTGCTGTCTGATTTTTATGATGGAGGAGGAGGCTGAATTGGGGTGTGATTTTTAAGGAGATAGGAGATCAGATGTGGGGTATAATTAAAAAAAAGACAAAAAAATGTTTGGGGTCAAATCTGGGATATGTTTTTGAATGAGGACTGCATGGTCAGATCTGGGTTATGATTATGGATGAGGGAGAAGGAGGTCAGGACTGGGGGTCTAATTTTTAATTAAGTAGGTTGATGAGATCTGCTGCATAATTTTTTATGTGGGAGTATGGGGTCAGATTTTGGGTATTATTTTTAATATGGTATGCGTGGGTCTGTCAAATCTGAAACTATGGAGGATTAGACCCATGGTCTGATTTTAAACAAGGTTAGATCTGGGTCTAATTCTAAATCGGGGGAGGGTCATATCTGATGTCTTATTACCTTTAACAACATACATTGGTCACTCTTTTGCTGTCAAATTGTTGGTGTATACATTTACTTTTAAAGTGCAAATAAATATTTCTATGCCAAGTCAGTAATATTACTTTACTAACTACATTTTTTTGACACACCATTGTTTTAGAGTTTGCTATTAGAAAAACCGGGGCCATATGCTTATATCTGCCCCCCAGACTGAAAGTTGCTAACCAACACCTGGTGAGACCAGATTTTTAAAGCCAATTTGATTTTTGAAAAAGTAGGTGTTTGGTAATGTGAATGTCCAAATATGTAATGTGGCAAGAACAGGGTAAGGGTGCCGTCTCCTGGGCTTTTGTCATGCAGCAGCCAAGTAGTAATACACCAGTCCAAGGCCTTGGTACAACCGCGGCTAGTTTTATTATTTAGCAGCACAAAAAGAAACAAAACATTAAAACAGTAAATCTTGGCCTGTCCAGCTCCAACTAAACAAAATGATTCCCTCTCTCAGAATAGAGGGACCTAGTGTCCCTCTTACAAAATAGAAGTCTTTAGCACAGCATTTACATTCAGTAATAACAGTGTCTCTTAACAGGCCTTTGACCTATTCCCCAGGCTGTGAGAGACTGACTACATAGATTAACACACCCTTTATCAATCTCTCACAGGTGGTCTAGTGATCCAGCTGATAATCAGCTTCTGTCTAAAAGACGGAAGCTAAAAACCTGGGGCATATATATCTCCCCAACCTTTGCAGTGTTTTTGTCACATATCCCCTTCCTGTTTTTACCTGTGTGCTGGAACACCTGTAGCCCCTATGCAAAAACATTGGAAAAAGCATCTAAGTTGGCAAGTTGGCCTATACTCTACTGAAAACTTAACATTTTGCAATGCTAAGAACCATCTAGTTATTCTCCCATTGGTCTCTTTATTCTCAGCCATACACTTCAATGGAGCATGATCTGTAATCAATCTAAATCTAATAAACACTTAATTTCCAGTGCTTTTTTTTCTCCAGTGGCCTAATTTCTCTCATGTATTTTAAATTTCCTACTTAAATAAATAAGAGGATGCTCTCACCTCTCACATATTTGTTTTGAGACAACACGGCATCTATGCCTACATCTGATGCATCTGTCTGCATGACAAATTAATTTAGTCAGGTGTCATCAAAACTGGTTGGGTGCATAATGCTACCTTCCATGCCTGAAAAGCCTTTCTGATTCCACTTAACCATAACTGATTGTTTACCCTTGGCAAGATCAGTCAAAGGGACAGCAATGGTGGCAAAAGTGGGTATAAATCTTCTATTATTCCCTGTGATTCCTAAGAAAGCTCTCACCTGCTTCTGATTTAGGTGTCATGGCCAATTTTATATTGCCTCAATATTATTAAGTTGAGGCTTATCAAATCTCTGCCTATGGTGTATCCAAGATATTTCACCTCTTCTTTCCCTAAGCAACACTTTTTTGGGGATGGCTGTCATTCCTGCCTCATGGATGGAGTCCAACACTGCTTGTACCCTGGGTAAGTGAGACTGCCAATCAGGACTAAGTAAATGGCTTTATACTGTCTATGAGGCATTACAGTCTTATCCATCATCCTCTAAAATGTGATGGGTGCCCCATGTAACCCAAATGGCAACATCTTATATTTTGGAACAGATCCTCCGGTACAGAAAAAGCTGTTTTTTCTTTTCTTTGTCTGTCAATGGTACTTGCCATTACCCTTTGGTTATGTCTACAGTGGTTAAGTAGCAGAAGTGTAAGCTGCAGTTGGCTTTCTGAATGAGTGCAATGGGACTTGACCACCAACTATGTAAACTCTTCAATTATAGTTAATTTCAAATATTTCTTTGTTTATTTAGTTACCAATTCCCATTGGGCTTCTGGTATTCTATAGGGCTTTAGGTTAAACTTGTTTTACCAGGTATGTCAGAAAACTAATCTCTGTTTCTTACAAGAAATGCTGTTGAATAATTGAGAAGGTTTTCTCTATTGTTATAGAAAAGCAAGACTGTAGGGCTGTGCTTAACCTAGTATTTGATGATAGCTGCTAGAAAAATAAGACAAACAGGGATCTACCTACCCTGTTATAAAGGTATGACTTGTGGATAAAGGCTAAAATCCAGCACTCACCATCAAATGAACATTAATTAAATTATTTATAAATATCATGCACAGGTATATGGAAAAATCGACTCTGACAAAATATAATACATGAAAAAGTTTTTTTCTATTGAAACAGATATAGTAGTAAAAGACTTTTTAATATTTCATAATAATGTAATAAAATATATATAATTTCTAATACCGGTATACTTAAAACAACATTAAGACAAAACAAGACAAAACAACATAAATATTGTAATCCAATTTTGAATCGTGCAATAATATGCGCTAAATTGCGACTTTTGTAGCCGCGGCCTGACAGCGGCCTCGTGTCTCTACTGCTGGGTTATCCGCCACACTCCTCCGTGTCCTGATTACCGGCTGGCTGTGCTCTGGTGAGCAGCACCTTGCTCATGTGAGAAATGTTCAAGGCGGAATTGGATATTGGCAATTGAAGAATGAATGCAATCCGAATGTATATCAGCACTGGTCACATGAGTAGAGACACGAGGCCACTGTCACACTGCGGTGTCGGCCAGGTACGTGTCTCACTCACAGCCGCCACTCCGGCCCTGCTACTATGAAGTGACTCCTACCATTCATGCCTATTGTGTGTGGAGTGTTTGCATTATACACTCTCCCCCACTTTACCAAGTGGGCTGCATACAAAGGAGCTCCAGCGCACCACAAGTCCCAGCCCAGCGCTGACACACATGTAACTCGAATACAAGGGGGAAATTCTTGTTCAGCTTATCATTTGGGACATTACAACTGTAACGTTACATTCAGCGGTGAACAATTGAATTGAACTAAACCTACATTGGATACAAATATCAGAATTTCAAGAGCAGTCTTAGTTACTGTTTCATTTATCAATTGCTACTATTCTCTATAGAGAGTTTTTATGATCATAACTATAGTTAAATGTTTTCATGATTCAGAGAAGTTTCCAATGTGGATCATTTTTTGGTTCATTGCACCTCTATTACAGCAGCACAACTTATATATAGTATTTTTGGTTCTCTTTTTTATATGTCAGACTAGCAACTGACAAATAAGGTTTTGCAGCGCTGTATATTGTGCAACAGATCAATTTTTATTGATTTATTATTTACCATTCAATTATATGGTTTAAGAGCGCCAGGTGTGAACTGTGGATTTCAGTCCTCTGTGCCTCAGTTCGTATTGTGTTTACTGTGTTTCTAAGTTCACTTCAGCAGTAACATTATGCCTAGTATCCCCATGTATACAGGTTACACTAACAGTTTTTCCCTGACGTTTTGGGAGGTTCACCAATTCAACTTTAATAAGAGTAATGAGGCTGCCAGCCTCTACCCTTTTGTCTTCTACAGTGAGTATACAAATTTATTTATTTAGTTCAGCCTGTGTATCTGCAGTGCATGCTAGCTAAGCAAAGAAATATACTCTGTGGTTCACCAAAGCAGTATCACATTGTATAGGTTCAGAGGTAAGGGGACAATTAGCAGCAACATGGCCCAAGACACAGCAATTAAAACATCTGATCATATTTTTATCGTCTTTTATGAGGCATGAACCTTCCTGGCACATCTGACCAATCTCCAGGTTCCAAGTCTACTGTCTCTGGTATTTTAACAACTTGCCTGGCGTGGTGATATCATTTGCAACCACACCAGGCAGTGCGTTAACTGACATGGTTGCAAGCTTCAGAAATGCACAGTGGGTGCTGCCGGAAGATAATCTTCCAGTAACCACCAATAGTAGACCTACTGGCCCCTCTGCATCAATGCACATTCCCCCAGTGACTACCATGCTGCTGAATGGTCAGCATGGCAAGTCCTCCCACCCAGTTGCTGCAGAGGGCAGCAGCTGCTGGGGAAATATAAATTACCACCCACCCCAGCCCTCCAATGTGTGCCTGGCAGCTGCTCAGAGGAGGAGCTGCTGGGGATATCAAAATCGCAATGGTTGCGATGTTCTGAACATCAATGGTCCACTATAAAGTTTAATAAAATCGTGTGGGATAAGTTATATTAACCTAATTGAATTAACCTAATTCAATCATAGAAAAACCATACAATTTCTGAGTGGTTTTTGGAAAACAAATTTTCACCACCCAACACCCTTTTCCTCTGGAACAGTATTGCCAGAATGCACTGGAAATCGCCATGGCGGGACTAGGGGCCGTTGGGGTATACTCAACAGTTCCTCCGCTGCCATATATCACTCCACCATTTCTACCAGCTGGTCTGCTGTGTTAGGGTCCCTGTGGCTCACCCACTTGCTCAGAGCTGCAGTCAGTGACTGAACAGGTTGAGATACCATGGAAGACATGGTTGAGGAGCACACCTGTGCTGCCTCCATCCGCAGTGCACCCAGGTAACTCTCTAGGTCCTGCCAGAGCTCAGCAGGAGACCTGACCTCTGACATGCGTCACTGCACATGTGCACACATCTTTCCTACCTGGCGATCCTAGCAAATTAACGCACCTCTAAGACTCCAGCGGATATACCAGCCCTGCAGAGTTCACAGAGTACTATATCACTATATCACCAGAATTACATTAGAGAGACATAGTGCTACTATCCACCAGTGTTTTTACCAATCTGATGCCCGGCGCACTACAACACCCAGCGATAAACCAATGCTCCAGGCTGCATCAATACTACTATATATATTATACACTCTGGCCTGGTATATTGACTGTTATCTAGTGGGACTATTTGCATAACCTTAATTCCAGCCACTGTCATTCCACTACACATCTTTGCCTACAGCTACTCTGCTAATAGGTTATGAGACCAACAGCCTCAAGTAAATAGGTTCCGGTCCCCATACACTGATACTAACAACAAAAACTATTATGTGCATGGAGGAGAGGGGCATTCTTCCCCTCTGCATGGCTGGTCTGGTCCCCTTAACAAGCCCAGTCTTGGGTATAATTAGATCCCGCCTCCCCCTTCTCTGCATCCCTGAGTAAGGGAGAAGAAGAATGAGGAAGAAGGGAGGAGGAATAATAATAATAATTATTATTATTATCCTTTAATTATATGGTACCACTAGGGGTCCAAAGCACCTTAGAAAGTACAAAAATAGAAACGGTGTGAACAAAAACAGGACGAAAGTGACATAAAATGCAGAATATTGCAGAACATGGATGAGTTTATACACTCATCAGCAGTCATAATGCTCCAATAAGCAGCAGATTGGCAGAGCCCAAAGGTTGGGTGCTGTTGTAAGCAGTGGGGAGGATATGGTGGTAAACGCAAGGGAAGGAAAAACATATGAGGAAAGAGGGCCCTGATTGTGAGAGCTTACAGTCTAAAGGGGGGTACTGTAGGAGCAGACAGACAGGTGTGACACAGTGGAGAGACAGTGAGCAAGGAGCGTTGGGAAATGGATTAGGATAAGAGGAGAGCCGGAAGGCTTTGATGAAGAACAAGTGGTTCTTGAGAGCCCATTTGAAATTTTATAAAGAGATGGAGAGTCTGAAAGGAAGAGAGTTCCAGAGGTAGGGAGAAGCATGAAATAATGGGAAGACAAGGAAGAGAGGAAGAGCAGATACCTATACATATATGTGAGCATAGGAAATGTATATTGAACAGACACACAGAAACATTTTTAACAGTTTAATAAAATCCATTGGTTGTATAAAAATCACTTTGCTCTTGTTTGTTAAAAAGCAATGATTTATGGCAAGCACCAGCTATCATTATATTTATACCTTGTAATAGTCGAATGCATATAGTAGGTGAAAACACCCTGCTGCTTTGTCCAGGCCGTTTGGGTTGAAGTTATATTCTTCTCATGTCTCACATTTGCAATACACAGTGCAGCCACTAGAGGTCCCTTTAGCACAACATTACATTAATAAAATGTTATCTTGTGATACTTAGTGCCCCTTACTGCGTGTATTATGACATACAGTATAAATGGAAAATGAGCAGTGTCTGGTTTATTGTGCCTTGCATGGTTTCATGGTCTCAAAGAAGTTTTAAAATGGACTCAATGTCTATTGGGACATTTTTGAAACCTGGGAGCTCATTCAGACCTGCTCGCTTGATGCGTATGCAAATTTGGGTAGGCAGGAGATCGCACGGCAAGGCATTAGCACGCCCACTATGTCTTGGGGTGCGATCGCCCTGTGTATGCAGACACCCACCAGCTTGTCTTAAGACGCCCACTTGCGCACGTCATGTCCAGGAAGTGTATGCAACCATCGGTACATCGGGTACCATCGGATGCGATCGCAGTGCTTGTGGCTGACCATACCCTACCGCAAGCACTGCTGGCACTTCAGTGTAAAATTCTGCTAGGTGACGTGTACTATGATGCTCAGGCACGCCAGCTATGCTGGTTATTCCAGCATTAATAGTTTGTCTTCTTGTTTGCTGCCCCATTGCAGTGAGTGGACAAAATTAATTGTAACTAAATAAAATGCTGGTCTCCATGTCCATAAATAAATACTAATATAAAGAGAAGGTATAACATGTTGTACTGAACATTGTAGAGTAACAACTTTATATAAATCTTGTCTATACAATACAGATGTAACTTGGGATAGTAGATTATATTTCCTGCCAAAATCTGGAAACCAGGGGCGTAGAGAGGGGGGATGGTCGGGGAGCAGTTAACACTTACCCGAGCTCAGGCTGGTTGGAGGGGCCTGGGTCAGTGAAGTGCCCCCACAGTAAGTGCTTTTCCCACTACCGCTGGCCGTGCCTGTATAGCGGCACATTGGGCAGTGTGAGAGTGGAGACCGCTACTGCAGCTGTTTCCTTTCACTGCCTGATGTGCTGCTGCCACTGCGCTGTTATACAGGTGCAGCCATCGGTAGTGGGCAGAGAGGAGAGGTGTTACAGGTGAGGGTTATCACACTGATCACCCTCTATCCCTGGAGCCGCCTCCCTGTGCTAAGCACATATCTACCACCTCATGGTGGGTTCCACATCACCGCTTGCCGCAGCCTGAAAACGTTATTATTAGAGCATCAGGGTCTTTCTATTCATCCCAAACACCAGTTGCTTTATCAGCTTGAACTTTTATTAAACAACTGGAGTGAACTTAACAAGCATAATAGCCAGCTAGGCTATCATTGCAAGTACCCAAATTCCACCAATTTCATTACGGGGTAATAGAACTGAAATTGTCTTTATTAGTTTTCTTGAGACCTTTAAAATTGCATGAGGAGCGGGTGTTCTTCTCCCCAGGAATGCAGTGAATGACTCCTGTCTATGCATCATCATTATTAGACGTGTGCTCATTTATTATTAGATACACTGTAGCATATTCCTTGATTACTTTTACAATTTTTGTGTTTCTATATAAGATTTTATATATTTTTATTATGTGTGTGTATTACCAAATATAATTGTTAATTACAGTACCCGACTCCTGAACATTTGTGACTATCGTTAGTGCAGTCTCTTTATTGTTTATCTAACCAAGAAAGGGAGCTATGCAAAATATCACATCCAAATTAGCACTCACTTGCTGCAGTTAAAAACATTAAGACCTGGGAACTTGTAACCAAAAACACATATACCAAAGAAAAAAATTAAGAGCGCTGCTATTGAGTTGATGAATATAAAATGTCAATATTAAAATAACTGAATTCTCACAATATCACATAAAATATTGATAAAAGAATGGTAACGGGTTGGGTCAGAATGCCGACGGTCAGAATACCGACAGCGGCATCCATTAGAATCCCGTCAGATTTCTGTAAGTATTAAACCCTAACCTACCCCTCCCTCAGCCTAAGCCTAACCCTCACATCCCGCAGATTAACCCTGACCCTCACGTCCCGCAGCTTAACCCTGACCACTACAATATGACGGTATTCTGACAGGATGCCGCTGTCGGTATTGTGACCATCGGCATCCTGACTGTTGGAATGCTGACTACATCCCGTGGTAACACACGTACAGTATGCCTGGATAATTAATAACAATCGGACAAACAAGCATAAAACGTATTCATCTGTGGCCACAGACAACAAATTCAAAGACTATATTCATCTGGGAGCCAATCAAACCTGCACTTAGTTGACATTCCAGAGGCAAATTAACTCTTTCCTCCATGGCCCAAAATAGGAACATTAAAATGAATCATAAAACATCAATAAAATAGCTATCATTTAACTGCTAACAATCCATATTTATATGACTGAAGTTCATAACTTCACAGAGATATTTATTTCATCTAAACCCATAATATATATATATATATATATATATATATATATATATACACAATGATGGAAGAAGAGGAAGAGATTGCTTAAATAATCTTAGCAGCCAGTATCATAGAAAATACTAAATGAGATATTATTTATTTCAACTGTTTCATTCAAGCCAAATTGGATGAAAGCCTCTCTTTTACAGAGGGTAGCATAGCTATCCCCCCTCTGTTAGTCATTTTAACTTGCTCTATGTCTATGGCTTTCACTGAGAGACTATTTAAACTGCCTATGTTACATATTGATACATACATGTCTTGATAAACTATGACTGGATACATTGTTTAGTATTGCATATATGTTCCAAAAATCTCTCTTACTTTTATAATTATTGTGTATCTATATAAGATTTTTATATATTTTATTGATTATGTGTGTGTATTATTAAATGTAATTGTTCATTATAGTTAAAGTACCTGACTCCTGAACATTTCTGACTAAAGTTAGTGCAGTCCCTCTATTGTTTTTCTTTGTGTCCCTCTTTTTGAAGAGCTACACTAAAGGATCTTTTTAAAGAGATAGCTGCTGAAAGATTGTGTCAGTTCTTAATTATTATCTTTAGCGCCATTGGTACACAATTAGTGTATTATTTATGGCTAATGAAATAAATAGGAAAGTTAATAAATAAAAATGTCCCACCCCTCTAAAATCTTTAAACAACACTAGGACCAGACACCCTGGAACTGTCTCTCCCTAAAATAGTGAGACCAAAGAACAAAACACTATATCGTCAAGCCTCATTGCAGAATTGTATGTGAGTGTCTGGAGATGCAGTTTGTCCTCCAGAATTTCCCCCACTGTCCCTTTGAGTTTGTGCTACCTTTAAAATGGTAGTGGATGTAAACAGTGTCAGAACAACTGCATTTGCAGGGAGTGCTGTCGCTACAAGTCCGTCCTTCACTTCTGGGCTGGTGTAGAGCTTTTGTATTGATTTCAGTGGGGTTTCTGCATATATAACGCAAATGCTAAAAATTCTGAAAACCCAACTAAAATGAATGGCCATTTAAATGAATGGGAAAGCTCTATGCTTGCAAAATAGTTTTTTTGTACCCTAAATCAATTACTGTTTTTTAGGCTATATAGAGTATGTCGTCTTATGACTTTTTAACTTTTTATTTTAAGATTGTTTGCATGGTGATTTCTGCAAATGCTCTTTTCTAGGTTCCCACTTTAGTCTTTGCTCCACAAAATAAACATATTCAAAATACATTTTCTTCATGTTACAAAGTTTTAGACATCGTCCATATATGTAACATGTGGTTTATTATTTATCCACTAGATGGCATATGTAACAAGATAATACTTCACATAATCAGCCCCACAGTATTGGGGAAACTGTCATATTTTTTTTTCCCGAAAAATTGAAAAAATTATGATTCTTTGAATTAAAGTGTAAATTGCAACATAAAACAAAGGGCTTGATTTATTACCGATCGCAACTGCGATTACGCACGCAATCGGCCAATTGTTGCATTTTGCGCATGGGTATGCATTACATTGTGCGCGTGCGAACCGGCCACTGCGATCAGGATTGCAATTGCAGTGACTACGCAGACCCATCGCAGAGTGATTAACAGGAAGGGCCATTTGTGGGAGGTGACGGGCGGGTGGTCGGCGAAACACAGGTGTGCTAGGGCATTTAAACCCTGATGCTTGGGCGTGCTTAAATTATCCACTGCGATGCCCTACGTAGCTTGAGGCCTCATAGCGTGTGATGAAGTTAGCAATTTCTGAGTACGTTTTTTGTCCTAATTTCTGAGTAAGGTCAGAGCTTGTGCAAGTGAGCGATGGTACTCGATTGTAACGATGGTTTCGCAGTCTTGCTAAGGATTACGGATGTGTGTAAGGTAAAGTGGGCATCCTTATGTAGTGCTGTGAGGGCATAGTGATCGCAAGGGATTAGCATACTATCACAGTGAGACTGCATGCGTAATCACTATTGCAATCGCAGTTGCAATCGGTAGTGAATCAGGCCCAAAGACAGAAACTTTTGCTACAATGACATATTTGTGTTACTGTGATAGTAAATAGTAAAATGGTGCTGAATGCACCATTTTGGTCCGGATCCATTATATTGTTGTTTATGGGCTTGATTCTGAGTTGGGAGTAAAGCAAAAAAAGTGCAAATAACTTTGCACCTTGACAAATCTTGCAATGGAAGTTGGAAAAATAAATGTATTTATATGCATGCAGGGTAAAGTAAATGCTTGTTACTGTTGCATGTAGCCCACAAATGCTGGGCACCTTTTTTTACACTGGGATTTAGATTTGAGCTTGGACATGACCCTCTCAATTCTTCCAACCAGTTGGCTGGTTGGAATGAAAATCGGGTAATGTATGTGAGCAACTGACAATTAGACTTTAGCTCCCAAACACCAAAAACCAGACAAATAAGGTAATTCAGGCACAGGGCCATAAGGAGGGCATTGCAGCCGGTTCTGTCAAACAGGGCAGGATGCCCTGGGGACAGAACTGGCCATGCTCACCCACAGCTGCAACCCGCACCCTGCTCTGTCTACTCAGCTCCCGCACTGTGTGGGGAGAGGCATCTTGATGTCTCCCACAGTGCCGTGAGATCTGTACTGCCACTCATAGCATCCTTAGGATGTTCCAAGTATCACCCTAGTTACCCAGTGAAATGGTTTCTGCCCACCCCCTGTGGCCAGGTTAAATCCCTCTGCACATAGTAAATCTGCCCCACCAGCAGTGCAACATGGTTTTACCCAAGTGTAAAGTTGCTTGCTCTTTTTTGCTTTACTCTTCAGAATCAGGCCCTACATATGTGTTTTAGCATCTCGGACAATAATCACACTTGTGACATGATTCTCTTTGTTGTTATGTACTGTATGTTCCTCAGGGGAAAAAGCCATTGCGATGTGGACCTCACAAATGATGCAATCAAACATACAATATAGCCAACATCATTGAATCATTATCTTCCACACCACTTGTATGAGTGTACATTGGAAAGGAGCTCTGTGCCAAGTGAGTGACGCTGCTGCTGTGATTTATGGCACCTGTATTCAGTGATATGATTAATTCCATTTTTATGATGCAGGTAACATCTTTCTTATTAGCACTTACTGCACATTACAATATGTTTTACACTCTTCCATTAACCTCTCACCTTGTGAGGATATCATGTTCCTGGCTGTGCTGATAAATGTTTTATGCCTCAGTTTACCCAAGTCCATCAATCCATGTAACAAACGGGTGCAGCAGTGTTGAATCATCTTTATGGCGAGGAATGCTACTGGTAGAGACATTCTAGATTCTTTACAGATGACCAGAAATCATTTACTTTGTCATTCACCATTATTTAAAGTTCTTTGTGAATTTGCTTGATTCATTTGTTTTTTTTTCTAGAGATGAGCGGTTCGATTTTGCTGAAAACCTGAACTTTGAGGTTCCGAGTCAAACACGGCTCAAGTCACATTGGGGTTCTGACTAGAAGTCCCAACTCTGGTTTTCACGCCAAATTTGCAACTTGGATTAAAAACCAGATCTTGCATATTTTTGATTACATTTAAGTCTCTCCTTCGTAATTTCAGGTGCTTTGAGGTGGTCATAATTGACTGGAAATGAATGTTATTGATGTTAGTAATACTATAGGAACAAAAACAGGTCCAAGGTACATTATTTTAGCTTTTTTTATAATTTTTTAAAGAAATACAAAACCAAAAACGAAACCGAACTAAAACACTTGAGGATGGATTTGCCAAAATAAAAGGCGACTATGTTTTAGAACCAAAACCAAAACACGGGGGTATGTGCACATCTCTAGTTTTTTCATGCTCTTTTTGGAGCATTACATACATTATGGTTGCCTTGTGTTGTGCTAAAAAATGCATTACTTATCCTGCTTTGTGGCACCACCCAGTTAAGACTTTGGGCAAAGGTTAATGGCATTGCTGCCATCTAAGACGTACACAAGTGCTCACAAGTGGAACCTGGAAATTGCTGCCATCTAAGACGTACACAAGTGCTCACAAGTGGAACCTGAAAATAGGATCATATATACAAAATGCTTTATATATACTGTTACTAAATGGCTCAATTTTAAGCTTTGTGTTTGTGACACGACCCAGCATATAGGAAAGGTGACAGGTTCACTCTACATGTGGTAGTCTGAGATCAAATCAGCTACAAATCAGCTGAGTATATAAGCCCAAAAAGATGGACAATCCTGGTCTACATCTCAAGAGGGGTCAGAGGTTTACCAGGACTAATTTAATAGTAAATTAAAGTATATAAAACATTGTCTGTCTGTTGCATCTAGCAACGTGTGCAGACATTGACCAACCACATTCTGACCCATCACTCCACACTTGGATCTACTTCTGTATCTGCAACTTCAGTTTTCTCAAATAAGTCAAATAAACAGGCCTAGACGTGTAACAATACGTATTATGTAGACTTGGGAAGAAAATCAGAGAAGACCGGTTATCCCCTAATTCCTCTCCCTCCATTTTTATTCCTTATGTATGAGTGCTGACATAAAGTTGGTGATAATGACATAGACTATGAACTGTGCTAGAGTGGGGTCATGAAAAGCTTGATATGTGAATTTGCTCTTTGCTAGCACACATGTTAATCAGGATCTACATATATTACTACTGAAACTAAAACAAATCAATGTTGGTAACGAATTCTGTATCGAGCCTTGGAGAGAGATAAAGTGGAGAAGTTGCTCAAAGCAACCAATCAGCTCCCAACTGTCATCTTTCTAGCACAGTCTATGAAATGACAGAAGCTGATTGGTTGTTTTGGGCAACTTCTACACTTTATCTCTCCCAAAGATTTGCTACATCTCCCCCTGAATATCTAATGACCGAACTTTAATAATAAGATGAGTTCTTAGTATTGTAAATAATGATAACTTATTATTGTCAGGATGCAACCTGGGATCGGCCTTTACTCACCACTGAACTGGTGTCTTTAGCCACTGAGGTGTTCAGACGCCAGTTGTAGTGATGAGTTATGGCTGAGTATTCTCCCCGGGGCCTGCTAGGTCTTCCATGCGTGCGTCCTGGTTTCCGTGGTAGTGGGCATGGATGCAGCCATGTTAGTTCATCTCACCTGATCACTCTCCTCCAATGGCAGTCCTGCGGTCTGTCAACTGATCTCATGATCCAATGACCAAATGCCTAGGGATATTTAGGTCTGACTCCTGCAACAGAAAGTTGCCTGATCAACTTCGCTGTAAAGACAGAACTCTACCATTTCCTTGTGACATCCTTCCCATATTCCAGTGGCTGTATTACTTTCCTCAGTGTTCCTGGCTTCCTGTTGTCTTCTGCGACCTCCGTGTACTCACTACCTGTGTTTCAGTACAAGTCCATTTGCACTCCCGTGTGTCTCAAGTCGCATCTTTGTGTACTTAGGGCCTGATTCAGACCCGCTCGCAAGCGCTTGAGCGCTCGCGAGCGGGTCGATGGTGTGCTCAGCGCACTCGCAGTGGTCACACCGCGCGTGCGCAAGCCCCGGAGTGAGAGAGAAAATCTCTCGCTCCGTGGCTCACTACAAAAGGGGCGGCTGTCGATGTTGGTCGACGGCTCGCCCCGTTTTGTAGGCGTGGCGGGGGGGTGGCTTCACAAACGGAGGCGATCCCAAGCGAACACCTGCCGTTTGTGGGCGGCCTCACTGACATCACCAGTGATGTCAGTGAGAGAGCTTCCGGCTCTATTAGAGCCAGAAGCTCTCTGGGGCTTGCAGCCACGAGACCCTACCACAAGTGTCTCATCGCAAGCCCAATGGTCACGATGGTCTTGACCATCACGACCATCATCCTGGCCACTCGCAATAGCTGTGGGTGGTCGCCCGCAGCTATGTGAGCGGCCTGGAGGCCGCACAAAAAAAACAAAACGCCCAGATTCAGAGCGAGCGCTCTTTCAGAGCGTCCGTCTCTGAATCGACAGCCGCTCCTTTTGTAGTGAGTGAATTTCTCTCTCGCTCCGGGGCTTGCACACGCGATGTGTGGCCGCTGCGCGTGCGCAGAGCACACCATTTACTCTCTCACAAGCACTCAAGCGCTTGCGAGCGGGTCTGAATCAGGCCCTTAGTTCCTATGTTTCAGTGCAAGTCCATTTGCACTCCCCGTGTGTCTTAAGTAGCCTCTTTGTGTACTTAGGACCTGAATCAGACCCGGTTGCGAGCGCTCAGCACTTGCGATGGTGGCCCACAGCGCATGCGCACGACAGAGCCGGCTCTGTCGTGCGCATGTGTGAGACCTGGCTAGCGACGGGCAATCCGTTTCTCTGGGTCTCGCACCAAAGGGGGCGAGCTGTCGATGTTGAGTGACAGCTCGCCCCCTTTGGTGGGCGGGCCGGGGGGTGGCTGCCCAAACGGAGGCGTTCCCATGAGAACGCCTGCCATTTGGGGGCGGCCCCACTGACATTACGAGTGATGCCAGTGGAGAGATTCCGGCTCTGTTAGAGCCGAAATCTTTCTGGGGCTTGCAGCCACGAGACCCTACCACAAGGGTCTCATCGCAAGCCCGATGGTCGCGATGGTCTTGACCATCGCGACCATCAACCTGGCCGCTCGCTATAGCTGTGGGTGGTCACCCACAGCTATGCGAGCGGCCAGGAGGCCGCACAAAAAAAAAAAAAAAAACGCCCTGATTCAGAGCGAGCGCTCTTTCAGAGCATCCTGCTCTGAATCAGGGCCTTAGGGCCTGATTCAGACCCGCTCGCGAGCTCTGAGCGCTCGCAAGCGGGTCGATGTTGCCCTAGTGCACATGTGCACGACGGAGGCGGCTCCGTCGTGCGCATGCGCGAGACCCGAATAACGACGGCCAAGCCGTCGTTATGGGTCTCGCACCGAAGGGGGCGTGCTGTCGATGGTGATTGACAGCACGCCCCCTTTGGTGGACGTGCCGGGGGCGTGGCTGCCCAGACGGAGGCGTTCCTATGGGAACGCCTACCGTCTGGGGCCAGCCCCACTGACATCACTAGTGATGTCAGTGGGAGTGCTTTTGGCTCTGATAGAGCCAAAAGCACTCCAGGGCTTGCGGCAGCAAGACCCTACCGCAGGGTCTCGTCGCAAGCCCGATGGTCGCGATGGTCTTGACCATCGCGACCATCATTTTGGCCGCTCGCTATAGCTGTGGGTGGTCACCCACAGCTATGCGAGCGGCCAGGAGGCCGCTCCAAATAGCAAGAGGGCCGGCCCTGATTCAGAGCGAGCGCTCTGTCAGAGCGTCCGGCTCTGAATCAGGGCCCTAGTTCCTGTGTTTCAGTACTAGTTTGTTGCACTCCCCATGTGTCTCAAGTAGCATCTTTGTATACTCATTACCCAGACGTCAGTACAAGCCTACACCTCCGGTGCATCTCAAGTGCATCTCTGTGTACTAATTACTCAGATCTCAGCACAAATTCACCATTGTATTTTCAGTACGTCCTCAGTGCATCTCTGTGTACTAATTACCCGGATTTCAGTACAATTTCACCATTGCATCCCCAGTACGTCCTCAGTGCACCTTCGTGTACTCAGTACCCAGACCCAGTACAAGTTCTGGTCCGGCTCAAGTGTATTTTCTAGTAATCACTCCTGTGTAATTGAACCTTTACAAGTTTATGCCAAGAGCTCCAGTGTGTCCTAAGTGCAGCTCCGAGGTTCCTCCCGGTGCTTCCCTGTGCAACCCTTTATCTGGATAATCATCTCCCAGTGTTTCTAGTAGTTCTTATTTGTTATGGACTTCTGTCACTCCCAGGTACCTGTCCAGAGGGCCGCGACCTGCTCACTTGGTGCAGCAAAAACCAAATCCCAATTGGAGGAGTCACTGGAGAAAACCACCAAATGAGTTAGACTCCGCGCCTCTGGCCAGGTCTAGCCAAACCTGGGTTTGGCCGCAATTAGAGTACTCAGTTATTGTCATTTACCTCACGGTTATCCTAACCCCCCGGTTCTCGACCTCAACAGAGGTATTCCCAGTGCCCAGGCGTGACAATTATTTTTCATAGGAGGTATATTTTGTAACCCAAGTGACGTTAGCTGTTAAAGCTGATGAGGAACCTAGAATATAAGTATATATGTTTCACATCTACAGGCTGACTGCACCTGCTCATGTTCACTATTCCTATCATTAGGTATAGCTGATAAATATATTTCATCGCCTGAATTGCTATTCCAGTCACACATGTATAAGTGTATATATAAATGCTAAGCATTTCTTTTGGTATTGCATTAATTGGCAATTCCTGGCAGCTAATTTACTATCAACTTGTTAGCTGCTAGGAAATGTCCTGTGTACATGGATTTATAGCTGAAGTAATATTGTCTGCAGTGCCGCATTATACAGAGGTTTAAAAGTGGTTCCCAGTAGTGTTTAAATAAATCCCCCCCCCACTTAGACACTACATCCAGCCCCCAAAATACAGCTAGCTGCTTCATCACTGTTATCTGCACCTCCCTGTACTTCATATTCTGTGAGGTGGGGACTTTACATGGACTGTTTTAAAGCATTTAAGGTCCATTTAGGTATTCTTTAACGGCTATGACTGAATTGTAATGTATTTCTGAACCCAAGTTTACAATTCAATCTTATTGATGTTACATAAATAAAAAGAGAAATGAAAATTATTAAAATGTATTGTAATATATTGTAAAATGTATTGTAATTTGTCACGGTAGAAAACTCATGGTGTAGTTATACTAAACTAGAAGTAGTATAACTAATACTATAATGTACTATAAAGACTGACAAAGCTTGGCCTCTTCAAGGACAGCATATGAAAACATTAAATACACTTAAAACTGGAACATCATTACAATGAAATACTTTGCTGAATTCATGTGGGATACAACTTAGTAAATATATTTAACACTTCTGCCCTATTACTCTTCATCAACTACCAGAACTTCATAAACAATATAAGGCATTATAGGGCTTCCAAAATGCACATAAGGTTTCTGTTTTCACACTTGTTAGTGTCATTAAGAAGACATTTTAACTGAATAGAGAATCTCTCAACAAAGGTCAAAAAATAATTTCTCCACGTAAAATGTGTCCTTCCCTTTACCCTCTTATTTGAAAATAAGCATAGTTAGGAACATTGGGCCTGATTCAGAGCCGTTCGCTATTTGCGGTCGTTCGTTCAAAAACAAGGGGTGGCTATTCAAATGATCCGTTCGCAAATTGCAGTCTGTTCACACCTCTAAGTCTGAACGAGCGAGCAAAACATACGCTCGTTTATTTGTTAAAAACGCCCCCTGGCCGCTCGCACCATACGTCATGTCCGCTATTTATTAGATTAATCGAGTACATCGACCAGCGTATGAACTGATCGCTATTCTTGTGGTGTGGTTTTTGCTACCACAATCTTGCGAGCAGTTCTGGCTATAAAATAACCCAGTGACGTGGTCAATGACGCTGCTGTATTAATTATGCACACCCATAAAACGCCCGTTTTGACCTTTAAGCACGCCTGCGTTCGGATCTCCACTCCCCATTTTCAAGCACCTTCCCCTGTTACCACCCACATACGCCTCATTCTGTCACTCAAAATAGCAGGCATTCGCTATATTGCGAGCACATGAATTTCGGCCGCACTGACTGGTTCGCGCATGCGTATAACGATCCGTACGCATGCGCAGATGTGCGAACATCGCTCGGAACGAGCGTACTGCCGCTAGCGAGTGGCTCTGAATGAGGGCCATTGGCTCAGATGTTTCTCTGAAAAACTTTGTTTCAAGAAATGTCCCTAATTTGTAGTGTTGAACATGGACACAGAGAGGGGGGACAGCAGGTACTGATTACCTGGGTCCAGGATTGCTGGGGGGGCCCGGCGGGGGCTCTGGTCCGCCGCACTTTTGACTTTCCATCCTGGCAGTGGCAGCAGCGCCCAAAACACACTGCTGTGTGCTGGGCTGCAGTGAGTACCAGGAGGCTGCTTTTTCCGCAAATACTGTTTTTTTTTTCTTCGTACGGAGGCTTAACCACACCTCCTTATATTAAGCCACGCCCCAGTACCCGGGCCCGTCCAGGTACTCTACAGCCCTGGTGTTGAACAGCTGCACTATAAAATTCTCTTTCTGCATAGTAAGAAATTCCTATCATAGAGTCTTAGAGAGCGAGGCTGATTCTGAGTTGGCAGCAAAACAGAAAAAAACAGGTAACTGTGCACCTTGGCAAAACCCATGTTTTACTGCAGGTGGGGCAGATTTATAATGTGTAGAGAGATTTAAATGTGTGAGGAGCATGTGTAAACTTAAATCTAAATGGCAGGGAATAAAATAAAGCTGTCCAGTATTTTTGGGCTACATACAAAAGCAGCCAGTATTTACCCTGCACGCAAAATATAATAAATATATGTGCACCCCTTGCATTGCAACATGGTTTTCTTTCAACTCAGAATCAGCCCCTTAGTCTCTGAACTTTATACTGTAATATGAGGAGCATTTTTAAATGCAAAATTTGAATTATGATCTGATTGACATTATATTGCTTTTAAGAGACCTATATCTGAAATATTTTATGGTAGACTCTTCCCCGGGACAGTCTCAAATTGGAAACGCCGTCCCAGTATTATTTTCTGTCTAAATTCCAATGAACACTCCTATCCCCTATCATTGCGAATAAGATGATGCTGAAGACTAATAAAGTCTACCCCCATGGCAAGGAACGTGGACCCCATTTTGTGTGTTACCCCACAGTGTTTGTTAAACAAAACACGGGCAGTAAATTCAGGGACAACAACAGAATTATCATGGGGCTTGGTACATAAATTTTTTAGAAGCCCCCTCATCCCTAGGTCCCTGGCAGTTACAGGCCAGTGTCTTGAGAGTCTGTCTTACCTATATGTGGTTTCTCTGATTTGAGGAACATCTGAAGAAATTGATCCTCCCTGGGCAGATGGTGACATCGGTTGATATTCACTATTCATGTAGGAGATCACATGGTGTGGAAGACGCCTGTTTGCAAAGGAATATAACCAATGTCATCGTCATATTGCAGAGGTTTGACCACATAGTACATAGTAACAGACATTCTGGTGCAGGGAAAATGTGAACTTCCCTGAAACAATTTTATATTATTAAACTGTATTTGCTAATTTGGTACCATTTGTATCAGTATAGTTTTTTTAGAATAAAAATTACTGTCCCCGAGTCATTTCCTTCTAATCCTGCCAGTTGTGGATAATCTCCAGACACTCCCCCTAGTTCAGCCTCATCCCGCTTGTGTCTCGCCAGCCTCATTCCCCCATGTCTCTCCAGCTCCCTTCTGTTTGTCCAGTCCTAGCCCCTTCTGTCTCTCCAGTCTACAGTGTTTTTTTAACCACACAGTGTTCCTCCAACTCCAGCCCTAGTGTGACTCCAGTCTCCAGACCCCTTCTGTCTCCAGCCCCACAGTGTCACTCCAGTCCCCACAGTCTCTCCAGCACCAGATAATTTCTGTTTCTCCAGCCCCACAGTGTCTCTCCAGCCCCCACAGTGTCTCTCCAGTGTCCCTCCAGCCCACAGTGACTCTCCAGCCCCAGAACCCTTCTGTCTCTCCAGCCCCAGTATTTTTCCAACCACAGTGTTCCTCTAGCCTCCACTGTGTTTTGCCAGCCCCCACTGTGTTTTGCCAGCCCCCACAGTGTCTCATCAGCCCCCACATGCACAGGAGGACTTCTGGGTGCTAAACGTGGAAGTCCCTCTAGCTGAGGCTATCGCAAAGGACAGCTTTATTAACAGTTTCTTATATAGTGCAGCATTTTTTGTTGAGCTTTACAATTGGAATCATTAATAGAACAAAACTGGGTAATAACAGACAGATATATAGGTAGGAAGGCCCTGCTCGCAAACTTACAATCTATAGTCATTTGCGATTTATATCGCATTCCTAAGTACATACCGCGGTAATCAACCCTGGTATGTACCCAATAAGAGATGGGATGTACTGCATCGCATATGTGATGCTTAGTACATCCCGCCCTGTGTAAGATAGTGGGGAAGGTGGGTGAGTGGCCTAGCCAAGCTGGTCCGGGATGATGGTATAAATAGAAATCCATTTCCATTGTGTGAGATTTAATGGGTGATTGGAGCGGCCATTTTCTGGTCAGTTGTTATATAGGCTGTTACCATACGGTTTCACAAAGCATTTCTGAAAAATGCCTCCTGGATGCTCACACTAAGGCCTGATTCAGCAGCGGACGCAATGCCAATATTTATGGAGAACGAGCAATTATTTGACACTGCATATATGTGTAAGCTGCACTGCGCACGTGGGTGTGTCTGTTTGAACACTGTTTCATAGGCGTGCATAAATTAGCATTTGCAATTGCATTCGCATCGCAGTATGAGAGCTCTCTACGTGTCAGAAGAGCTGCAGTGTTTGCGGCTGGTCGGACTTGCCATAAATGCTGCACAACTGCATTAGCATCCTCTGTTGAATCAGGCCTTAAATACTGACTGTGAAAATTGGTACTAATGAAAAGCTGGATGTAAATGTGAAGGATTAGCCAAAAAATACTGTTACTATGTAACAGCTATTTTACAGTTACTGACAGCTGGTCTGAACACTGAACCCCCACTCTCAACTGAGTTGTTGCCGTCCAGAGCCATAACAGGGCACATTCGCACCCCCTACCCTCTAAGCGTGTATGTATATACTATGCAGGGTGCCCGTCTGAAGCGTCCACAGCAATCCTGGCTACCTGCTAACCAGAGCTAGAGCTGTCAGGGTCAGACAGGCTCGTAGGAGCTATATAAAAAATTTATGTGTCAGGGGGGAGAACGAATGGGACAGATCAATAGAGAGGTCGATCAGCTAACAATCTGCCAAATATATCAACCTATATGGTGATGAAACAAAACAATGTTCTGCAGATCTTTAGACAGGTCAGCTAATAGTCTGCAGAATATGCCAATATGTATCTGTCAGGGGGCAGATACATACTTGCCTACTCTCTCGCAACGGCTGGGAGGTTCCCGAAAATCGGAGACGGCCGTAACCCATCCCCATCCACCTACTTACTAGGTGAAGTAGGAGTCTGTGTAGCAGATGATGCGATTCGTGCTGAAACACATCATCGTAGCCACGCTCCCTGCTGTACACTGCCGGAAATCTATGCAACGTATAGTGGGGTGTGTGGTCACAATGACGCGATAGCGCCGCTTGCCTGCTATACCGTACCACGCCCCTGTACTGCCCTCCTATGTATCGCCCCCCCCGAACTCCTCCCGGCTGTGCCAACTATGGATGGGTAGGACACATTGATGTTTTTCAGATCTCTAGAGAAGTGTTTTTATCTATGTACAGTGATTAAGGTTTATTATCATAACCCTAACTGATACATGTGAGGCGCAAATGTTTTAAATATGTTTGTTTTTTGTATTCAAACACCATCTACTGTAGCTGCAGCATGCCTTACAGGCCACTAGATGGGGTTACACCTCCTAACAATGTGATGATTGTTTGCTCTCCAAGACAATAGATAGATCATGAAATAACATTTATTGCTATTATTATCTGTTATTTGTAAACCCCCAACATACACTGCAGCTCTGTACAATAGGCAATAAAGAATACATATACTGAATACAGAAATCAGATGGCCTTGTGCTTTAGATCCTACAATCTAACAATAGTATACATTTACTCTCATACAGACATGTGCTCTCAGTGCTCCTAGAATTTGAAATTATAATCTTTAATTCCTCCTACCTACATGCTTTAAATTACATGTGTTTACTAGCATTGGCTAGTGCAATGCATATAAATACGCCTGTTAATGGAAACTATTGTTTCTACAGCAAGCTTACATTTATATTTGCATTTGGGTCCATTGTATTAGTGCGTTCGTTTTTCACTTGCTTCTAAGACAAGTGGTTTGTGATTCACAATGTTCATTGAATTAAGCTTATATTTCTTTTTGCATACTGTAACTTTTGTAGTTCTACATCATACCTATTACAGTATGTTTTAACAGAAATGTGTAATAGGGTTAATCTTTATTATAACAATTGCTTCAAAATAAGATACATATATGTATTTATTTTAAAGCAAGTATTATAACTAGTAGAAACCCGTAGATATCAAGCAACTCTGAAGTTGGACTGAGTTGTGTATCCATGATTCCCAGCAATCTCTTTCCATTTTAGGTTACATGTGAATGCGATGAACAGCGATGGTTTACCAAAGGCCCTGAGTAAATCCATACCATCTTGGTAATGCATGTTCATGTTTCTGGGCAAACCTTGGAAGGAAAAAGGCAAGATGACTATTTTCCCAGGTTGTAGTCCACGCTCGGCTGCCTCGTTGAATGGATAGTCTTGTAGGCCATTGAATTCGTTGTTCAGGCGACTTCCTGTTTCCTGGAGTCCTGCTTTATACCCTTAGGTAGCTGTCCATTGGAGGAGAGAGTCAGCTGAGAGGTGACCAGGCTACCATTGGTGGAGGATCTGGTCAGATGTGACAGACAATATGGCTGCGTCCATGACCACCACCATGGGAACTCCGAAATGGAGGATTGCGTGGAAGCCAACAGGGCCCCGGGGATAATACTCACGTGTCACCCGCTGCTGCACCTAGCGTCTGAGCACACGGCTAGGAAACAAGGGCTGTGGTGAGTAACAGCCGATCCCGGGCTGAACCCTGACAGTCTCACTGATGTTGGAGTTGGGGGTTGTCAAGGCCCTGTTCAAATCGGGGATTTCAAGGTTTGCCATCAATGCCTCCATTTCATTTGGCTGTCTAGAGGTTGATGGCTGAGGGCTGGATAGTCTGCGCCTCTTGATTTGGTTGTAAATGTTATTGGAATGAGACTCACATTGCAAATACCCTTTATTCTCTCTTGCCTGAGATATATAGTAGCGACCCATTGATCGCTCACTCCTTCCAGTAGGGCTCTTATTGGTAAGATTGCAACAGAAATGTATATGGCAGTGAGGCAGGGATGTGCTGCTGTCAGTGAGGCAGGGATGTGGTACTTTCCTGTGAGTAGTGTCTGTATGAGAGATGCTGTTGTTTACAATTGGATGTGTAATGTGGCAGTTGGAAGTAGTTCAGGTGAGCAGTTACGTTGGGAAGTTAGCGGCCATTGGGAAATAATGCACAGTCATGTGATCTAGTGTGTCCAATCATGTTAGTGGTAATGCTGAATTTATAACGCACTACTTTACATGGGAAATTTGCCACTCTGCCACGTCCGAACCGTTGCCCCAAATTCAATTTTCTCTTCGACTGGCACATCTACATAGTAAGACCTTTTATTTTGAGTCTGCAACCATATTTTTACTGTCAACCGTTCTCTAAAAATAGGTCTCTCAGTAAAAAAATGTATAGAATTAACATACAGATAAGGACTACACCTATATGTTAAAACATTCTACATATATACTATATATATATATATATACATATATATTATATATATGTATACAGTACTGTGCAAAAGTTTTAGGCAGGTGCGGAAAAAATGCTAAGAATATTTTCAATAATAGAAGTGTTAAATAGTTAATTTTTATCAATTAACAAAATGCAAAGTGAATAAACAGAAGAGAAATCTAAATCAGATCAATATTTGGTGTGACCACCCTTTGCCTTCAAAACAGCGTCAATTCTTCTTGATACACTTGCTCACAGTTTTTGAAGGAACATGGCAGGGAGGTTGTTAAAACATCTTGGAGAACTAACGACAGATCTTCTGTGGATGTAGGCTTGTTCAAATCCTTCATGTAATCCCAGACAGACTCAATGATGTTGAGATCAGGGCTCTGTGGGGTCATGTAATCACTTCCAGGAGTTCTTGTTCTTCTTCACTGAAGATAGTTCTTAATGACATTGGCTGTATGTTTGGGGTCATTGTCCTGCTGCATAATAAATTTGGAGCCCATCAAACGCCTCTCTTATGGTATTGCATGATGGTTTTAGAGGGGTTAGGGTCCCGGTCGGACATCCATGTACGCTGGGCAGAACTTTGACCTGGGGAGCCTGTTCTGAGCCTTCCACTGGAGGGATTTGGGTGCAAATTTCACAGATGGGTGGCAATTGGTCTGAGATGCCTAATGGAGTGGTTAGGGTTCTGTTTGGATCTCACAGTGGAGTGTGTGCCATGCAGAACTTTGACCCAGGCAGCCTGTTCTGGGTCTTCCACAGGATGGATTTAGATTTTATCATATAATATAAATAACTTGAAGATACACCTCTGCACCGATTGGGATGAAACCAACGTTAGGTGGTCCAGTTGGATCCTTGCCAAGTTTTAGGGGGGTTAAAACTTAATAACTTGCAGTTTTAAACCTGGGCAACGCCAGGTACTTCAGCTAGTAAATATATATATTAGAGATGTGTGCTCTGACCCCGTGTTTTTGTTTTGGATCCCAATTCATCTTTGTGTTTTGGTTTTGGTTTAGCAAAACTATCCTCATGTGTTTTGGTTTTGGATCTATATTTATAAAAATAAAAAAAAACAGCTAAAATGACATAATTTTGACCTGTTAGCATGCAATCCAAAACCCGAGTTCATTTTTAAATCCGAGTTTTGCAACCAAGGGAAGATACGAACCGGGACTCTGTTCGACTCTACATTTTGCTGTTGTTGGCTCTCTGCAGGCTGCCCCACTCTTCGTTACCTTCCCCACATGCTCCCTGACTGTCAGTCACACTGTGAGTCAAAAGTGGCTGCGTGCAACTTCAGTAATGTACCTTGACGCATTCGCTGCTACGACTTAGACGTATGCTCAGTTTACTGATAATTATTCAGCTGTATAAAAATCAGAATAACGTACCTCTAGCGCTGTATCAAGGTGTAGCAGGCCCAGTGCTGTAACCATCCCAGTGCAGGTCACATCTCCCAAGCACATGACATCATGCCAGTGCCCAGAAGAACGCCAGCGCCCAGAAGAACACCATAGGCTGCGGTGTCCATGTCTGTGGCAATTCTGGCTGCAGGGTGTCATTCCAGGCACCCTACTAGCCAAATGCCTTGACGAAGTCATACAGCATCATTATGTTGGAGCAATTGAGGCAGATCATCTGTATGAACTCGATAGCAGACAATGCATTGAGATTTAATAGCATACAAAAGAACCTACGCCTGCATAGGCTCTGCAGTACCTCATAAGCTGTTGTTTCTCTGATTCAGGCTCCTGGGTAAGCTCAGCCAGGTGGTGATGTGCATATTGGAAAGTGCACAGCAGATCATAGACATCTATTTCCATTTTTCCTACAGCCACAATGCGCCACATGGTTGTGTCCTTTTTTTAAGCATCATTATGAAGTTTGGGCCATAAGAAGCTGATTTAAAAGTTAAACACACGAGTCAGTTAAAAGTCTATTTTGAGGTCGATTTTTAGGTAGTTTTTGGTAAATTTTTGGTCGATTTTCAAATTAACCTTTAGTAATTGTCCAGTTTCTTAAGGTGTCTATTTAAAAGTATTAATGGTTGGGTCGATGTTCTAATTTATTTGAAAGTCTATTTTGAGGTCGATTTGAGGTTGAGTTTGACTTTAGTAAATCTCCGATTTGCAAAATCGACGGAAAATCGACCAGAAATTGACCCATAGTAAATGTTGCCCGTGCTGTACAACTCACAAACCAGCATTTAGCACAGCGTTTACAATAACAAGAAATAGTCTCTCTCTCTCTGCAGACATCATCCTGCTCCCCAGGCAATGAGAGACTGACTAGAGAAACTGATCCACCTTTTATCAGCCTCTCACAGGTGGTCACTAAGGTTGCTAATTAGTTAACTCCCCTTGGCACATTCCTCAATGTTTTTGTCACATCCCCCCTCCTATTTCGACCTGTGGGCTAGAACACCTGTAGCCCCTCAACCAAAAATATGGGAAAAAGCGTCTGCATTGGCCAGTTGGGTTCCTGGCCTATGCTATACTGAGAACTTTTGCAATGCCAAGAAACATCTAGTTATTCTTCCATTGGGCTCTGTATTCTTAGACATCCATTTCAACGGAACATGATCCATAATCAATCTAAATTTCCTTCTCAAAAGATAGTATCTTAGTGTTTCTAATTTAATTGCCAATGCTTCTTTTTCAACTGCCGTAATGTATCTCATGTACTGTATATTCAAATAAATAAATAAATAAATAAATAAATAAGAGGATGCTCTTCATGATATTTGCTTTGAGACAACACAGCACCTATTCCTACACCTGATGCATCTGGCTGCACGACATATTCATTTTTAAAGTCATTTAAAGCTGGTTGGGTGCACAATGCTACCATAATTGCCAGAAAAGCCTTTTCTATTTTAGGATTCCACTTAACCATAACTGACTGTTTACTTTTGGTAAGGTCAGTCAAAGAGACAGGAATGGTGGCAAAATTAAATATACAGTACATTTATAATACCGTGATTCCTAAGAAAGCTCTCACCTGATTCTAATTTAGAGTTGTATTGCCTCGATTCTATTAAGTCATGGCTTTATCAAATCTCTGCCTATGCTGTATCCAACATACTTCACAATGAGTACAATGGGACTTGACCACTCACTATATGACTATTCAATTATATTTAACTCCAACATTTTTTTCATTTCTTTAGACACCGATTCCCATTGGGCTTTTGATATGCTATAAGGCTTTAGGTTAACCTTAATCCCTGGTTCAGTGATTATGTAATGCTTAATGACTGTTGTTGTACCAGGTATGTCAGAAAACAAATCTCTATTTCTTATGAGTAATTATTTAGCCTCATGCTGTTGACTAGTTGAGAGGTTTTGGCTTTTGTTACTTTGGGAACTGAAATGACTGACAGAGCTACTCTATCCTTACAAGGTTTTATAAGATTTACTTAGTATATCTCTTCTAACTTTCTTTCCTCAGACTGGTACACTCTATAATTAATCTCATCCAATTGTTCTAGGATTTCAAATGGTCCTTGCCACTTTGACAAAAATGTACTTTTTATCATGAGAACTAAAATAAGGACTCCGGACCTCATTCAGAGTCGGTCGTTGCGGCCGCACGGTCGTACGCCACCGATGTTCGCTAAACTGCGCATGCGTAAAGTTCGCAATGTGCGTGCGCAAACTAGCCGCTACGATCAGAAATTTCTCTCTCCTTGAACACAGCCAGGTCGGAAGTTTGAGTGACAGATTGAGGCGTTTGTGGGTGGTAACAGGGGAAGGTGCTTGAAAACGGGGGAGTGGAGATCCGAACGCAGGCGTGCCAAATTATGCGAACGGCGTTTTATGGGAGTGCATAATTAACAAAGTAGTGTCATGGCACACGTGACATGGGTGGTTTTTACACTGACATGATCGTAGAGCTTAAGAGAGGGTATGGTCAACCTTAAGCTCTACGACCAGTTCCGATGGTTCCCGATGGTCTCGATTAATCCTTATATGGCCGGAGATGACGTGTAATGCGTATGAGCAGGGGGCGTATTTTTTGTCTTCCGACCGCTTCCTCCCCTTGGTCGGGCAGCTAACGATCCGAACTTAGGGACGCAACATGCGAGTGCATCATTTGCATATCCGGCCCCTTTTCCCGTACGACCGTGCGGCCGCAACGACCGACTCTGAATGAGGTCCTCTGTCCCCAGAAGTTAAGGTGCATAATTGTGTACTATGATTGCACATCCTTTGTTGTGCCTGTTTTAAGTACTCTCTCACTATCAGCTCCACTGCAGTTATAGGACTGGGTTGCCCATCACATGTCTATTTTGCAATATCCAGCAATCCCCTTGAGTATCTAACATACAGCAGATCAAAAGGCGAGAAGATTGTAGATCCACTCTCATCTTTATCCACTACTTTCTTTGGCATATTCTTTAAAGTTTTGTTAAATCTCTCCACTAAACCATCAGTCTAAGGCTGATATACAGAGATCCTTAACTGAGTAACCTTAAACAGGCGGCACAACTCTTTCATGGTTCTTGAAATAAATGGGGTACCCTGATCAGTTAGGATTTATTTAGGAATTCCCACTCTACTAAAGACATGTACTAGTTCCCTAGCAATTGTCTTTGTTGATGTATTGCACAATGGTATCACATCCAAGTATCTGGTTGCATATCTATTATCACTAAAATATATTGATGTCCTAGGACAGACTTTATTGGAGGTGCAACCAAATCCATAGCTGTTCTCTCAAATGTCACATCAGTCATGGGTAATGGGACAAGCAGACTTCTATAATGTGGCCTGGGAGCATGGTACTGACACTCAGGGCAAGATACACAGTATTCAGATCCAAGCCAGAGAAACCACTACAAAATTCTCTCAGAGGTTTTATCTACCCCTAGATGTCCTGGAGTTATATAACCATGAGCCAGGTTTTTCTGTATGCCTTAGGAACTATCAATTGTTCCACAATATCTTTTCCTTTTTTGTACACTTGGAATAAATCTTGACGTACTGCCGTGTGAGGGTATGACAACCTACTATCTGGCTCTACTGGGTTTCCATTAACCACTTTACATTCTCTCTACTCGTTACCAGAGTAGGGTATTTAACTGTTATTAGGAAAATATTTATTTTTTTATTGCTGCTTATGTGGGTGTTATGGCCTCTAATGTAGCAATGTATATTATCCATGTCCTTGTCCTGCATTGTATTTGTAAGGCACTACGGAACACTTGTGGTGCCATATAAATAAATTATAATAGTAATAATACTTCAAGCTCATGCATACAGTCAACTGGTTGGACAGAATTTCCTACTTCAGTAGGTACATCATTCTGCTCTCCGCTGCAACTCTCGTCATTCTCTGACTCCCCAACCAAGCTTGAAAAAGGGAACACTTCAGACTCAGGGAACACTCCCACTGCCACTGTATCAGTAACATTATCAAATGGGTCTGGGTTATTTAGGGGTATATTTACTAAAGTGAGAGTTTTTAGAAGTGCAGATGTTGCCCATAGCAAACAATCAGATTCTGGCTATTATCTTCTATAAGGTGCTAGTTGAATGTTAAGTAGAATCCGAGGGGCAACATCTCCATTACTAAAACTGTAACTTTAGTAATATACCCGTCACTTCTGTAACAAATTGGGTTTCCCTTAGCGTCCAGATATGGGAATAAGCTCTCCCAAATATAGCATAAAAAATTAAATAAGGAAGTAATCCCACAGTGACTACCATGAGTCCATAATGCCAAGTATCCCCATGTATACAGATTAGTTACATCACCAGATTTCCAATGGCATTTTAAGGGGCTCGACAACTTGGCTTTTACTAGAGTAACCAGGCTACCATCTGGGCCGGTTCTAGATATTGTGGAGCTCAGGGCGAAAGTTCCCAGTTGCGCCCCCCCCCCAAAAAAAAAATAAGATGGCTTTCCTCTGCGCGCACATGTTTTTAGAGAGGATCTCTTCAGACAGCCTGGCGTCTGTGTCAGGATCATTATCGCAAAGAGGCAAGATCGGAACCCTCATTTAAAACTGCCTCCTATGTGATGTCACGCGACGCGGAGGAGGGGCTGGGACTGCAGCACTCTTAGCAATTCCCTGAAAGCGGCATTGCTAAGCTCCTCCCATGTGACGTCACTCCCCACCCACTGCTTGCCACCCGCCACTGGGTCATTCAACATCTGATGACTGCCCGGCCACGGCAAGCAGCTACAGTGTCGGACTGTTTAAAGAATGGCGGCGTGTAGCGGGTGCGGAGTGCGGGAATCGTCCTTTTCTTTTCTGGGGACCTTTTTTTTTCTTCCTAGGCACTCAACGGCACCCTCTAGGGGCCGGCGCTCCGGGCGACGGCCCTGTTAGCCTGCCCCTAGAACTGTCCCTGGCTACCATGCAGGGAGAGAGAGGAGACTGCTACTGCTCCTCAGCGGCAGCAGCCTCCCTATCCAGCCCTGCACACACTGCTGAGATGGAGCCTGTTATAAAGGGACAAGCGGTAGTGGGTAGGTGAGAAATGTTACAGGGGTGTTTGACTGCGGAGTATAAGATTATGAGTTCAAGTACCGTTCAGTATGCCAATGCAGAGGAAAGTGTGTTCCACTGTCATATATATGTTATGTATAATACATTGCTTTCCTCCTTGCTACCAAGACTGGATGGGCTAACTGACACTTCTGGCAATGCCAAAAGGGCCGATGGGCTGGTACGGCACAAAAGCCTGGAAGGCAGCTCCGCCTCCTGGCACCTTACGGCTGGCGCACACAGAGATGGGGGCTTGCAGCAAGGCTCACCCTAGTGACTTGTGGCATGGCCCCGTGAGGCATGACCACCCCATTGCAGTGTGGTCATGCATCTTTTCTGAGAGCACTCACAAAGAGCTGCCATTGCTGTTCTACAGCCAGAGTGTCCCTGCCTGCTAGACTTACCTTGTCCATGTGCAGAATCCTTGTGTTCTCCTGAAAGCTGAGATGCTCTAAGCCCCATTTTATGTCCAGTTCCACCTCCAGTGGTATCATAAGGGTGTGCGGGGGGTGAGGGCCGCACCCGGGTGTCACACTTGAAGGGGGTGACACCAAAATGCCAGCTCCTCTGCAGTGACAGAAGCCGTTTGCTGCAGTCTGACATTCTCTTGCAGCACCCGGCTCCTGTCATAGAAGAGGAGCTGACAGTGCAGACAGCCCAGTCCTCGAGGGCAGCCCAGCATCTCCAGCTATGCTGGGCTGCCCCCGGAGTGAATCCATGCCCCTTTATTTTAGATCACACCCCCTTTTCGGGCACCAGCACGCCTCCGGCGTGCAGGGACAGATGGGCTACACACCAGGTGTCACCAAACCCGGTGACACCTCTGTCCACCTCCACTGAGTCTGCTAACTGCCCTGCCAGTGGCGGTTCTAGGGGTGGGCTAACTGGGCCATCGCCCGGGGTGCCGGCACCTAGGGGGCGCCACTGAGTCCCCAGAAGGTAAAAAAAAATAATTTCCCATAATAAATAAAACAGCGCCGTCCCCCCCGCGTTGCCGGGCGCCCGCTGATATTTGTTATCAGCGGGCACCCGGCTCCCTCCCTGCAGAGGCAGCCGAAGCTCACTCCAGAGCTCCGACTCCAGCATAGAGCACTATGGGAGGGACGTCATGACGTCTCTCCCATAGATCCGTGGAGCCGGAGCTCACTCCAGAGCTCCGGCTCCAGCAGAGAGCACTATGGGAGGGACGTCATGACATCTCTCCCATAGATCCGTGGTGGAGCCATGGTCGGACCGGACGGCAGCGGACGCAGGAGCGGGGCCTAAGGTAAGTATTGTGTTTGTATTTTTTATTTTTCAGATGGGAGGCATGGGGGCATTACTGCTGGGGGCATGTCTATAAGGGGGCATGTCTATAAGGGGCATTTCTACTGGGGACATGTCTATAGGGGGGCATTACTACTCGGAGCATGTCTATAAGGGGCATTACTACTGGGGCATGTCTATACAGGGCATTACTGCATGTGGCATAATGTGTTATAAAGGCCATTACTGCATGTGGCATAATGTATTATACAGGGCATTACTGCAAGTGGCATAATGTGTTATAAAGGCCATTACTGCGTGTGGCATAATGTGTTATACAGGGCATTACTGCGTGTGGCATAATGTGTTATATAGGGCATTACTGCGTGTGGCATAATGTGTTATACAGGGCATTACTGCATGTGGCACAATGTGTTTATAAAGGGCATTACTGCATGTGGCATAATGTGTTATACAGGGCATTACTGCGTGTGGCACAATGTGTTTATAAAGGGCATTACTGCATGTGGCATAATTTATAAAGGGCATTACTGTGTAAGGCGCATTACTGCACATGAGGGGAGAGCTTGGGGGAAGCCCAGCACTTCATAAGTGCTGGGCACGCCCCACAGTGTGATGAATTGGGGGTGTTCTGCAAGGACACGCCCCCTTTCCAGAAGCATGTGTGCTTTCAGCGCGTGCAGAGGAACGTCATCTACAAAAAGTTGTTTTTTTTTTTTTGGGGGGGCGCAACTGTGAACCTTCGCCCTGAGCTCCGCAATGTCTAGAACCGGCCCTGTGCCCTGCCTACTGTTAACTGGCAAGCAATATTGTGATGTTTCCATGTAATAAATGCAATGCTGCCGGCTGGCTGGGAGCGGGAGAATAAGGACTAAGACCCAGGAAAGACCCAGGAAATTCCCCAGGCAGCCAGTCACCAAGTACTGGTACAAGACCCATAAGACAATGGCGGACAGCCATGGCGGCGCCCTGGGTGGTGGCCTGGGTTGCTCTAATCTAGTGAATGGGCGGCCCTGCTACAAAGTGTGAATTAGGAAATAAGGGTCAATGATAAACTTTGTAGAGATGGGCATGACAAATTCTTACTTTCATAATAACAGAAATTTACCTAGGAAGTTGCCAGAATTCTAAGGTGCTAATATTACCTCACCCAATGCTCAAGTTTAAAAATACATTTTGCTGCCAATTGCAGCCATCTTACTGCATTACCTTTTGATCTGTGATAATTTAGTATGTGTAACCTCCTAATAATTAACTGCAGATTACTTTTCATTAATTAATATATGTAACACTAATTGATGTTGTCAGTACATATCATTAGGGACAGCATGTGGTGCTCTATTGTATCTTTTTCTAGTGAGGTGTGTTTTGAGCATAGTTTAATATACTTAGTTTAATATACTTTTCTAATGCTCTTAATTTACTGTTCTAATTACTTTTCACTAATTCGGCCTAACTGTTGAATATTCATACAATATATCGCAAAGCTACTACCTAAAATGAATATCCTCCCAAATCTATTCTTTATGTCCCCCCTCAACTATCACAATGATGCTGAATCATAGGGGTATATTTACTAAAGTGCGGGTTTATAGAAGTGGAGATGTTGCCTATAGCAACCAATCAGATTCTAGCTATTATATTCTAGAAGGTGTTAGATAAATGATAAGTATAATCTGATTGGTTGCTACGGTTAACACCTCCACTTCTATAAACTAGCACCTTAGTGCATATTCCACATATTGTTTACTAGTTGAGATACCCGGCTTTGCCCGGGTTGAATACTGGATCTTGAAGTACACCTGCAGCCTTCATTTCTTACATTGTCCTCGTCTATAATCTGGATAACTATGCAAATTAGGAGTAAATGACAGTGCAGACATGTGTATTCTCAAACAGTTTGTAATGGGGTATATCAGGAGCAGACTGACTTACAGAACCGGAATCAGTATAGCTTCCAAAATCACTTCAGTTTCAGAAATCACTGCAGAACAGAGGGGGTCATTCAGCTGCGGACTGATATGTTATCGCAACTGTGATGGCTGTAATACGGTAACACAGCAGGAGGTGCCAGGCCTCCAAGAACGCAGCATCGGATCATCTGCAATCCCTTCGGCCGGCTGAGTGACCATGGGGTCACGCAAGCCACCCGCCGCAGATGAGTAAAAGAGGCAGGAAATCTCTATAAGACGACGGAGATCCTGGCCTCTCCACCCCCCTCCCCCCAACAAATAGGGAAGTGCGCCGAACATTTTTGCCGGATTTGGATTTGGTTCCAATTCGCCGTCCGGATTTGGATTTGCCAAACTGCAGTGACTGGCTTTGGATTTGGATTTGGATTTTTTACAAAGATTGACAAAAAAATCTAAAATCACAGAAATTTTTTTCTTTTCTTCCTTGAGTATTATTAGCCTTGATAACATTAATTTCCAGTCAATTTAGAACACCTCACAGCTTATAATATTGTTTTCACCATTCTTGGCCAAAGGTTACAGTGAGCTGACTGGTTACTAAGCGACAGAGCAGCGGCACAACGACACAGACACCACAGTTTAAAGCACATCTATGAAACATTGCCACGCAGCAGTGGCAGAAATGAAAGGCAGAGCAAGATTCAATGGTCCTTGGGTCCTCCCATCCACCCAGTGGGGTACGGCCAGCAGAATCACAGTACTTGTTTACAAAGTGGGATATGGCCCAAGGAGTCACAGTGCACAATTGTATTCACATTACACCGCACATAGGGCCTGATTCAGACCCGGTCGCAAGCGCTGAGCACTCGCAACCGGGTCGATGGTGGCCCAGAGCGCATGCGCACGACGGAGCTGGCTCCGTCGTGCACATGCGCGAGACCCGGATAGCGACGGACAATCCGTCGCTCCGGGTCTCACGACAAAGGGGGCATGCTGTCGATGTTGAGTGACAGCACGCCCCCTTTGGTGTGCGGGCCGGGGGGGTGGCTGCTCCGAAGGAGGCGTTCCCATGAGCCGAAAGCTCTCTGGGGCTTGCGGCCACGAGACCCTACCACAAGGGTCTCGTCGCAAGCCCGATGGTCACGATTGTCTTGACCATCGCGACCATCATCATGGCCGCTCGCTATAGCTGTGGGTGGTCACCCACAGCTATGCGAGCGGCCAGGAGGCCGTTCTTAAAAAGAAAAAAAAAAACGGCCCTGATTCAGAGCGAGCGCTCTGTCAGAGCGTCCGGCTCTGAATCAGGGCCATAGTGCCCCTGCTTTAGATTACACCATAAAGTAGTGTCTATTATTTATGTTACGAGTACGACAATCACTTCTTCCGGACTGTGTGCGGGATCGCAGACTCGTACTGCACATGTGCATGGACAAGTGTACAGATCCCCTGGCAGCAGATAAGTATGTGTGAGTGGGATAGGTAGGTGTATGTAATAAAGTTATACTTGGCACGGTGTGTGAGTGTTGTGGTTATGTGACTATTTTTTTTACAGTACAGTACGGGTGCTGGCCGCCTTTTGGCACTTGTAGCTCCACAAGTGCGAGAAGGACAGGCATGGTGGCACCTGTAATTGCACTGTAAAAAACAATATTTTCTTACTATTTACCCTACTATTACCCCTGTACCGACAGCCCAGGGGTGTGGGGAAGAGCCCCGGGCTTCAGACTAAGCCTGGGATGCTCAGGAGAGGAGGGACCCCTTTAATGGAGGGGTCCCCACCTTCCCTGAGATCCCCGGTTTGGACTGACCGGCTTGGGATGATAATGCTTTGGCTGGGGTGACCCGGTGATAGGGTCCTCTGGCTGTGGCATTACACCTCAGCCAGATTTGAGTCCGGTGCTGGTTTTAAAAATAAGAGGACCCCAATTTTTTTTCCCCCTGTTTTTAAAACCAGGAAAGGCTCAGTAGCCCAGTGCTGGTTCCTAAAATACGGGGTAACCCTACTAGGTTTTTACCCTTTATTTTAGGAACCAGGACTGGCTGAGCAGTCCGGGGCTGTTTAAGCCTTTGGGGGGGGGGGGGGAGGGGGGGCGACCCTACGTTATTTAAAAAAAAATATATTAATCTTTTTTTACAGGTACAACACAGAAGCAGCCTTCACATATCTCACATATGTGCAGGCTGCTTGTTCGGGAGAGTTTGGCAGAGAGAAAACACTGCAAACTCGGGTGAGTAATCTCTATCTAAACTTGGGGAGATATCTCGATCTGCTTCACTATCGGCCAACTCAGTCACAGCTAAACTCACTTCTTTGTAAATTTGTGAGTTTCAGAAGTAAGCCCGAAGGCTGACATTTAAGCATGAGGGACATTAAACCACAAGTGTTTTGAGTGTTGCCAATTTAATAACGTGTTGGCTATTGCCCCTTTAAGTTTCGCTGTTCTTATGCAGCCAATGAATGTTCATGGGGAGTGGTCTAGGCAGTGGCGTAACTAGGGCAGGGCGAGCGGGGTGTGTGCCCTGGGCGCCGTTGGACCGGCAGCGCTAGGGGGCGCCGCTGGCCACGGTACCGGCCCGCCCACCCTAGTTAGCCAGTGTAGCGCCGACCGCAATGAGTGCGGTTAGCGCTACACATTTACACAGGACCGGCACTAGGCTTCCAGCGCCGGTCCTGTGCTGCACGCCTGAGCCCGTTCCCTCCCCCTGAGCGCTTGCCCAATAGCGCCAGGAGGTGGGCTCAGGCTGTGCATAACACACGCATTGCCGCCAGCGCTGGCGGCGATGCGTGTGTTAAACAGCAGCCAATGAGAGTCAGATAGACTCTCATTGACTGCTGCAGCACCCACTGCAAGAGCCGGACTTCCGTCCGGCTCCTGCAGTGGGTAATGGGACTGACGTCATGATGTCATCCCATAATGCTGAGCGCACCACCCCGGGCAGGAGCGGCGTCGCGAGCAGGACCAGGACCAGGAGCAGAGATTCAGGTAAGTATATTTTTATATATATATATATATATATATATATTTTTTTTTTAACCTATCTGCACAACAGGGGAGGGGGATGGCTACTACTGGGGGGACCTCTACTGGGGGAAGGGTGGCTACTACTGGGGGGACCTCTACTGGGGGAAGGGTGGCTATTACTGGGGGACCTCTACTAGGGGAGGGGTGGCTACTACTGGGGGCTCCATTGGGAGGACCTACTGGGGGACTACTACTTGGGGGGAACTACCACTGGGGGCATTATAAAAGGGGCCTACTACTAGAGGCACTGCACTCGGGGGACCACTACTGGGGGCAATAATAGGAAGGGTCACTACAGGGGGCACTGGATAGGGGGGATCACTACAGGGTGCCTGCATAAGGGGACCACTACTGGGAAAACTGCATGGGGGGGGCTACTGCTGGGGGCACTATATAAAGGGCACTGCATAGGGGGGGACTACTACTGGGGGCACCATATAAAGGGCACTGCATAAGGGGATACCGCTACTGGGCGCACTGCATTGTGGGGACTGCTACTGGGGGCACTGCATAAGGGGGAACACTACGTGGGGCACTGCATTTGGGGGGGCCACTACTGGGGGTACTGAGTAAGGGGCACTACTATGGGCCTGCATAAGAGGGACCACAACTGCATACTGGGGGTACTGTATAAAGGGTACTACTGGGGTTAAGGTGCATATGGATAGGAATGTTCAGCGTGAAAATATAGGGGTGTGTCATGTTGACACGCCCCATTTTTAAGTGACCACGCCCATTTTTTGGGATGTTGGGGGGGGCTCCCTTTTCAAATTTGCCCTGGGCTCCAAATACCCTAGTTACGCCACTGGGTCTAGGGGTGTTTCATGGAGTGATGTATGTAAATCTGTCTCTTTGTTCCAGTTTTTTTTCCAGGAGAGAAGTAAAATCTGTGATTTAAATCTCCTGAATAAATCTCCGTTTTGCTTTTTTCCCTTCTCCTGGTCTCTTCCCTCCTACTATTCTTTTGTTCTCTTCCCAAATGCTTTAATTCTTTTCAAATTTTCTTTAATACTTTCCCTGTATTCTTTCCCATTGTGATTCCTTCCTTCCTTCTTTTCTTGTCTCTCTCTCTCTTGCCCTTCATAATGTCCCACATCGCTCCTCTGTTTCCACTGCCCGCTGTCTCTATGTGCTGCCGAGCTACAACGGCAAGCTCCCGTGTTCCCCCCCTGAGCAGGCCGCCGCGCTTATCGCAGACTGGGCCTGAGGCAGCGCTTGCGCTGCGCTATGACTGCGGCCTGCCCTTTAGCTTTGGAGTACAGAGGCGGGCGGCGGAATCCGCCGCCTCTGATCCTGCCTCTCCATATGGTGCCCGGCACGCCCTCGCGCCTTAGCACAGAAGCGGTGGCCGCGACTGTGCTGTCAGGTGGAGCACGGCTGTGTTGTTTAACCAGCGGCAGGCAGCGGTGGCTGCTCTGCTGGTCGGGTCATAATGAGCGGTCTATTTACAGGCGATGGCACGCTTGCGATTAGGGCCACAAAGGGGGCATGGCTTATCCCCAAGTTGCGGCTGCTATCTTTATACTGGGGGGGGTTGCTGCTGCCTCCTCTAGGCGCAGCAGGCAGCCCTCCCAGGTACCGCAGACTTCTCTACTTGTGCCCCAGATTATAAGGGGCCATACAAATTAGGATCCCCTCAGTGTCACAAATTAACTAACTAGCAAACTACAGTCCCTGTTGATCTTTTAAAATGTGTCAGCCAGTAGTAAAAAAATAAAAATTGGAAAGCCAGTAATGAATATAGTAGTGTACACTACCAACTAGGTGATCTGGAAAACATACACTGTTAGGGGTGCACTGATATAGACTATCTATAGGATCATTATTAATACTGAATAATACCCTATCCAGTACATAAGGAGTCCAATCTGTACGTCTATGTCCAGGGCAGTGCACAATTTCTTTTTCTGCCCTCCCCCAGATTCCCCCACTTGCTCAAATGATCTTGAATGGAGCCCACATATAAAATAAAAAGATTCAGCTCATACAGAATGGCTGTACTTCTACATATAATTGCTTACTGTGTTTTCTGGTCCTGTATATGCCTGAAAATCCATCTTTGCAATGCAACTAAAGGTGGCCATACACGGTGAGATTCAAAATTTGGTCAGATCAGTTGTAATTCTTCCCTTCAGATACAGGACGATTTGTATTTAAAATGCAACTATTTCACATACGACCATACGATTTGATCAATCACATCACATAATGTCTGTCAATTCCTACACGATCAGTTGAGATCTCTCTGCAAAACCATCTGATCAGCGATCCAACTAGACGACGGCGGGGACGCGCATAGGGGTCGCAGAAGACTCAAAATACAACTATTTTCAAATGATTGGTCTGTCCAACCTGTAGAAACTGCCCAAATCGTGTGATCAATGGTCCCGTGTATGGCCAGCATAAGACACTCCAGGAGACTGCACTCATTCATTTCATATGTGACACTTGTATTTCTGTGTGTGAATGAGGCTGTACAGGGCCGGATTAAGGTCTGTGGGGGCCCCTGGGCAACAAACGTGTGGGGGCCCCTATCGATAAAAGTGTTTTTTTTCTATAATATATATATATATATACACGTGTGTGTATGTATATATATATATATATATGAAAAGCATATATATATATATATATATATACATATACGTGTGCGTATATATATGTATATATATATATAAATATATATGAAAAGCATATATATATACATATACGTGTGTGTATATATATATATATATATATATATATATGAAAAGCAATACATAATATATATGATATTCAATATATCATATGTATGAGATATCTGAGTATATCAGAGTGTGCGTGTACAGGAAAAATGAAAAAGAATATATATATATATATATATATATAGATAGATATATATATATATATCTATATCTGATATATATATATTGATATATATATATATATATATATATATATATATAAAATCTCATCTCACCGGTGAACGCTGGCAACCTGGCATTGAAGCAGCTGGGCAGTGGGTGCAGGGATCCCTGGTGTAGTGTGAGGGAATGAGATAGATCCCCTTCCGTTTGTGAGGCTTCTATGGACAGATGAAGACGGAGCCATCAAGCTGGAGGCTTGCAGAGGAGGATCTGGAGGCGGAGCCATCAGTGTGACTGACTGCTCCGTGCTCTGCAAAGGCTTATGGGTGGAGCTGCTGCAGCTGGGGATGCGCAGCAGCTCCCCCGTCGGCCATGTTTTTTTTAACTAGCTGCCCGATCGGAGCTTAATCTCCGATCGCGGAAGCCCGGCGAGGGGGGAGGTGGGTCGGGTCGGTAAATGAAAGCCAGGCTGTGTGACACCGGCCACCAAAGTCACATGCCCAGCGGGAACTGGCCCGGGGTCTTGGCGGCTCCGTTAAGAAAAAAAAAAAGTTGATGTAGTCGGGGACAGTGTGTGGGGGCCCCTGGACGATCGCCCCTGTCGCCCCGCCTATAATCCGGCCCTGAGGCTGTATATGAAGCACAACGTAATTTGGTGTGGAAAAATGTAGCGGCCGCTGCATCATAGCACTTCATATACATATTCCGTTTCACTCGCACACAAATATACAAGTGTCACATATCATAGTAATCAGTGCAGTCTCTTAGTGGCATTGCGACTAAGATGCATTTTTGGGCAAAAAGACTCTCGGCACTAGCAGAGTCAGACAGGACCTGGTGCGCTAAGAGCGGCTGCTTGAGGCGACTGTAGCAAAAGTGTATGAGGACAGATCTGTATGTACACAGGTTCTGAGCCCTATCACATTCCGCATTTTTATCATATTATCATTTAGTGATAACATTGACTAAATTTCCAAAGTGAAAAATAATATTTTCATTAAAAGTTAACAAAAATGTCTTGACAAGACGTGGCCACAGATAAGATCCTTTCGCGGCGTAGAGCTGTAGATCACCTACGCTATCACTTTGCATCCTTATTTGTACCTGGCCAGCCAATGTGCATGAGCAGCCGTTGGGGTGGGATGTGGTAAAAATTATGGGACAGTAGCCTATAGGCTACTATGGGCTAATGCCAAGTTGCCAACTGAACTACCGTGTTTCCCCGATAATAAGACCTACCCCGAAAATAAGCCCTACCCTTAATTTTGTAACCCGGTCAAAATTAAGCCCTACCCCGAAAATATGACCTACCTGAATCTCATTTTGAGCTGGGAATGCTGCAGAGACCAGCGTTCCCAGTCATGCAGTGCGCGGGTGACGTCATGACGTCACCCGCGCGCTGAGTATCCTGTGCGGCCGCGCCTGCTGGATCATGTTAGATCCAGTCAGCGCGCAAGTGAGAGCGACATCCCGGACGGCGGTGAGTCAGGTAAGTGCACTGCAATAAGGGACACTGCTACAGGGGGGCCTGCATAAGCGCCACTTCTGCAAGGGGGCCTGCAAGGGGGGCCTGCATAAGGGACACTTCTACAAGGGGGCCTGCAAGGGGGGGCCTGCATAAGGGGCACTTCTACAAGGGGGCCTGCAAGGGGGTGGCCTGCATAAGGGGCACTTCTACAAGGGGGCCTGCATAAGGGGCACTTCTACAAGGGGGCCTGCATAACGGGCACTGTTGTCAATGATAATTAATATAAGACCTACCCTGAAAATAAGCCCTATGGTGTTTTTTTGAACAAAAAAAAAAATAAGACAGTCTTATTATCGGGGAGACACGGTATCCGCCCTCTATCCATGGACCAGGACACATGGTGAGGATTATTTAAGAACTACCACACTCCATGCATTTCATATTACTTTCTGGCAAAGCTGGCATATGTTTATATACATCTTTCCTCTAACCTGTAACCCCAAGGTACTACTATCTTACCATCCATAAGATCATGCAAGATTTAGCAGCCACTGTCTTGATGCAAACATATATGCATAATCCCTCATAGCTACACTCACAGTCCATGAATGCTAATAAGGTCATGAAGGATATTTTTCACCTACTCCTATACAATTTTAATATAGACAGTAAACATAAAAGATGAGGAAATATGTTAAGACTCATCCAGGCAATTGGTAGGGGAGAGACCTGTGAAACTATTGCTGTATAGTGCTAAAGCTCTTTCCACATTAAGCAGCCCAAAGGCAGCCCGGTGACAGGAGCAGTGACGTCACTATGGGGGTGCGGGATGAAGGGTGCGGGTCGCACCGGGTGTTACCCTCAGGGACATTCTCTTGCAGCACTCGGCTCTTGTCACAAAGGAGGAGCCAGCAACGCAGGCACAGTCTCCGGGGACAACCCAGCATGTCTGAGGATGCTGGTCATGACCCCGCAGTGACACTATCGGGAGTTCCCATGAGGCCACACCTCTTAATGGTAAGCCACGCCCCCTTTTGGGGAAGCATGGCATAGCCGTGCAGGGGGGATTTAGAGTGCTCACCGGGTGTCACCAGACCCAGTAATGCCTCTGGACAGGAGGGTACAAAGGGTATATCTGTGCCAGGCCCTTCGGTTCTGAAAAGCACAAAATGCTACTGCCGCAACTAATGATTAAATAAAAACTGAGTGCGCCGGCGGCCAACCACTGAGTATGCAAAACAAATGGATTAATAAACCCTCCCCCCCAGGGGCCCCCTCCGGTAACCCCAATTACCTGGACCAGGTCCAGTCGCCATCCAGTTTCCATACTGTGGCGCTCATATGAATGGCGTCATGACATCATTGCGCACAACGCTGCGGCCCTTCCCTGTGTCCTGCCTCTGAGTTATATGGGCTGTTTGGAGGAGTGATCGAGGAGGGTTGAAGAGGGGAGGGAGGGAGAGATATCAGTGTAATGGCCCCCCAAGATTCTGTTGCCAGCCCTGCCCAAAGGTCTCCATTAGTCCAGTTCCTTAACAAAATGATTGTGCACACAGGTAAATATTAAAGCTGGCCAGTGCTCTGCGCAGACCGAGGAACCACCAGCTGCCCACCACATCCCTGTCCAAATAATACTGAGCTGATCACAGTAACATGTAATGCAATCTGTGCCAGTTCTGCCATGTGTGATAGATTGGCATAAAACTAATAAAATGCAATGCGTTGAATACATAGTCATAATATAAGGGGGGTTCTTGAACATCCTTCAAGAACAGTCTCAAGGGGCTCGCTGTGCCACATCACAAATGATGTAACAAGTAAACTCCCATCACTGAGGCACCCTCGGTTCTAGCAACAACGCTGGCAGATAAATAGCAGGAACATGGACTGTAACATTCTCTATTGTAATATACATGTCAGCATATGTCTTCTGTCTTCTATCTGACAGCTGTTCCGCAGATGTGGCAATTAGCAAACCTTATGGCCGCGCTGTTAGGATTAATACACACTTCCAGCATAACTTGTGAGAGCTTTTTTCCCCTTTTTTTCTTCACGTTCCTACAGTTGTATCGAACACTACTTTAAAGTCTCGTTTGTGATTTTTAAAAAAAAATTTATTTAATCTTTTTGTCTCATGGAAGATTTCGAGGAACCACCAACTTACAGAAGAACAATATTAATTGAGCTGTGTAGCAGATACTTCAATTAAAAGGGCTAATGGACATTTACAGAATAAAATGATTTTTTTTTATCATGCTGAAATCCAATGAACAGTTTTCAATTAGGTTTGCGCATATAAAGCGGCAATGGATAGATATTTTGCCTTGATGTTAGATCCATTGAAAAAGATGAGAGTAGCTTTGCCTTTTCATTACAGAAGAGAAAAGGCATATATATATATAACGACGCATATTTAAATTATGAATCAGGTCAGTATGTGCCAACTGAAAGTAATATCAATTAAGGCTGCACTGGATTCATGCACAAGGCATCCTAATATTTAATGACAAAAGTAAGACTGTTAATCTCACTAACGAACAAAGGGATAATTTAATGTGGTAAGAAATCAAAGTATGATGTCACAAAAACAGTCGCTCATAGCTTTCTTTCCTTTCCATTTTTTTCATGACCGCTAATATCATAATTAATAGACTTAAAATTATTTTTTTCTGGGTTCAGGGCTTTCAGAAAAGCATTTATTGCTGACATAAAATATAAACTTAGAGAGAGTGGGTTTGACTGAGGCAGACTGAGGGTCTGCAAGGCCCTTGTTCTGCCTTAACAATAATAATTCAGCCTTGTATGCTGTGTCTGATAATGCTCAATTAATGCCAGTTCAAGTTATATAAATCATGCTAATAGTGAGATTGACTGTACATCAGTGGAAATCAGGACTGAACGTGTGCCAGAAATGTGTCACTTCATAAAAAATACTGAGAGAAAGAAAATACCATATAAGTTCATCCACATTGCAGTACTAACTATATACTGTACTAGGGGTGAAGGAATAAATACCCCAGTTACTATATAAAGTAACACTACATTCTAAATATTATTTTACTATTGGATTTTTTGATATCTCATGAAAATTAGTAATTTGTGGATCTCCTATATTTAAACATTGTTTATTAGAAAGAATGACCCTGAAATTAGAGCCATCAATTATTTAGGGTTTGTACTTTTTGGGCATACCTACCGGCTTTCCTTGCATCCGGAGAAGAGATGCTGCTGTCAGCTTTGGAGGGTGGGGCCAAACTGTAGCCGTCATTAGGCGATTCCATCATTCCTTCACCAGGAAGTGGTGGGATGCAGGAGATTTGTCTACTTTTTCGGTGGGTGTGGGGGCTATCCGAGAAATTGGGAGCCTCCGGCAACTTCTAGGATAGTAGGCAAGTATGTTTTTGGGGGTATATCAAACATCTATTATATTATTTTGAGGGGTCTGTAGAAGCTCTGGAAATAAACAAATCTATCTTGATAAACCCTGGAACTACTGTAAAAAGTTCCTATTATCCTGAGCTGGAGGACACATACCCTGTTTAAACATTTTGATACTCTATTGGTGCCAGTCAGAAACACTACTTAGCATTTGGAGCTCTGTCTAATCCGGACCCACTCTTCTGGATCTAAGATCTCCTCGCATCTGTTTCCCAATTCAATTTATGATGGTGTTTCGAGATTTGGCTGTTTGAGACAAGGAGATGATATATGGAAGATATCAGTCATTTGGAAGAAACTCGGGAGCTACAAAGTGTTTCTACTAAGTAACAAAAAAATTAAACCTGGTGCTAAGGTCCAACAATTATAATCAACTATTTCACCTGCTGCTACCAATAAGGGAATGACCAGGTGTTTTAATATCAATCGTGAAATGTGTAAAACACAATACATAAAATACAATATTACATATAGACTGGCCAGTCTACATATAAAACAATGCACAATACAACAATATTTTAAAAGACAAATAACCAGTATATTTCTCTTATATTGCCACTGGTAGCACAGAAAAAGTATTATATAAATGTAAAAGCTACTTATAGAACATGCTTCCAAAAAGTAAATATTTGTTAGAATCACAGTCACTGTGTATTAGTAATATGAAATCCAAGCTCGTCAGATGTTAGACAGAGCGGTAGCTGTTTATGTTAGTAATATATTCCAAGCGCTCAGCGATATTAGCAGTCGCAGCAGTCACTTCTATTAGCAATATATATTTTTCCACTTGACAGAATTCACAGTATTCATATGATTAGTAGGTATTAGTATGCTTCATAGTTACCTTCTTTGATGTTATTCCTGGCTAGGAAATGATTAGTCTCATTTAATGGATTCCATATGTAGGTAGATCCAGCAGCTTCTTACTCCTTTTCCCTTATTAGGGCAACACATCCTCGCTCGTTTGGTAGAAAACGAAGGGGAGAAAGCCGCTGATAATGGTTGTCAGGCAGGGAAACGCGTTAAGGAACTTATTTTGTTACTCCAGCTGGTATCCTGACTCTGCAATTGGGACACACCATTAAGACTGGTAAATCTTTACACCAGAGAGGCTGCATATTTGGAAAATATTAACAGGCAGGAGGTAAATCATTTTCTACCAAACGCTCGTGCCAGGGGTGTTTCTAGAGGGGAGGGGGCCGGTATGCAGTCTCCCTCACGGGTTCCATCCTCTCAGTCCAGCGGCCAGCAGTGCACTGAGCGCAGCGCAGCCAGAGCCGCACTGATAGACTCTGGGCACTAGAGTGTGCTCAGTCTATAGCACATGCGCAGGTTACCAGGAAAAAGGGCGCGGTGGCCATTTTCCCTGTACTGAACATGCGCAAAACGATGGGAAAATGGCCGCGGTGGCCATTTTCCAGAAGTTTTTACAGCGCTGACACCGGCGCCGATGTGGGACTCCGGAGAGGTAAGTATAATATGGGTGCAAGGTGTGCGGTGCGGACTCCCTCTGGATCCAGGGGCCGTGTGCACCACACACCCTGGACCCATTATAAATACTCCCCTGGATCATGGATTGATTATTATGGATGCAACGGTCTAATGCAATGATCAAATCTCTTAGGATAGTAAGTTGTTTAGTCACTAGAGGCCTATGGCTGGGATCTATCCAGAGGAGAGAGGCTGTAGAATGAAAATCTATTATGTCTGCCTTAAGATCGGTCCAGACCCTGTGTCTACAATCAGAGTGCCACACTATGCCACACTATGCACTGTGAGAGACAGGTTGCATTGTAATATTTAGGGCTCTATTTACTACAATCTGCATTTCGAATACAGATTGTAATGTGATATTACCGACTGAATTCGGCAGGCAATATCACAGGGATTTACAAAAAGCTTGCGATAAAGCTCTGTCCCTGCGAATCCCCTCCGCACACTTGTCATGGTATTTTTTGTGAAAATACCGTGATAAGTGCCCACGCATGCGCTGACCGCCGTTAAGCCCCACCCCGTCACTATGCCCCACCCCCGATCGCGCCCTCCCCCACGACCCCACCTCACTTAATTACACTTACCTGCAGTGATCGGGGCTCCGGTGATGTCCTCCATGGCTCTGGTCAGCTGACATCCCATCCTGCACTGGGACCTGGTCACCTGAGACCAGCTGACCGGAGGGGAGACATCACCGGAGCCCCGATCTCTGGTACCTGGACTCAGGTAAGTTATTTTATTTGTTACAGTGTATCAGCATGTGGTCTGTTTAGACCACACAGCTGATCACTGGGGCCGGCTCCGGGCTCTGCTCTGCCCGTTAGAGCAGAGCAGGAGTCCGGTAACGGGGGGTGACCCTGGATAACGCCACCTCCAGGTGGCGTTATTATCACAGGGCTTTCCCTGGTATTTTTTTCACTAATTATTAGTATCTACCAGGCAGATCGCATTTCCCTTTACAATGATGGGAAATGCGATCTGATTACTAAAAATAAGTGATACTTAGGGGTTGGAGTAGAATTTTACGAATTCTACTCCAATTGCCCTTTAGTAACTTTCACACCCTTTTTCAATTTATTTTAGTAAAAATAATGATAATAAATAGAGCCCTTAGTGAGGTCTGGGACCCACAGTCCACCCTCACTAGGAGTCTCCCCTGAAGATTTTTATTTTCAGTAATGCATGTTATGCACACCTCTCAGCAACATCATTGCAGCTTGGTGCAATGACTAGATTGCAGTGCGTTCTCCTCCACCACTCCCCACTGGTAGTAATTAACAGTGGGGATCTAGTCAGTTTTTTGCTTACCAGAAACATTGCAGCGATGAGGACAAGTCAGATCTTTAGCACTGAAGGTGATTAATGATGAAACTAACAGGCCTGAGTCCTGTCACATACAGAATGTTTTGTATGCAGGCAGGCCTTGGGGACTAAGCTACAAGACTAGTTTAGCATGTCATCTATAGTTTATGGCGAGCCCAGGCGCTGTGCCTACAGAGGACAATAGTTGCGGAACTCTTCAAAAACGTTATGTTATCAGGTTTGGCAGACCTGCAACAGGGCACTAGTGCACTTTGTAGGTCTGCCAAACGTCATAGCCTTGCGCCACAGGGGGTGGGTGGGCGGTAGTCACTTCACCGGGTAACTAGAGCGCTGCTCAGACCAAGCGGTAGTACAGATCCTATGGCACTCTGGGAGATGTCACGACATATGTCTCTACACCAGGCTTGCCTACCCTCCCGATGTCGCCGGGAGCCTCCCGATTTTCAGATGCCGCTCCCGACCCCCCGGAAAGGCAGGCAAGCCTCCCGACATTCCCCCAGAATACACTGGAAATCCCCACAGTGGGGGGGCAGGTGACGCGATTTGCGCTGAATCGCATCATTGTGGCCCCGCCCCCTGCTTCACAGCATCGAAAAATAACGGCATTGTAAAGAGGGGGTGGTGCACGATGACGTGATTGTGCAGGCCCCACCCCTGACTCCGCCCCCAACATGTCACAGATATTCGGACACGCCCCCCCGCTGTTAGCCGACAATCAACTCCCTCCCGGAAGGAGGAAGCTGATTGTCGGCAAGTATGCTCCACACAGTGCGGGAACCAGGAAGACGGAGCAGGGCACAAGGTGAGTATGACCGACTCCACCCCCAGGGCATCCCGCCCCCTGTAACAACGGCACCGACCCAGGGCCGGATTGAGGGTCACATGGGCCTGGAGCTTAAAATGATCAAGGGCCTATTATGAGAAGCAGAGGAGGTGTAACCATTACTGTGTGGGTGTGACCAGTGCCATGTGGGTGTGTACACACCCTACACTCCCAGCCGCAATGTCTCCCCAAATATGTAAAAGAAAAAAAAAGATTAATTTTGTGAGGGAACTAGAAATTTCTTTTACTACTTATGATTTATGGCTGACCTTGTGGACAGCAGATGGCCAGTCAACATCATGCTGTCATGATGATGGGCCTATTTTCATGTGAAGGCCTGGAGCTGTAGCTCCATCCGCCCCATTGTTAATCTGGCCCTGCACCGACCACACTCCTTACTGCCCAGGGGTGGGGTATGGGCGGTCAACACTCATTACAGATGTGTTTTCATTCACTGTTGCTCAAGTGGCATCAAATAGCCCCTCTCGACATGCCAAGTGCTGGGTGAACCGAGCATCTTTCTAGCTCAAAATGTGCATCAATAAAACAACTGCACGTGACAACACTATCATTGCTAGCTTGCACTGGTCGATTTGATGTGTGACATTTGTATATCTGTGTTCGACTGAGTCTGAATCTGTATAAGAAGAGCTCTGATTCCAGCGGCCGTCGCTCTTTCTCACACCAAGTTCCGTTGTGCTTCATCTGTGACTTTTTATGTGTTTAAAACTAATTCATGTTCTGTTAAAGTCGTAGTCAGGGTCTTTAGTACAGTTTGAGTAGTGTTTCACTGCGTCTGCAAAGCGAATAAGAAGCAAAATTGCCCAGATCTCCAGCATCCTGCCCACTTCCTAGTGAAGAAGATAATTTTGGGAATTTCTGGTAGTAGGGAGAGGGTGGGGCTAAAATTATGCAAAGTGCATCTTTCTAGCTCCGCCCCTATCCATAGACCCATGATTCACAGTACTTTGCCGTGACGGAGCCTAATGATGTGAGGGTCAGGCCCCAACCCCTAAAGTGGTTTGCTGCATCATCCTTTCCAGACTTCTCCTGGAGTGGAGTGCTCCACCAGCTCTTCCTCAGTGCTCAACCTACTTTGGGATATCTGCTTTCTGGTACCCCCTGAGAGCAGCACTGTTGTCAGTGATGGGCTGGGCCAGGGGGCAGGGTGCTAACTGTCCTCTGGGCTGGTTCTCACTGGTGAGGTCCCTACAGTGGCCAGCAGCTGCCTTCCCTCTCCCATGCCCGCTGCTGCCGCGATTGGAGCTCAGCTCGATCGAGCAGCTCTAGTCTACAGCTACTGTGCAGTGCGGATGCGCAGAAGTCTTAAAGTAAAAAAAAAAGGCAGATGATGGAGCTGCTGCGCATGCCCAGCCACAGCAGCTCCTCCCAGAAGCCTTTGCGGAGCCTGTCAGTCTCCACTAATGGCTCAGTTTCCAGCCCCTCTGTGGCTCGACCCTGCCTCCAGCAGGACAAACTTTGTGTGCTGCAACAACAGGCAGCTGAGGCAGCTGCATGGTGATGCCGAGCCTGCTACAGTCTCAGCAGGTAAGTATTGGGGAGGAGGGAGGTCGGAGCTGAGGACACAGGGCTGGGGGGTAGGTTGGAGCTGAGGACACAGGACTGGAGGGGATGTTGGAGCTGAGACCACAAAGCTGTGGGGGAGGTTTTAGCTGAGGACGCAGGGCTGAGGAAAGGTTGGAGCTGAGGACACAGGGCTGGGAGTTGAAGCTGATGACATAGGGAAAGGGGGGGTTGGAGCTGATGACACAGCTGGGGCTAGGGTGACACAGGGGCTGGAAAATGAGGCATGTGGCAGAGAGATGCACTGGGACTGAGAGACACGCACTTGATCTGGGGGACTGGGGCTGAGACGCACACTGGGTCTGGTGGAATGGGGCTGAGAGATGCACGCTGCGCATGTGCAGTACTGTGCATGTGCAGTATGGGTCCTGCGTATATGTACACAGAGCCGCAGCAGACTGTCAGTGATTGACAGTCTCCTGCCATTTGGGGGTGACTGGTTTCTATTAGTTTTTCTGTTTCTCATTTTGATAACTTTTTTTTATACAATAAACAGTATACCTTTCTTTTTCATATTAATGTACATTTAATAACATTCTGTTTTTGTGTTCTTAAATAATTCACATTGCAGATAAGTTAAGTTATTTCTAACACTATATTTAAGGCAGAGAACTATGATTACATATTGGTTGAGATTGCATTTTGAGATAAATCCAGGAGTAACTTAGTGTCCACTTTGGAACCAAATCATAGTGAAATCTCCACCAGCTCTTCCTCAGTGCTCAACCTACTTTGGGATATCTGCTTTCCGGTACCCCCTGAAAGCAGCACTGTTGTCAGTGATGGGCTGGCCCGAGGGGCAGGGTGCCAACTGTCCTCTGAGCTGGTTCTCACTGGTGCGGTCCCTACAGTGGTCAGCGGCTGCCTTCCCTCTCCCATGCCCACTGCTGCCATGATTGGAGCTCAGCTCCGATCGAGCAGCTCTAGTCTACAGCTTCTGTGCAGTGCGGAATGCGCAGAAGCCTTAAAGTAAAAAAAAAAAGGCAGATGATGGAGCTGCTGTGCATGCCCAGCCGCAGCAGCTCCTCCCAGAAGCCTTTGCGGAGCCTGTCAGTCTCCACTAATGGCTCAGTTTCCAGCCCCTCTGTGGCTCGACCCTGCCTCCAGCAGGACAAACTTTGTGTGCTGCAACAACAGGCAGCTGAGGCAGCTGCATGGTGATGCCAAGCCTGCTACAGTCTCAGCAGGTAAGTATTGGGGAGGAGGGTTGGAGCTGAGGACACAGGGCTGGAGGGGAGGTTGGAGCTGAGGACACAGGGCTGGGAGTTGAAGCTGATGACATAGGGAAAGGGGGGGTTGGAGCTGATGACATAGCTGGGGCTAGGGTGACACAGGGGCTGGAAAATGAGGCATGTGGCAGAGAGATGCACTGGGACTGAGAGACACGCACTGGATCTGGGGGACTGGGGTTGAGACACACACTGGGTCTGGTGGAATGGGGCTGAGAGACGCACGCTGCGCATGTGCAGTACTGTGCATGTGCAGTACGGGTCCTGCAAATATGTATGCAGAGCCGCAGCAGACTGTCAGTGATTGACAGTCTCCTGCCATTTGGGGGTGACTGGTTTCTATTAGTTTTTCTGTTTCTCATTTTGATAACTTTTTTTATACAATAAACAGTATACCTTTCTTTTTCATATTAAAGTACATTTAATAACATTCTGTTTTTGTGTTCTTAAATAATTCACATTGCAGATAAGTTAAGTTATTTCTAACACTATATTTAAGGCAGAGAACTATGATTACATATTGGTTGAGATTGCATTTTGAGATGAATCCAGGAGTAACTTAGTGTCCACTTTGGAACCAAATCATAGTGATGATAGACCTGGATAGTTAATAATGAGTGTAAAGGCATGTATAAATACATGCCTTACTTAAATGTCTGATAGATGGTCACAGTACTGTAAATGTCTAATAGAGGGTCACAGTACTGTATATGTAATTAATGCCTCTTAACATATATTTTATAATATAAAAGGAGAATATTCGATAGTATATGACAGTCATGTGGATGTACAGTTTGAGAGAAATAATGGAAATACAGAATAAGAATATCATGTTTGAGGTTTACTTTCACTGTCACTTAATTAATAGCATATTTGCATTGTAGCAGTGCATAACTGAAAACAGTGGTATTTAGAGCCAGTTCATGAAGATTAGACAAAATATGTAAAAAATATATATATATATATTTCTGCCAATACAGGCCATTATTTTACCCCATAAATGAGGGATGTATATAGAGTTTAAAATCATTTTCTATTTAAACACGATAGTTAACAACCTAATTACTGCGTCAATTTATACCCCTTAGGAACTCTTACCAAAATATTCATTAAGAAATTAAGAAGACAAAAATATATAACAATATAAAAAAAAGCCTTATACACAAAAAATATACTCTACTCAGCTTAAAAGCAATGTTATGATCACCTGACCATTTTCTCAGGATGGTGACATGAAATATGAGATGTGCACCAACCCCCCATGTTTTGGTTTTGGTTTTGGATCCGGATTCATCCTCGTGTTTTGGTTTTTGTTTTGCAAAACCACCCTCACGTGTTTTGGTTTTGGTTTGGTTTGGTTCTAAAAAAAACAGCTATAATTATTAGGGGTGTGCACCGGCCACTTTTCGTGTTTTGGTTTTGGATCTGGATCTTTCTTCGTGTTTTGGATCTGGATTGGTTTTGCCAAAACCACCCTTCCGTGTTTTGGGTTCTGGGTTTTGTGTTTTGGATCTGTATTTTTTTTAAAAAAAGCATAAAAACAGCTAAAATCACAGAATTTGTTGGTTTCTCTGCTCCTATGCTATTATTAACCTCAATAACCTTAATTTCCACTCATTTCCAGTCTATTCTGACCACCTCACACCTCACAATAGTGTTTTTATGTCCAAAAGGTTGCACCGAGGTAGCTGGATGACTATGCTAAGCGACACGAGTGGGCAGCACAAACACGTGACCCATCTAGGAGTGACACTGCAGTGGCAGACAGGATGGCAGTTAGAAAAACTAGGCCCCAAACTGTAAATAATGCAAAGAAAAAAAAGAAATGCAAGATGGAATTGTCCTTGGGCCCTCCCACCCACCCTTATGTTGTATAAACAGGACATGCACACTTTAACAAATCAATCATTTCAGCGCCAGGGTCTGCCACACAACTGTGGCTGAAATGATTGGTTCGTTTGGGCCCCCACAAAACAAGCTGGCAATTAATGTGTCCCTGCACAAACTGGCTCTACGGAGGCAAGATGTCATCCTCATCCTCCTCATCCACCGATTCCTCACCCTCTTCAGTGTGTACATCCTCATCCTCACAAAGTATTAACTCGTCCCCACTTGAATCCACCACCACAGGTCCCTCTGTACCTTCTGGAGGCTGGTCTCCCTGGAAGAGCTAATAATTCATTTTGATGAACATCATCTTCTCCACATTCTGTGGAAGCAACCTCCTACGCCTTTCGCTGACAAGGTTCCCGGCTGCACTAAACACTCTTTCGGAGTACACACTGGAGGGGGGGCAACTCAGGTAAAATAGAGCCAGCTTGTACAGGGGCCTCCAAATTGCCTCTTTTTCCTGCCAGTACAGGTATGGACTGTCTGACATGCCTACTTGGATGCTGTCACCGATGTAATCCTCCACCATTCTGTCAATGGTGACAGTATCATATGCAGTGACAGTAGACATGTCAGAAATTGTTGCCAGGTCCTTCAGTCCGGACCAGATGTCCAAACTTGGTCCTGCCTGCCCTGCATCACCGCCAGCGGGTTGCTTAGGATACCTAAGTTTTTTCCTGGCAGCCCCAGTTGCGGGAGAAAATGAAGAAGGAGCCGTTGACGTGTCACGTTCCGCTTCAGCTGACAGTGTGTTCACCAGCAGGTCTTTGCACCTCTGCAGGCTTGTGTCGGCCGGAAAGAGAGACACCACATAGGCTTTAAACCTAGGATCAAGCACGGTGGCCAAAATGTAGTGGTCTGATTTCAACAGATTGACCACCCTGGAATCCTGGCAAAGCGAATGAAGGGCTTCATCCACAAGTCCCACATGCCGAGCGGAATCGCTCCGTCTTAGCTCCTCCTTCACTTTCTCCAGCTGCTTCTGCAAAAGCCTGATGAGGGGAATGACCTGACTCAAGCTGGCAGTGTCTGAACTGACTTCACGTGTGGCAAGTTCGAAGGGCTGGAGAACCTTGCACAACACGGAAATCATTCTCCACTGCGCTTGAGTCAGGTGCATACCCCCTCCTTTGCCTATGTCATAGGTGGATGTATAGGCTTGTATGGCCTTTTGCTGCTCCTCCATCCTCTGAAGCATATAGAGGGTTGAGTTCCACCGCGTCACAACCTCTTGCTTCAGGTGATGGCGGGGCAGGTTCAAGAGTGTTTGCTGGCGCTCCAGTCTTCGGCACACAGTCGCTGAATGGCGAAAGTGGCCAGAAATTTTTTGGGCCACCCAAAGCGTCTCCTGCACGCCCCTGTCGCTTTTCAGAAAATTCTGCACCACCAAGTTTATTGTGTGAGCAAAACATGGGACGTGCTGGAATTTTCCCAGATGTAATGCCCGCACAATATTGGTGGCGTTGTCAGATATCACAAATCCCCAGGAGAGTCTAAGTGGGGTAAGCCACTGGGCGATGATTTCCCTCAGTTTCTCTAAGAGGTTGTCGGCGGTGTGCCTCTTACTGAAACCGGTGATACACAGCGTAGCCTGCCTTGTAACGAGCTGGCGTTTCTGAGATGCTGCTACTGGTGACGCTGCTGCTGTTGCTGCGTAAGGTGATACATCTACCCAGTGGGCTGTCACAGTCATATAGTCCTTAGTCTGCCCTGTTCCACTTGTCCACATGTCCGTGGTTAAGTGGACATTGTGTACAACGGCATTTTTCAGGACACTGAGGACACTTTTTCTGACGTTTCTGTACAGTCTCGGTATCGCCTGCCTAGTGAAGTGGAATCTAGACGGGATTTGGAACCGGGGACACACTACCTCCATCAATTGTCTAAATCCCACTGCACTAATGGCGGATACCGGACGCACGTCTAACACCAACATAGCAGTCAAGGCCTCAGTTATACGTTTTGCTTCAGGATGACTGCTGTCGTACTTCATCCTCCTCGCTAAGGACTGTTGGAGGGTCAATTGTTTAGTAAAAGTAGTGGTGTTCCTACTTCCTCTCTGGGATGATGAACGACTCCCAGCAGCAGCAACAGCAGCAGCGGCAGCAGTAGGCGTAGCAATGCAGGATCCTCCAGAGGAATCCCGGATAGGAGAGTCAGTCATGCCAGTGACATGGCCTGCAGGACTACTTCCGATCCTGACTAAGGAGGAAATTGACGAGGAGGGAGTTGACGGTGTGGTTTGCAGGCGCTTGGATACAACAGGACAACGGGATTTAGGTGTCCCTGGACTGCTTACGGTCTTAGCCAAAGTTTCTGAACTTGACAGTAACTTTTTATGAACGCGCTGCAGGTGCCGTATAAGGGAGGATGTTCCTAGGTGGTTGACGTCCCTACCCCTACTTATTTCACCTTTACATATGGTACATATGGCAAGACAGTTGTTGTCCGGATTTGGATAGAAATATTGCCAGACCAAAGAGGTGGAATATTTGGTCTTCTGCCCAGGCATGACCGTGATGGGCTTTTTCTTCCCACGGACAACAACTGTCTCCCCCGGAGCCTGATTTAAACAAACCACATCACCATCAGAATCCTCCTCGCCAACTTCCTCCTCAGCGCCAGCTACACCAGTATCCTCATCCTGTTGTACTTCAACAGTGACATCTTCAATTTGCATATCAGCAAGTGGACTGTGGGTGCTCCTTTCAGCACTTGCAGGGGGCGTGCAAATGGTGGAAAGAGCCACCTCTTCCCATCCAGTGCTGGGAAGGTCAGGCATCGCAACCACCACCACACTTGGACTCTCCTTGGGGATTTGTGATATCTTCTTAGAAAGCACAGTTCTTCGCTGTGCTTTTGCCAGCTTAACTCTTTTGATTTTTTTAGTGGGAGGAGGGCTTCCATCGTCATGTGAAGCTGAACCACTAGTCATGAACATACTAGGGATCGACCTTAGCCGTTCCTTGCCACTCTGTGTCGTAAATGGCATATTGGCAAGTTTACGTTTCTCTTCAGCTGATTTAAATGTCTTTTTCAAGGTCATTTTCCTGAACTTTGCCATTTGGGATTGTATGTGCCCTCTACTATGACATTGGGCATCGGCCTTGGCAGACGACGTTGATGGCATGTTATCGTCCATGTCATGACTAGTGGCAGCAGCTTCAGCACTAGGAGGAAGTGGTTCTTGATCTTTCTCTATTTTATTTTTATCGGAGAAAGTTTGGTCCTCCATTTATGTTATATCGATTTGATATATACGTGCGGCTAAACACAGAAAATTATTTTTTTTTTGGTTTGGACTGGAGTGTACTTTCGGGGGTTACAGCACCCTTAACGGTCAAGCCAGCCGGCCCTTTACTTATGACACAGGCGCACGCTTGGCACTACTTTGTTGATGCACGTGCGGCTACTGCGCACACAATTCACAAACACAGAAAATAATTTTTTTTTGGTTTGGACTGGAGTGTACTTTCGGGGGTTACAGCACCCTTTAACGGTCAAGCCAGCCGGCCCTTTACTTATGACACAGGCGCACGCTTGGCACTACTTTGTTGATGCACGTGCGGCTACTGCGCACACAATTCACAAACACAGAAAATAATTTTTTTTTTGGTTTGGACTGGAGTGTACTTTCGGGGGTTACAGCACCCTTTAACGGTCAAGCCAGCCGGCCCTTTACTTATGACACAGGCGCACGCTTGGCACTACTTTGTTGATGCACGTGCGGCTACTGCGCACACAATTCACAAACACAGAAAATAATTTTTTTTTGGGTTTGGACTGGAGTGTACTTTCGGGGGTTACAGCACCCTTAACGGTCAAGCCAGCCGGCCCTTTACTTATGACACAGGCGCACGCTTGGCACTACTTTGTTGATGCACGTGCGACTACTGCTCACACAATTCACAAACACAGAAAATAATATTTTTTTTGGTTTGGACTGGAGTGTACTTTCGGGGGTTACAGCACCCTTTAACGGTCAAGCCAGCCGGCCCTTTACTTATGACACAGGCGCACGCTTGGCACTACTTTGTTGATGCACGTGCGGCTACTGCGCACACAATTCACAAACACAGAAAATAATTTTTTTTTTGGTTTGGACTGGAGTGTACTTTGGGGGTTACAGCACCCTTTAACGGTCAAGCCAGCCGGCCCTTTACTTATGACACAGGCGCACGCTTGGCACTACTTTGTTGATGCACGTGCGGCTACTGCGCACACAATTCACAAACACAGAAAATAATTTTTTTTTGGTTTGGACTGGAGTGTACTTTCGGGGGTTACAGCACCCTTTAACGGTCAAGCCAGCCGGCCCTTTACTTATGACACAGGCGCACGCTTGGCACTACTTTGTTGATGCACGTGCGGCTACTGCGCACACAATTCACAAACACAGAAAATAATTTTTTTTTGGTTTGGACTGGAGTGTACTTTCGGGGATTACAGCACCCTTAATGGTCAAGCCAGCCGGCCCTTTACTTATGACACAGGCGCACGCTTGGCACTACTTTGTTGATGCACGTGCGGCTACTGCGCACGACAATTCACAAACACAGAAAATAATTTTTTTTTGGGTTTGGACTGGAGTGTACTTTGGGGGTTACAGCACCCTTTAACGGTCAAGCCAGCTGGCCCTTTACTTATGACACAGGCGCACGCTTGGCACTACTTTGTTGATGCACGTGCGGCTACTGCGCACACAATTCACAAACACAGAAAATAATTTTTTTTTGGTTTGGACTGGAGTGTACTTTCGGGGGTTACAGCACCCTTTAACGGTCAAGCCAGCCGGCCCTTTACTTATGACACAGGCGCACGCTTGGCACTACTTTGTTGATGCACGTGCGGCTACTGCGCACACAATTCACAAACACAGAAAATAATTTTTTTTTTGGTTTGGACTGGAGTGTACTTTGGGGGTTACAGCACCCTTTAACGGTCAAGCCAGCCGGGCCTTTACTTATGACACAGGCGCACGCTTGGCACTACTTTGTTGATGCACGTGCGGCTACTGCGCACACAATTCACAAACACAGAAAATAATTTTTTTTTTGGTTTGGACTGGAGTGTACTTTCGGGGGTTACAGCACCCTTAACGGTCAAGCCAGCTGGCCCTTTACTTATGACACAGGCGCACGCTTGGCACTACTTTGTTGATGCACGTGCAGCTACTGCGCACACAATTCACAAACACAGAAAATAATTTTTTTTTTGGTTTGGACTGGAGTGTACTTTCGGGGGTTACAGCACCCTTAACGGTCAAGCCAGCCGGCCCTTTACTTATGACACAGGCGCACGCTTGGCACTACTTTGTTGATGCACGTGCTGCTACTGCGCACACAATTCACAAACACAGAAAATAATTTTTTTTTTGGTTTGGACTGGAGTGTACTTTCGGGGGTTACAGCACCCTTAACGGTCAAGCCAGCCGGCCCTTTACTTATGACACAGGCGCACGCTTGGCACTACTTTGTTGATGCACGTGCGGCTACTGTGCACACAATTCACAAACACAGAAAATAATTTTTTTTTGGTTTGGATTGGAGTGTACTTTCGGGGGTTACAGCAGCCTTTAACGGTCAAGCCAGCCGGCCCTTTACTTATGACACAGGTGCACGCTTGGCACTACTTTGTTGATGCACGTGCGGCTACTGCGCACACAATTCACAAACACAGAAAATATATTATTTTTTTAGCACTTGGGGGGAGCACCCCTGATGGACAGAGCACCCCCTGGACAACACTACAGCACCCCTTTAGGACTGGGACACTGCACAGGACTTTGGAGTGGACACAGCCCCTATGGAGAACTGACTGCACAACACAGTCCAGCCAGCCCCTATGGACTTTGAAGTAGTGGACACAGCCCCTATTAACAACAGCAGCACAGCACAACACAGCCAGCCCCTATGGACTTTGAAGTAGTGGACAACAGCAGCACTACACTACACTACACTACACAGCCCTAACTCCCACCCTCCCTCTTCACTGTCCACAGCCGAGTGAGAAAATGGCGCCGACGCGGGTACCTTATATAGGATCCAAAACCTGCGAGACTCGGAAGGCGGGATGATGACGTTTTGCCTCGATTTCAGATCCGAGTCAGGCGGGAAAAGTCGAGCCTGATTCGGATCGGACTCGGATCGGGGGGGCTCGGGGGGGGTTTGGATTTCAGAAATCCGAACCCGCTCACCCCTAATAATTATATAATTTTGACCTCTTTACATACAATCCAAAACATGAGTTCGGCTTTTAAATCTGACTTCCGAACCAAACCTCGGTTGGACTCGGTAACCCAAAGTGATTCCGAACTCGGAGACTCGGTTCAAACCCCTAAATTCGGTTGTTGTTGGTTCTCTGGGAACCGAACTGCTGCATCTTTACTGTTAAGCTGAGAATTTTTAACAGTAAGGCCCCCCCATTCACCCCTAGCATGCTATTAGAAGTTGTACAATGCATAAGGCCTGAAGGGGAGATAGTATTATTACAGTTATTGTGGACTGAGGACTATGCAGGAGGCAGTGGTTCCCTGGCTGTTTGCATTACCATGGGAGCATGACTCCTCTCCAGCGGCAGTGGTGGGAACTGTGTGGGAGGCACTGGCATCCACTACAAGTAATGGAGTTACTGCCAGAAATAACCCTCCCGGCGAAGCGCTTATTGCATATGCCTATTTGATGTCACAGGAGTACCGCTGAGATACCTGTTTTGTTATCACCAACAAAACAAAAGCATTAAAAAAAAGGTTTTTTTTATCCATTAATGTTTATTTTTTTTAATATTTGATTTCCCTTGATACTCATAGGTGGCCAGCTGGGAGAATTTTAAAACGATTACCTGGAGGAAAAACATTTTATTCAATGCTACTCAGACCAGAAGTTGCAAACCAGAAGTTTGATTTGTGTTCCATCTGTTGTTCTTGCAGGAATTCCCTCCCAGCTGTCCACCCATATCTACAGGCAACCTAATTATTATCTTACTGTTCCTGTCTTACTGTAAGTGATGCTTGTATAATCAATTTTATGTTACCCCCAGCTACTCTCTCTTATCTACTCAATCAGGTCCGACATGAGTAAATTAACAGCTGAAGCAAAGTATATGACAATACAGCAGACCCCTTTAACGCGCACATTCACTAGGTGATATTAATGAGCGATTGAACGGCAACAACATCGTTATCATTCAACCGCTCATTAATCGTGCACAAATCGTGCACTATAATGTCGGAAACGACCAGCAATGCCCGCTCCCACTGGTCGTTTCTGACATCAATCATAGCCTGAACATGCTGGTATCTGCCGATAACGACAGATTGACCATGTTCAGGGATGATGGAGGGTGCCTACTCTGAATGACATATCGTTCAGTGTAGGCACTGCAGGGGAAGAGGAACGACTGTACGATTACAATGTTGTAATCGTACTGTCGTTCCACTATCTGCTAGTAGATGTGCCCCACTTTTACCTATGATGAGTGTTATATGGAAAATTAATTTTCTTAAAACAGGATTGATGCATTCAGGTTATTTCCATAACAATATTCACACTGTTCTCATCATATATGGCCCAATACCACTTGTATCATGGCAAAAGCTGATGCAGACCTGGGCACAATTACTTTGTTAAAACTATGCAAAAAATTACAGCTTAATATTTAGAAGTTAATTTAGTTAGAGGACGCAATATTGCAACAAAATGTTACACTGCTGGGTTGGAACGATTTAAAATGTGTGTATGGATTTGGCAGGGGTCATGTCATAGCTCAACTCTGAATCACAATGTATAAAAAATCTGCCTAATTTTGGTGTGTTACCAGCAAAAGCTGGCAGTATTTTCTAGGCACAGAAAAAGAATCTTTAAGTGCTCCAACAACCAACCTCACTCAGCGTTGCCAATTCCATAAATGAAACACAAAAAAATCTTAAACCTAGAACAGCGCAATAAGAGGTTAAAATTCATAAACGCTAATGCAATTGAAAAATTAGTTTATTAAAGTAATTAAAAATACAATATCAAAATTTGTGAAGGGGTAAAGAGAACTGAGTTGGTTAAGCAGTCAATAAGAATTCCGAATTATATATTCAGCAGGTAATATAAACAAATTCCAATGAGTCTTTCTTCCAAGAAACATGGTAGATTTACTTGCTAATTGCACTTATATTGCACACATTAAATGACAGTTCTAAATTGGTAATTTTTGCGGACAGTAGTCAATAATGAAGGTTTTAACTAGCATTACAGTTTGGGTACCACTCTCAAATCAGTCCTCCCTAATCTGTATTAGTCCCTGGAATACACAGAGATTGTTTAGGCTTTGTTTACAGACCAGCCACATACTGTATGTTATTCCTGTCACTATAGGACTCATGTGCACTTTTAGGCAGCCTATTTACAGTTATGAGCTGTGACCATTCAGTGTTCACCCTTCTACATCTTTGCTGTTGTAGCTGTAAATTTCAAGAGATGTGTGGGTCCAGTTCTCAGATAACCAACAACAACTGAATTTAGGGGTTCCGAATCCAACCGAATGCGAGTTCAGAATCACTTTGGGGTAACAACAATGTGTACCCAACAAGTGGTTTGCTGGATAAAAAAAAAATCACAGCACTAAATCTTCCTGTTACAGAGTTTGCCGTGTGATAAGCTCTGTTTACTATGCTATATGTTACACTCGGAGAGGGAGCATGTCTACTCAATTGTATTGTGGGGTGTAGTTTGCCTTTGATTTCCAAAAACCTACTAATAAATCTAATTCTAAACACATGCATACATTCAAAGAAGTGTCCTTGGTTGGAAAGATTGAAACATTTTCCCTTTGTGATGTGCTAGTTCCATAAACCTACTAAACCATAATACATTGACAGTTAACTTCATATAATATATGAAAGCCTCCCAAAATGGGTGAGCATTGTCATTCAGCATTATGTGAAATAGAGAATTAAATAATGTGTAATAAAGACTATAAGCCGCCTGTCCTGAGCCATTATTTGCAGTCTAATGGCTGACAATATTCATAGATTTAGCAATACTACCCAAAGGCATGACAGAACTATAAAGTTTTGTTACTCTGATGGAGCATTTTAAGATTATACTGACAAGGATTTCCAGAAGGAAAGATTTATGTTCTAGGTCTTTGCTACAGTTTTTTCTGCTTATCTGGTAGGATAATATTGAACCCCAATAAAAGTATCTGCTATTGTTATAACTAATGCCATTAGCACTGCTTCACAATTTACAAATGCTTCATATGGCAACAATAAGATTGCTCAGATCCTAACTATCGCAGCAATAAGATACAGTATAAAGGATCTCCAGGGCCAGATTATTAATGGGGCGGATGGAGCTCCAGCTCCAGGCCTCCACGTAAAAATAGGCCCATCATCATGACAGCATGATGATCAACAGTGCTGGCCACACGGTCGGCCATAAATCATAAGTATTAAAATTGTATTTATATTTCCCCCACAAAATTATGCAATTTTTATACTTTTTCATGTTTAGGGAAACAAAACGATTGGGGTTGATATTGTAGGGTCTACACACGCCCACATAGGACTTGGCACACCCACACAGCGCTGTTCTCCACATTGATCCTCTCTATCTATTGGAGCAATAAAAGATAGGGGAACAGTGGTGTAACGAGGGGGTGCGAGTGGGGCATGTGCCCTGGGCACCATGACAGGTTCGACAGAGAGGGGCGCCGCAGGCCAGGGCTATGTACAGTGTGGAGATGTGCTCCACACTGTAGCAGCCATTGCTGGGATCCCAGCAGGACATGTCAGTGGCCAATGCTGGGACAGTATGTCTGTTCCCAGTGCCAGTCTGAATTTGGCACTGGCCGCAAGCCAATCACGGCTCACGGACCAGTAGCCAATAGAATGCAGCTACGGCAAGCCAAACGTGGCTCACCACGTCATGGCTGGCCCTGTCCGCAGCATCTGACTTCAGATACTGCTGGCAGAAGAGCCAATGGTGTCGGGCAAAGAAGAATGCGGCTGAGGCCTGGAGAGTGCTGCAGTGGTGGGAAAGTAAAAGAGCCAATAAAGCTCCCCACTGCAGCCTCCCCCACCAGACAGGCAGGTCCCCTATGAGGCCTTCCCATCATTAACCCTCCCTAGACCTCCAGGTTGTTGGCCCTTTGGGGTAATCAGGCCTTAGGCCTGTGGCACTGATAGGCAGGCATTAGGCCCATGCTTTTAAGGCTGCAAGTGATGCTGTGCAATAGGCTCAGGTCACATAAATTGGGATGGTCGCCATTTTTCAACTTGCCCTGAGCGCAAAAAACTCCTAGTTACGCCCCTGTAGTGGAGACTCCTAGCTTCACAGTAATCTTATCCTTCATATTGCAGCAATAAAAGAGAGGAGCCACTTCACAGTGATCCTGTCGAAGAAGAGATTAAGGACCTCACCCTTTCCACAATGAGCTTCATATTGCAACAAAAAAAGGTAAACCCCTCTACTCCATGGTAATCCAGTCCTGCACTGTATAGCAATGAGAGTTCAATGAACTGTAAATTTTTATTTTTTGTATGGAAATCACCTGATTAGGAGGCTTTTACACTTTAGCCAGATTTACTTTTCAGTACATGCAACAAGTGGTATCAAACCAAATAAACTAAAATGTACAAAACATATTGCACAATGTAATAGTAACCAATCAGTTTCTACCTGTCATTTTATATAATGTAGTTAATAAATGCTACCTTGAAGGTGATTGGTTGCTATGGGCAACTTTTCCACTTGTTCACTTCTGTACTGTACATCTTCCCCAATTAGATATGTAGGCTTCAGGTGGTGACTGGGTGCTACAAATGTAGGTAAATGTGCAGTGATTACAAGCTTTCCAATATCCTGCTTTATCCAGAAAAAGATGAGCTATTCTTGAATATTCCACTCTTTTCTGAGGTATATGTCCCTTATGTGTGGGGAACAAAGAATGGCAGAACTACTGTACAGTGACTGAGTGCATAGGTCTGTGCGTTACAGGACCCTACGGCAATTGGGGCCCAGGAGATTAGAGAGGCACTACCACTAGATGAACAGGGAAGTTGTCTAGGGCACATATGGTAATTGGGGGGGGGGGGTGAGGGATGAAACACTGGAAGAAAGGAGATTGGTAACTTCTTACATTTGAAGCTACTTTATGCTGCTCCTCAATGTTTGTGTTAAGCTGGCAGCATGGTGCTTGGCTATTATGTCCCAGCCAAGTACCACACTCTCGAACTGAGGAATAGAAGATGCCACATCTTCCTTTGCTTGCTAAGACAGAGGTTCCCAAACTCGATCCTCAAGACACCCTAATGGTCCAGCGGGTGGCTTAATTAGTACCTTAGTCTTTAGATTTAACTATCTGTGCTCAACCATGAATATCCTTAAAACCTGGACCGTTGGGAGTGTTTTGAACACTGAATTTGGGAACCTCTGTGCTAAGATAATAAATGTGTGTGTGTGTATGCATGTGTGTGTAAGGGGGTAGGGCGCAACCTAAATTTAGCTGTTGGCACTGGTGATGCACTGTTCCACCCCGGCTTGTACCTCCCTGTTGTCCTTCTCAGCTGGTATAAAAGCGAACAGATACATAGTCTGCTCTTTAATTACAATTCTTTCCACAGGTCCCCCAATTTCTCTTCTCTGGCTTGTTTTTAAAATGGCTCCTTCTTTGCATCTGCTGTCTTGTGGCCTAAAATGTCTTTGTATTCCCTTTATTATTCTCTCTAAACTTTCTTTGGTGCCTCCTGTCTGTCATTGTTTCCACTGTGTCATCAAAAACTAGCTCAGCCAGCCTGCCAATTAGCCTTTATCTGCCGGCACATTCATCAGAATCTTGAAGGGTGATTCTGAGTGACGGCACTTTAAAGCTGTGTTTGAAATGCAGCTGGGTACCCATACAGTGAGAATATCACTCATGTACAGGAAAGCATAGATTCTGTATTTTACCTAGTATACAGCAATTTAGATGCAAACAAAGTGACATTACTCCCAATGATCAGAATGCAATGTTTTATGCTAAGGGGTCTATTCATTATCACTTTATTTCTACAAAAGTGTGTGAAAATTAGCATTTTTACCTGCTTTTTTAGAAATTAAGTGTCTGGGCCATTCATCAAAAAGGTAAAGCAGGAGATTTCACAGATATCTCCTGCTTACCTTTCACTTTCGATATGGCCCGCTGTCCCCATACACTAGTATGGAGACAGAAATTCATCTAGCCCCGAAAAAACAATATTTCGGAGCTTGACTGCAGGAGCATTCACCATCTTTAGATGGCATTTGCTCCCGCTCATGGAGCATGCCACTCTTTCCCTATGGGAAGGAGTCCTGGGTTGCAAAGAGGGATCCTTTCGGATTCCTCCGCCCCTGTCTGGATCCTTCCGCCAGACGTCGGGGCTTTGAGCTCCTGCATGAACCTGTTGACTCGGCAGTGCTAAGTTTCACTACTCTGAAAGGAGCAGTGAAAGCCGTTCGGGGAGACAGCTGATTTTCGGCTCAGCTGTCTCCGCACCGTAGCAATGATGAATTGTTCCGGCGCTCGCGGCGAGTTAGTATGTTAATTATCGGGGTCCACTGATAATTAACATAATGAATAAACCCCTAAATCTGTGAATGTCCAGTTGATTATATTGTAGGTTGTCCATCATATGGGTATACTGTATTTTATTTTAAAGGTGCAAATGTATTACTTTATTTACATGCAGTAAACAAATATGCAGCCTGACAGTTCATCTATCACATGGTATTTTTATTTATTATTTTATTAACAGTTTCTTATATAGCGCAGCATATTCCGTTGCGCTTTACAATTGGAATCATTAATAGAACAAAACTGGGTAATAACAGACAGATATACAGGTAGGAAGGCCCTGTTCGCAAGCGTACAATCTATATTCAGTCAGTTTGCGGTCAATTACTATATCTACATTCAGAACGTCGACAGTGAAGATGTCATCATAAGTGTTAGGTTTAAGGGATAGGCCTTCAAAATTATTTGTCGACATTGTGCCCATGTCGACATTTCATCAGTGTCGACATGCTGTACATCGACATGGTGATCGTCGACATGCTGAACATGTCAATATGTTATCTATCGACATTATGAGCATGTCGACATTTTCATGTCAACAATATGAATGTCTACATGGTTACTGTCAACCAAATATAGCGAACTCTGGGCCTATTGCGATAGCAGCTGCGATTACACACGCAGACCCACTGCGAAAATATGCTAATGTTTGCAAACGCAGTGCCATCGCAGCCCAATATATGGATGCCCACTTCCCCTTACTCACATCCATAATACTCAAATCATCTGTAACATCGAGTACAATCTGAGCCTCACGCACAATTATAACAATTAGCCATCTGTGTGCGTAATCGGAATAGCGATCCTTGCTGAATCAGGCCCTCTATTACAGGGCACGACTTTGCCATCCATACTAATGATGATATGCACGTTATTATATTGTCAGCCCAGATAAAATCTGCAGAACATCGTCCTGTTCTAACTATGCTTTGGGAAGTTCTTGTTTCTACAGTGCATCACAAATGTACAAATTAAGAATTAGATTTATTTCTAGCTTTTAATGTCTAGTTGCAACTGAAATGTATTTATTTATTTTACTTATAGTATATAGTACTAGCATATTCCATTGTGCTTTACAATTGGGAACAAAATAGTAATAGAATGACTGGGTAATAACAGAAAGACAAATAGATAAGAGGGCCCTGCTTGCAATCTTACAATTTATAGGGAAATAGGCATCGATACACATATTGCATAGGGAAATAGGCATCAATACACATATTGCATATCTGCCCAGCTAGATTGGGTGGCTCTATGATCCAGTTACACAGCAGTGTTGCCTGTGGTCAGTGGGATGTGTGAGTGTAGAAAAGAAAATATGTAAAATTATGTGTGGACTGTATAGAAGGGATGTAATTGCATAGAATAGCTTATGAAGTTTATGTAGATTGCCTAAAGAGGTTTGTTATCAGGGAACGCTTGAAGGTTTGGAGACTAGAGGAAAGTCTTGTGCGTGGCATGACATTCCACATAGTGGGTGCAACCCTAATAAAGTAATGTAATTGTGAATAGGAGAAGATGATGCGTGTGGATTAACCGCGCAGAGCGGAGAGCTTAAAGTGGGTGATATTCTGAGACATGAAATTATTTGACCTCACAGGAGTTTGTACAGTAATTACAGTCTGCTACAGTCAAGTATTATTACCGTGAAGTTACCTTCGAATTTTCTGACCTTTGGTGTAAATGTTAAGATATTGAGGGGCCTATTCATCAACACTAAAACAACGTTTTTAAGGACATTTTCCTTAAATAACGTTATTTTAGTATTCATGAAGTATCTTAACACAGGAGATGTCACTGATATCTCCTGGTTAAGTCCCCGTGCGTAATTTCCACGCTCACCATACATTAGTATGGGGATGTCGAAATTATGGTATTCATCAAATTTCGAAAATTATGTTTTTTTCGGAATTTGATGGAGGTACTATCTGCCACTGTGAGGTGGCGAATAGAAGGTGAGACTTACCTGCTTCCAGCCGGACAGGTCCTCCGCAGCTCCCTTCGGCGCTCTGTTCCCTCCTCTGGCTCCCGTGGTTGCTCAGACAACTGTGTTCTCCCAGCCGAACACAATAAAATGTAGAAAAAAAATTTTTTTTTTCTTGTAAACTGTACTGTGGTCTGCTGGGAGATCACGTGTCAGACCAGCAGGATGGAGACGGAGGCTGCTGCGCGGGCAGGTAAGTGCGGGACGGGGTGGAGGTGAGCGGAGGGGAGGTTGGGGGGTACACAAAATTACCGCAGCTGTAAGTAGTGCTGCACATGTGCTGGGTTTACGAATGTAACAGCGCATGCACAGCACGGATTCCAGCTGTGGTAAGTTAGTGTAGAGAGGGAAAACTGACAGCTTTTCGGAATAGATAGTTATGGAGAGGAGGATTTCTATTAACATTTTATTATTTTTATTTAAATGTTTTATTGAATGTTATTTTTTCGTCATGGTGGTAAAATCCACGTCCATTGTCCTCCAACTATCAAAGAACTGATAGGTTAATTGTTTTCTAACAAAAAAAAAGAAATCTAGGGGTTTATTTGTTAAGCAGCATATTAAGATTTTAATGTGGTTTACTAAGCTCAAACCTGCCACAAAACCGCAGAGAACACCAAAGCACCATTAATGTTTTTCCAATAGACGTATAGAAACCTCAGAATTACTAGGCAGCGGTCTTAAAACCAGTCACAAACTCAATGACAAATCCACCAAAAAAATTGTTTTTTTTTTTTAGATTGCTCGAAAAGCATGCTGTTTCAGTTACCTGGTCAACTAGAAGGAGAGGAATATAATTATAATGAGTGCAATTAATATGTATGGAATAACGACGCCGATAACATTAATACTTATCCAGTTTATTAGTATATTAGGAGAAAAAATATTGTTTAATTTCATTATAAGAACAATATTATTTCTGAATTTGTGTTTAAATATATTTTATTTTAACAGTTATTATTTTATGGCTCTAAAAATGTTGCCCTGGTATAAAAAATTTTTTAATAACAAACTATCAATTAATTAATATTGCCTTTTTAATATAAGGAATAAATAATATTGCTCTCTTAATAAAATTAAACAATAATTTTCCCCCTAATATATGAATAAAATAAAATGTCCTTTATAAATGAATAATCAATGCTATCTGCCTCTTTATTCAATGCATAATGATTGCCCTCATAAGGGTTTGGGTACAGAATGCCGGCGTTCGGGATCCCGGCAGTTGAAATCCTGATGCCGGCATCCCGACAGGGTTAGGATACTATAGGTAGGTATCCTATCCCTCCCCCTTTTCTTACGCCTAACCCTGCTACTTACCTTCGGTATGCCGGCGGCCGGGATACTGGCGCCAAGATTCTGACAGGTGTATTCTAAGTGCCGGCATCCCATATGCCGGGATATTGACCGCATACGTGCTCTGTAATTCTTCTCCTGATTGGCAAGCTAAATGCGGCAGTTTCGCACTTTATGGTGGTTATTGCATATGGTTTCACCAAAACTGCCATAAAACCGTAGCAAACCCGTCATAAAACATATGGACATTGATGGCGGTTTACAAAACCCCATCAAAACTGCTGAAGTTTCAAAAGCCCAGCAAAACCGCCTGTTCTGCCCTCACTATAATCTTTTATGATTAAAATTAGACAGACAGCATAACCACTCCTACTTTTCAATAATTCAATCGAGATATGAAGATCTGCATTGTGTTTATTGTAGTAATAGAAGAATTTAAAACTGTAATGTAAAGAAACAATAGAATGCAATTACAATATGAAGCTAATATGATGCAAGTCTAACAGAACTGTGAACTGACAGCAGATCTATGATAGCAGACATAGGCCCTGATTCAGAGCTCTGAATCAGGGCCGTCCCTCCTACTTTTTTGGAGCAGCCTCCTGGCCGCTCGCATAGCTGTGGGTGAACACCCACAGCTATAGCGAGCGGCCAAAATTATGGTCGCGATGGTCAAGACCATCGCGACCATCGGGCTTGCGACGAGACCCTTGCGGTAGGGTCTCGCTGCCTCAAGCCCTAGAGTGCTTTTGGCTCTATCAGAGCTAAAAGCACTCCCACTGACATCACTAGTGATGTCAGTGGGGTCGGTCCCAGATGGTAGGCGTTCCCATGGGAACGCCTCCATCTGGGCAGCAACGCCCCCGGCAGGCCCACCAAAGGGGGCGTGCTGTCAATCACCATCGCCGTCGTTATTCGGGTCTCGCGCATGTGCACGACGGAGCCGCCTCCATCGTGCGCATGCTCACTTGGGCAACTTCGACCCGCTTGCGAGCGCTCAGCGCTCGCGAGCGGGTCTGAATCAGGCCCATAGATCAGAGGGCCTGATTCAGAGCCTGACGCTCTTGAAGAGCACTCGCTCTGAATCAGGGCGTTTTGTTTGTTTTTTGTTGTGGCCTCCTGGCCGCTCGCTAAGCTGTGGGTGATCACCCACAGCTTTTGCGAGTGACCAGGTGATGGTCGCGCCCATCAGGGCTTGCGACGAGATCCTTGTAATAGGGTCTCATCTGTCGCAAGCCCCAGAGAGCTTCCTGCTCTAACAGAGCAGGAAGCTATCCACTGACATCACTGGTGATATCAGTGGTGCCTCCCACAAACGGCAGGCATTCCTTTGGGAACGCCTCCGTTTGTGTAGCCAACCCCCTTCCCTGCCTACAAAATGGGGCGAGCTGTCGATCAACATTGACAGCCGCCCCTTTTGTAGTGAGTCCCGGAGCGAGAGAGTGCTGAGGGGAGAATATATAGCATCTGTTTGCTGTGACCATGTAAAAAACTACAATAGATACCATCTACTTTCTACCCAAGGTGCATTGGGAAGCTTACATTGGAAGCCTATAAAGTCCAAACCTGGCTACTATTAGGCTAATCACTAGGTGGTTATTACACAGGAATAAATGCATATAACAAATATAGGGCCTGATTCAGCAAGGAACGTTATTCTGCTTATACGCACACAACTGCGTTGCTAATATCAGCTGTGCTATTTAAATGTTTGCATTCGCATTGCGGACGCAGCCTGACATAAGGACGCCCACTTCCCCTTACTCACATCTGTACACTTGCCCAACATAGCGAAACAATCGGTAATATCGAGTAACATCGGACCCAGACGCAGGGTTAAGGAAGCCCAGAGCTCACTCAGTAATTGCTAACTTCTGCGCACACTCTGAGTACTCTGGTATCGCAGTGGATAATTTATGCACGCCCATGCAACGGCGTTGAAACGCACTGGCACGCCTGAGTTCGAACGGCCACCCCCTGTCACCACCCACAAGTGGCACTTCCTGTCAATCACTCTGTCGTTCATCTGCGTAGCCTCTGCATACGCAGTTCTGACCGCAGCATCTGGCTCGCGCACGCACACTGCGATGCATGCACAGTGCAAGTTAATTGACCAATTGCATGCGTATATGCAACTGCTATCCTTGCTGAATCAGGCCCATAGATGCTGAATGCATGACACCACCACATAGTACATTTACCACCTTGTGTGTACAGTATGTGTGTACTGTACATGTGGTAGGGAATATAGAATATAAACACCAGGGACTAATGTGAATAACTAAATATTCTCAATACACGTGCTATGGAATATGTATGCGCTACATTAATAACTGGTAATAATAATAATAATAATAATAATAATTTTCTTCTTCTGTAATTTGTCTTTCCTCCAACATAGCTGTAAGCAGAAGTTAGGGGCATACCCAATTAGCCATTGAGTTTACCCCATGGATAGTTCTTGGCTCTGACTGGTTCTATATCTCCCGCACATTAAGCCCCAAGGGTCCACTTTGCCTTGCAGCCACAGGATCTACAAGGAAAAGTCTGTGTTAAAGTGCACCATCTTGGATTTAATGCCCTGGGTTAAAATGCTTTGCACGAGGGTTTACAGCGCAGGGAAAATTACGAATATTTGAATCGCTCCAGGCATGGAACCCGGAGCAAAACTCGTCCCTAATTGGATATGCCCTTTATGTTCACCATCAGAGCTGATCAACCACTTCTCCTACCATTCGGCAATCTGGACACTGTTATTGTTCATCTGGGACTGTCTTATGTTGAGCGCATGCCTGATGAATTTTATTGACTAGTGAAGGAAGCAGCACCCAGTACAAGGAAAGTCCATGGATTTCTCTCAGGCCAGCAATGGCTGCTGATCAGTGGATAGTGCGATAAAATGGAAGTGGCTTATACAGTACAGCTGTATGTATTTCTCCCTCTGGGGCACATTTTGCAAACTCTGCCAAAACACCTTGCCCTACAACTAGGTCTCTTTTCTATAGTCATCGTCCATGACAGCTCTGCTGCTTTTAACATTGATGATCTCCTGTACACCCTTCACTCCATTGCCTGTTATTTTCTGGTTTATTCCTCACATTGGTGCAACCTCACAACTGACCTCATTTCCATTCTGAGCCATACTCACTCCTCTTTTTTTCAGCTGTGCCCTTTTCTCACTAGATTGTAAACTCTCTTATAAACTTCTCTACCTTTGTTTAGAGAGTCTGCATTTATTTTGTCTCCCTTGTATGTCCGTTGCATGTATGTCATGTTTCCACCCGGAGGTGTTGATAAGCAGTATGGCACCTAACAAATCAATGGCAGTAATAAAATGAATAATAGTCATTCTGCACAAAACTAATTTGCTCCAGAATTCTTTGCACATATCTATGCTCAGTTTCATAAGTAGATAAGCGTTCAACAAAGACATTTTTGTGATCGCCTTTAATTAGAAGGACATTTTTATTTGTTTAATTATTTTTTTCCAGGAACTTACAGTGCATCTACTGTGCTTAAATAAGCCTGTGAGACAATTAAAATAAAGTATCAAATTCCAAGTGGTAGATACACAGTTAGTGCAATGTTTTCCTCTGAACATTTATCTTAATGCTTATTGGTGTATATTATTATTAACATGTACATAGCAATATACTGTACATAACATATATTTAATATTAGCTGTGCTGTACAGTGTTTGGAAGCAGGTTGGGAGTCCATTTCTCTCTGCCCCCTGTCTTAAACCACTTCTTGTCTTGCTTGTCCTAGTTAAAATGTAATCCCATGCAATTAACGTTATATTCGTATGATTCTCTATACAGCCATGCTAATTACACATCAGAGCCATGAATTTAGTCCCCTCTGAGATACAATCCTGACAATAAATTAGACAAGAGAGACTGGAACACTGGGCCCAAGACTATACAATTACAAGTGGTAATGTCAAGATATAAGAAAATAAGGTAATTAGGTAAATATCAGATCCTGGAGTTAAGTATGCAAGATGAGATCTAATTCTTATCACAGCTTGCACATTATATAGCACTCATAGATTGTATTATAGCTCTGTGTATTTACATAAAAGACCAAGGACACCACTATTAAAATGTTTCTTGTGTGGGCAGAAGTGTCACTTTATTTATTTAAGATTTGATCCTATTGGAGTGAAGTCATTTTTCCAGTAATTCAGCTTCAAGCCTTAATTCCAGCCGTCGCTGAACGGCTGGCAATATATCACATTGCTCTGGTGTTTTTTCATCTTGCTTGATCAATATTTACTTGATCTCATCCAGAGTGTCTTCATTTCCCCTGTGTACTGTGGCCTGATGTGACAGAACAATAGCTCGTAAAGTGAAGTGATAGTCTTCTCTGGGTATAGATGTAAACCAGGTTGTATCCCTGCTGCCCTAAGATATAATGAATGATTACAGACTTCCAACTTATTCACTATCATCCAACACACACTCCACCATGATTTAATTGTGGTAAATAAAGCACAACACATGCACAGTTAAGCTCAACAATAAGGTGTCAGCTGTGAATGGAGCACTTCTTAACTCTTTTATTAAATCCAAACTGGCCAGACAAGGTAGGATCACGGCAATCCATAGCGAATGCAGGAGAAACTGAGTCAAGGCTGCAACTAGAACTCTGAGGGCCCCATAGCAGCATTTTTAAGACACTCTAAGGTTTTTAGGGCCAACTCAGTAAGCATCCTTCTGCCCACATCTGCTGCAGAGGGGCTCAGGACACAGATTAGCATGGGGGCAACTACACTGACAGGCCCTACCGCAGATGCTAATCCTGCTACCGTGGTAGTTATAGCCTCAGTAATTTCATACTTCTGTGGCCATGGCTGTAGAAAGCCGGCCCGGGCCCAGGTAAAGGAGGCGTGGCATATTTGCGGGAGGCATGGCCATGCCCCCTCAGAAAAAAAAACTTTTTGCAGCTCCAGGGAGGGGGCGCTATGAGCCCTCCAGCCTGTCGCAAATCCGGGGGTGAGGGGGGGCAGTGTGATCGCTCTCCCCACAGACAGAGGAGACCGCTGCTGCTCAGCAGCAGTAAGCCGTCTCCCACTGCAGCCCAGCACACAGCAGCATGTGCTTGGCTGCTGACAGGTAGGGAGGAGCGGCGTCGGACCCGGGCCCCTGCCGGGCCCCTTCAGCAATCCCGGGCAATCAATACCCTCTCCCCCCTCTCGGCGCCCCTGTCTGTGGCTAAATTCAAACATGAGGTTCCATTTTGTGAATGTGATATTCTAACTTGGAGAAGTGACTGCATATTTGCAATCTTTATGGATTTAGCAGGTTTCTGCAAGGTTTTTTCGGCTCTCAAAAGAAAAAGTTTTAAACTACATTTAAAGTGGAGTTAATTAAAACTTGGCCTTTGCTGTCAGTGTGACTTTCATAGCTCAATCTAATTGTATTTCCCTAGAAAGGGGGCACTCATTGGCATATATAAACCAATGTAATTAGAACACAAGTCCTGCTTATCTCTCCTTTCTATCACATATAGATATTATGGGGTTCATCTCTGACCGCCATCCCTTTTACCTGAAACCCAGTGTGTGGAGTGTGGTATCTTTGGTCAACATTCAGAATGACGACATTCAGAATGTTAACACCTGGATGTCGACATGGAAGTTATGTCGACATGTTACATATTGACATCACAATGTCAACATGGTCATAGTGTTGTCATGGTCATATCGACATTATATTTTTGTAGCGTTAGAGCCCTAAGCCTACCCTAACTGCAGCCTTACCCTAAACCTGTACTGTCGACATTGTAACTGTCAACATTCACAATGTTGATATAATGACCATTTTATAATTTGTGACCACGTCGATATTCTGAATGTTGACATAATGACCACATACAGTGTGGATGTAAGCTAATTGGCATATGGCTTCACGTACGTATGGCTTACTTCCTTGGGGAAGTAAGAGATGGCTACCAGAGGTGAAGCACAATTCAATGGTATATCTAAGAGGAGAATATTTTGCGATGAGATTTGATATGTTTGAAAAGGTATTGCTGCTGGGGGCTTTGTAGGTGAGATGAGTTATTTGAATTGGATTCTATTATTGAAAAAGGAGTGGGTTAGTGTGCAGACTCCAGTCTTCCTGTTCTCCAGGGAGGCTTCCTGCCCTGTCACAAGATGGCCTCTGTGATCACTACTGAGCATATGCAGGGGCCATCTTGTATTTTGCTGTGTAGAGTGACATGGTGGGAGACAGAAGTCTCCTACTTGAGAGACCCAGTTAATACCTGCATTTAACAGGGTTGGGTACAAATGCTGATGCTCGGGATCCCTGCGGTCAGAATCCCAATACCGGCATTCTGACAGGGTTAGGATATCAGAACCTGTCAGTAGGTATCCTAACTCAACGCTCCCTCCACGAACCCTAAACTTAACCCTCCCCCCCAGTGCCTAAACTTAACACCCCCTGCGTGCTTAAATGTAACCTTCCCCATAGTGCCTAACCCTAACCCCACTACTTACTGTCAGGATGCCGCTGCCGGGATTCTGACGGGTGTTGGGATTCCTGCACCAGCATTCTGAGCGCCAGCATCCTGCACGCCGGAATCATGACTACATCCCCATTTAACGCTGTTCTCGCATCCTGAACTGCTGCAGATTGACAGCATACACTCACCGGCTGGTGAGCTATATAGAATTGCTCTTCGCTCAAGCTGTGCTCCAGTATGCATATAACAGTGAGTACGGCTGTACCTGCTATCTCTCAATAAACCATTACCACTGGTTAAGTAACTGGGCTGTTCATAGTTTGAGTCATCCGCTGGTGTGTACCTACGTAACAGTACACATGGAGCTATCAAAAGGAGTTACAACGTGGTATGAGGTACTGTATAAAGACTATTCTTGCTGCTGCATTTACTGTGAATTGAAGTGAATAGATAAGTGATGGGTATACCAGATAGGATTTGTTTGTAGCAGACAGGGATATAAATGGTGAGAGAGTGGATAAGTGATTTGGTAATCTCTTAGCTAAGAAAAGTGCCTATTCTGGAAATATTTCTCAGCCAGAGGTCTGGGTAAGAGACTGAATGTGAGGTAAGTGTGACACCAAGGCAGCGAGCAGTATCTGTTTGTATCCACAGATAACTTTTCTTTCACAGCATGATTCATAGGAAACACTTAGCATGGTGCTAGCAACAAACTTAACATATATATTTACTTTGCCATCTACCTTGCATAGCAGAACCAATATTCAGACCCATATACAGCATTTATACAGTTCATATTATGTACATTCTACAGGACAGTGTTGAACATACATACCACGGGTCCAGCATATTGTCTAGTTGATATCCAGCATGGCTGGCGGTTCAAATTCCGACAGCGGCAGGCCGGCAAGGGTGAAGATCCCGATCGTCCCTAAACTCACCTATTTGCCCCTTGTCGTGTTCATATAAAGGTATCTTTATCGAGGAGCAGTTTCCAACAGATAATACATAAACCCGGGAAGCAAGGTGATCTCAGCTAGATGGAAACAATAGCCAGATGACATATAGATTCTTCTGCTCAGGTATCTACAAGGTCCACCAACATCAACGCGTTTCAGACCACAAGGTCCTTCCTCAGATACCTGAGCAGAAGAATCTATATATCATCTGGCTATTGTTTCCATCTAGCTGAGATCACCTTGCTTCCCGGGTTTATGTGTCATCTGTTGGAAACTGCTCCCCGATAAAGATACCGTTATATGAACGTGACAAGGGGCAAGTAGGTGAGTACCAGTCCATAAGCCTTATGTGTGTGGTGGTAATGAGTAGGAGAAAGGAAGAGAAAAATTGAAAAGAAACCTTTCTAGGACCGGTATAGGTTCCATTTGGTGAGTTCTATCCAGATTAATTAGAACACAGCAGCTCCATCACTAGTCGGTGAAGAACTCATATAAGAAGGATAAGAAATTCCAGTTGGATCTATATATCTCTCTGTGTTGTTTTTTTATTCTAGACAGCGCTGATGTATTATTCCAATTTTTAGATGTATGAATGTTTAGATTGGTTAACCTTGGGCATAATACTAAGCAGCAGTCTGAGGCGCAAGGCACTGTTCTTTTTCTTTGTATTCATATTGGTGCATGGCCTGCTTTAGTTATTTTTCTGCCACCCCTTTGATTTTTTTTTAATGGGCTCTCCTCAAACAAGTTTTTGTCATTTGAATACCCCATGTTTTTTTATATATTTTGCAACCCCTCTGTATCCCATGTGCATGAGAGACTTTTCTTACATATATGGCGGTTTCTCTGCAACAGGGAATTTCAGTAGAAATTGAGCCTCTCTGGACAAACAGTGTGTTAAGCCAGTATTTTGTATGCATATAGGAGATCATGTGGTACGGTTCCAACCTGTTTGTGTAGGAATAATATGTCATCATCTTGCAACAGAAGTATAGTAATTGAAGTTTTGGGGCAGGGCAAAATGTGAACTTCCCAGATGAAACATCCTGGAGAGATGCCATCCTCCTACGTCTCTCCAGCACCATCCTTCTGTCTTTACAGCACCACCCCATGTCTCTCTATAACGTCACCCCCCTTGCATGTATTCAGTACCATTCCACTGCATGTCTTCTGCACCATCCTTCTGCATGTCTCCAAGAGAGGGGGGAAGTGGGTACTGGGGAGAAGCCAGGGGCCAGCTGCTGAGGGGGAAAAATATACCTCTAAGCAGCACATGGTGCCGCGCATATCATTTTAATTTTTTCCTTAGGAGGAGGCATGACCATGGCTCCCGAATTTGGCCATGCCCCCTTCAGTGCTCAGATCCTGGACCTGTCTCAATGGCCCTGCTGACAACTCTCCTCAGATGCCAATGGACTTTACGATTGTGCAGTATATATTGCGTATTTGTGTGTATGTGAGTAGGGGGGTGTTTAGACAGCATCTAAGAGAGTTGTTGCAGGATCTGATTAAGGCAAAGGAAATTTTCCACTAGGAACATGAGGCACATGCCTAAGACCACCACTTGCTGTCGGCAGCACAGCAGGTTCCCCTGCATGAGCATCTGATGAGGCCAGGTGATTCTTTTTATTTGTCATTCCGACTTATTTTTTTTATTTTGCAACTGACAAGGGGTGGGGGTAATAGGCAGCAAATTGTGGTGTGCGTGGTAGGTGAGGTTGGGGCTGTTTCAGAAGTCTGGAGGCATTTGGACTGGCCTGACATGAAAGGAGAGAACGGGGCAGTAACGTGATGGGGGTGACCAATAATGTTGTGCCTAGTGGCGGCCAGACCCCTAAATCCACCCCTCAGTTATGGAGTGCAATTTCCTGGTGTACATGGCCGCACTCTGCATGCAGCTGCCAATCAGTATCACACAAGTCCAGATCCTGGTGCAAATATCCACAGCTAGTTTTATTTATGTAGTAAAATAAACAAAATCATAAAAATAAATCCTAGCCTGTCTGTCTCTAACTAAACAGACGTCTCCCTCTCTAAGGTTGGGAGGACCTAATGTCCTACTCACACAAAGCAGCATTTAAATACAGCACTTACAGTATATAAAGCCATAGCAGTGTCCCACAACAGGTCTGTCAGCCTGCTCCCCAGAAAGTGAGTGACTGCCCAGAGAAACTGATACACCTATATACATCAGCCTCTCACAGGTGGTCTGGCAAGCAAGGCTGCTCATTACCTGGATAGTTACCATACAGAAGTTAAGAACCTGGGGCATATATACCTCCCATCAATAACTTCCCCAGTTCTTTTTTCACATATCAACCCTCCTGTTTCGACCTGTGGGGCAGAACACCTGTAGTCCCTAAACAAAGACACGGGACAAAGCCTCTGCATTGGCCAGTTGGTTTCCTGGCCTATGTTCCACTGTGAATTTATTTATTAACAGTTTCTTATATAGCACAACATATTCTGTTGCGCTTCACAATTGGAAGCATTTATAGAACAAAACTGGGTAATAACAGACAGAGGTAGGAAGGCCCTGCTCGCAAGCTTACGATTTATAGAATTAAAAATTTCCAGTGCCAACAACCAGGGCCGGATTAAGGTCTGTGGGAGCCCCTGGGCAGCAAACATGTGGGGGCTCCTATTATATGTGACAAACTGGGGGTATGCACAATGGGGACCTTATGCAGAGCCCCCAGTAGTGTCAGTGCCCCGTATGCAGAGCCCACAATAGTGGTGATCTTTATGCAGTGCACCCAGTAGTAATGCCCCCAGGAGTGGTACCCCTTATGCAGTGCCCTCTGTGCAATACTCCCATTAGTAGTGCCCCCAGTAGTCATGCCCCCAGTAGTAATGCCCCCTGTGGTAGTGTCCCTAATAGTAATGTCCCCTGTATACAGTAAATGCCCCTGTAGTAATACCCCTGTAGTTGTGCCCCCAATAGTAATGCCCCCAGTAGTCATGCCCCCTGTGTGTGCCCAATAGCAATGCCCTAGTAGTAATGCCCCCTGTATAAATGGCACCAGTAGTAATACCCCTGTAGTTGTGCCCCCAGTAGTCATGCCTTCTGTGGTATTGGCCCCAGTAGTCATGCCTCCTGTGGTATTGGCCCCAGTAGTAATGCCCCCTGTAGTAGTACCCTCTGTATAAATTCCCCCAGTACCAATGTCCCTGTATTTGTGCCCCCAATAGTAATGCTCCCTCTGTAGTAGTGCCCCCGAGTAATGCCCCCAGTAGTAATGCCCCGCCCACGAGTAATGCCCCCAGTAGAAAAGCCGCTTGCACATTAATAAAAAAAAGCTAATACTTACCTTAAGCCCCGCTCCCGCGTCTGCTGCCGTCCAACGTCCAGTCTGCTCGGCTGCTCCTCTGCAGCATGGGAGAGATGTCATGACGTCTCTCCCATAGTGCACTGCGTGAGCCGGAAGACGGAGCTCACGAGTGAGCTCCAGTCTCCGGCTGCTGCTGTGGGGAGGGAGCCGGGCGCCCGCTGGTTACAATCTCAGCGGGCGCCTGGCAAATGGAGCCTCCCTGCGGCGCCGGGGTTAGATTGCCGGAGGAGGCAGAACTGGTTCCTTCTGCTCCGGCCCACTTTAACCCCGATGGGTGTGGGGGCCCTTTACGTGTGGAGGCCCAGGGACGACTGCCCCTGTCACCACCCCGTTAATCCCCCGTTTCTAATTTTCACTTAATTGCCAATGCTTCCTTTTTCTACAGTGACATAATTTGTCTCATTTACGTTCAGTTTCCTACTTAAATAAATTAGAAAATGGTCTCACCACCTTTGTTGTGAGACAGAATGCATCTGTCTGCACAACAAATTCCTTTTTAAAGTCAGGTGTCATCAAAACTAGTTGAGTGCACAGCGCTACCTTTAATGCCTGAAAAGCCTTTTCTGCCTCAGGATTCCACTTACACATAACTGACTGTTTACCTTTGGGTAAGGTCAGTCAAATAGACAGCAATGGGAGCAAAATTGGGTAAACCTTCAGTAATACCCCGTGATTCCCAAGAAAGCTCTCACTTGCTTCTTATTTAGGGCTTGTGGCCAATTTTGTATTGCTTCAATTTTATTAAGTGGGGCTTTATCAAACCACTGCCTACGGTGTATCCAAGATACTTTACCTGTTCCTTCCCTAAGCAACAGTTTTTTTGAGTTGGCTGTCAATCTTGCCTCACAGATGGAGTCCAACACTGCTTGTACCCTGGATAAGTGAGACTGCCGATCAGGACTACAGATGATTACATCATCTAGATGAGCAGCAGCATAATGTCTATGGGGGTTGTGTATGGGATGCTGGTGCTCGGGATCACACCGGTTAGAATCCTGAAGCTGGCATCCCGACAGGGTTAAGGTACCTGTCGGTAATCGGTAAGTATCCTAACCCTACCTTTAACTCTCCCTCCCTGCAGCCTAAACCTAACCCTCCCCCCCAGTGTCTAACCACAGTACTTACCATCGGGATGTCGGCAGTCGGCATTCCAGCAGTCGGGATGCTGGCGCCGGGATTCTGACTTAAGTCAGGATTTCGACCCTGGAATTGTGAGCACCTGCATCCCGGCTGTCTGGATTTCAACTGCATCCAGTCTATGGGACCTTAGAAGTTTATCCATCCTCTTAAGGGAGGCGGGTGCCCCATGTAACCCAAATGGCCTGTTTCTTATATTGAAACAGACCCTCTGGTGCAAAAAGGCTGTCTTTTCATTTGCATTGTGTGTCAATTGCACTTGCCAGTACCCCTTGGTTAAGTCTAGAGTGGTAAAGCACCATACTGTTCCTAGCCTTTCAATGAGTTTATCAACACAAGGCATTGGGTAGGCATCAAACTAAGACACACTGTTCAATTTACGGAATTTGCAGAGCGTAAACTCCCGCCTGAAGCTTTGGAATGAGTACAATGGGACCTGACGACTCACTATGTAACTCTTCAATTATGTCTAACTTCAATATTTATTTTGTTAACAGTTTCTTATATAGCGCAGCATATTCCGTTGCGTTTTACAATTTGAAACAACGTTAATAGAACAAAACCGGGTTGTAAGAGACAGACATAAAGGTAAGAGGGCCCTGCTCATAAATTTCTTTAGACATCAATTCCCGTTAGGCTTCTGGTACTCTGGTACTCTTTTGTAATATCCAGCAATCCCCTTGAGTGTCTCTCATACAGAAAAGCAAGAGGCGGAAGATTGCTGAAACTCTCTAATCACCAGCAATAAATCGGGTAACAAATAATCCCAATCTTTCCCACCTATATCCACTACTTTCTTTAGCAGATACTTTAGAGTTGTGTTAAACCTCTCCACTAAACTACAGACAGCATAACTCTTTAATGATCCTCGACATACAGTAAAAGGGGTACCCTGATCAATTTGGTAATCCCACTCTGCTAAAGACATGTACTAGTTCCCTAGCAATTGTCTTTGTTGAACTATTGCACAATGGTAGCACTTCCGGGTATCTGGTACCATAATTAATTACCATAAAATATTCTGATGACCCTGGGCAGACTTTATCAGAGGTGGAAAATCCATAGCTATTTTCTCAAATGGGACTCCAATAATGGGTAATGGGATAAGTGAACTTCTCTAATGTGGCCTGGGAACATGGTACTGTCACTCAGGGCAGGATGCACAGTAGTCCAGTACATCTTTATGGACCCCTGGCCAGAAAAAAAGTTGCACAATACTTTCAGAGGGTTTTTTTTACCCCTTGATGTTCTGCAGTTAAGTGACCATGAGCCAGGTCTTAGAGATGTGCAGTTCGGGTTCTCCAGAAATTCGAATCCACCCGAATATCATGAATCTGGACAGATCTGAATCACAGTTCTAATCTTCCAGCAGTTCGGAATTTGGATTTTAAATCTGAATTTCTGGTTTTGGATTGCAAAAATTCATGATTTTAGCTGTTTTTAAAAACTTTTTACCATGTTGTTTAAAACAAACCCAGATCCAAAACCAAAACACTCGAGGGTGGTTTTGCAAAACTAAAACTAATACCAAAACGCAAAGATAAATCCAGATCCAAAACCAAAACACGGGGGTCATAGTACATCTCTAATATGTGTGTGTGTATAGATATAGGGTCCCATAGTACCCTAGGCAAAATACTGGTTCAGGGCTCTACATACACAGATAAGCTGGGGTAAAACAAATTGTAAATGACCACAAGTCCATCACAGTTACGCACTCGCTATAAGACTCCCTTCCGCACACACCACATAAGTCCCCCAACATGCCCATCAGACACCACTGGACATCCACACAGGCCCTTTGAAACTCCTTCCTTGCCTCAAAAATACAATCAGACATCCCCACATGCCCCTTGCATTCCCATCAAATACACCTAAATTCCATCAGAGCTTCCCAGATTTCCATCATATTGCCCCTTATATACTATTATATGACCCTATATAACCTTATGTGCCAATCAGATGTCTCCCATTCCTTTTATACTGTATGTCCATCAGATGTCCCCCATGCCCCTTATTGTCCATCTTATGTCCCGCATACCCCTTATATGCCTATCAGATGTCTCCTCAGCCCCTTATATGCCCTTCGGATGTCCCCCTATGCCCATTATATGCCCATCAGATATACCCCCATGAACTTTATGTGCATATAAGATATCCCCCATGTCCCTTTTATGCCAATCAGATGTCCCCCATGTCCTTTATATGCCTATTAAATGTCCCTCTTGCCCCTTATATGCCCATCAGATGTCCCCACATAACCTTATGTGACCCAAAAGATCTTTGACCTCTCTTTCCTTCACTTGCCTTGTGTTGCTGGAGCTGGATCCTATCTTCCTATGCAGTGAAGAGCACAATCTTCCCCTCTCCATGCTCCTATTGGAGGAGCTCTGTGATATTATTGTCAGTACCTCCCCTGCTGCTATCTGTGTGAAAAAGTCAGCCACATCCGTGCTGGCATTAACCATTGCTGCACAGCAGTGCTTTCACAGTGCAACTCCCAATCGTAATGGGAGGGTGGAGGCATTGCAATCGGGTGCTGCACTAAGAAAGCATGGCTGTGCTGCAATGGGCAACGGATCCAAAACTTAACAGCTTAACATAAAGGCAGAGGGCTGGAGCCTGTTCCGCCTTGTTGATAATCCAGGAAAATCACATAGGTGCATAGTGCAATACAAAGGTGGATTGATTACGCTTCGTCCATGACATGCAATGAGGTACACATTGTTTGAAATGTGTCTCAATTATTATAAATTATGCCAATGCTACCAATCAAGAATTCTTCCAGTATTTTAATGCAAGAAATAAATATAAAATGGAGCAATTACATGGATCTAATCCATTCAATTTGTAAAACAGGATTTTATCATGCCAAGCACAGGCTTCTGGCTTCTTAGTGATAACACTCCTGTATGTACAGCATACAGAATTATATATAATATGTACAAGTGTATGTCATTGAAAGCTCATAGTGCACCACTGGATTTTTTTAATATAATAGGCCATACTCCCACCCCTACTAGCTCTGACTTAGATTGATTACATTATTTTTATTTACTGCAATAAAATAAGAAAAAACTGAATCTCTTTTGGATTTTTATAAAGTTCTCAACCAAAATGTAAATGTTGAAGCTGAAGTGACCCAGGTTAATCGTTACTGATCCTGCAGCTGCTCTGTACTAATTGTGAATGTATAACTCTGTAATCAGAGCTAGCCTCAGTCAGTGATCCTTCCCCAAATGCAAATCTAAGGTCAGACTGTGTACTACAGCTAAGTGACCTATTTTACCCCAAAAGTCTATGTTCCCAAATTTGTTTCTTTAAATAATCATAATGGAGAAGAATTATTGCATATACTCCTTTTCCATTTATTATAAAATCAGGTAATCAAACCTATCAATAATTGAAAATCAAACAGTAAATCACATACAGAGGTGGATGTTTTTTTCCGCTCAAGATATGAATTTCCATACAGCATAATCAATAAACAATACAAGAAATGGTGGCACATCTTACACGAACAACTCCTTGGTGTGGTAGATAGGGAACGAAAGGCACAGACAAGCATAGGCTAACTACAGTAATGACGTGTTCATGAAGTAGACCTGGATGCATTTAACAGGAGGTGTATCCCTTAGATATGAAGGAAGGTTAATAAAATGCTATGCAATGAGGATGATGACTATCAGCAGCTCTATCTATCCACTTCTGATTGGCTGATTGTGTATTACCCGTCCAGCTGATAGTACTTAAATTATTAGCGTCTTGGCTGTGGTAGATGAAGTCATGGCTGTCTACTTGCATTACTCTACTTTTCTCTCCTGACATTAATAATAGTGAATTATTGGCAAATGAACAGGAGTTTGAAGTGTGGCACCGTTAGTTAGAGGAAACATTACGACTAATCATTTATAGAAATCATAAAAACCTAGAATATATTGAGTCTGCTAAATGTTTCAACCCTAGGTAAACTAGATGACTTTAGTTATTCTCTCATATCAAATTTGTCATCACTTACAGACTTAAGAGCCAAAATGTCAGGGCAGCAGCTTTATCCTGTAACTTCTTACATGAAGATCCTGATACTTTTAAAATATGTCCAATACCCTCAGGCAACCAGATAATAGCAGCTCTGAGTCCTGACCTTTCTAGTCAGATCTCTCATTCACACAACAGTTTTTCTACAGACATACCATTCGGCTATATGTTTCACCCAATCTTTTATAATCTGCAATTAAAAGACTGGGGTACAGAAAACTGTTTCACTGCTTACTGGAACAGTATGTCAATCTCATCAGAAAAGAGATGAAGGGCATATATGAATTGGTACCAGAAGTAAATAATCTTGTTCTGCTCCTATTGGCATGTTGCATCATTTAACAATTCCTGGAGATACTTTTAAGTTTAAAGCCATGAAATGCATAGTAGATGTACCCAATTCTTATCCCGTTGTTCCCGTTATTCCCTGTCCAGGGATGGGCGCATGGCATTAGCTGTAACTTACAAGATCAGTCAACTGACTCCTGATGTCAGAAGGGAAAGGTAGATTGAACGGGAGCTGCCATTTTAAGCCTCGCTCTGGCTTCCAGATGCTGTTAGATCCTGACAAACTGAAAGCCACTGAGAATTGGCCTCAGGCTAGCCACTATGATTAAAAGCAACTCAACACTGCCTTGTGGGCCTGATTCAGACCCGCTCGCGAGTGCTGAGCGCTCGCAAGCGGGTCAAAGAGGCGGCTCCGTCGTGCGCATGCGCGAGACCCAAATAACGATGGCCAAGCCGTCGTTATGGGTCTCGCACCAAAGGGGGCGTGCTGCCGATGGTGAGTGACAGCACGCCCCCTTTGGTGGGCGTGCCGGGGGCGTGGCTGCCCAGACGGAGGCGTTCCCATGGGAGCGCTCAGCGCTCGCGAGCGGGTCTGAATCAGGCCCTGTGTTCACTAATTATTACAGGCAATGTTATTAAGAGTTTTTCCACCCTGGTGGTATCTGGCTTGTGGAAGCAGTAGAAGTTTTCTAATGATTAAAAAAGCCTTTGTATCTGCAACAATCATCAGCCAACCGGATCCTACTTTGCCCTTTTACTTACAAGTTGATGTTTTTTCTATGGGGGTATGTGTAGTCTTATTTCAATGGTTGGTTTTGGAAAAGTACACCCCTGTTGTTGTTTTTTTCTAATAGGGTTACTCCAGCAAAGGTTAATTATAGTATAGGAGACTGATGGCTAGTAAGCTAGCTCTAGAAAAGTAGAGTTATCTTCACAGACCACAAAAATCTGAACTAGTCCATGATTAAGGAAGTGTCGGTAAGAGATTTCCTGGGTGCGGGTGGCGGCAAGCAGGAGCCATCCAGTGAGGAGGAGGTTTCTGGATGAGATGGAGCTTCGGCAGTGTTAGAGGAAGAGATCCATGGTGTTGCTCAGTGGCTTCAGAATTGATCTGCCAACTGGGATCCTAAGTCACAGTGAGACTGAGACCTCAGATTAACTTGCTGTCACTGTGCCAATAATGTCTATACAATGTAAGCCAAGGTTGAAGAGGCAAGGGATGAACTCTGATGGGCAGTGAGAGCATATAAGGCTGGGCAAGAGGAGGCTCTGGCCAGGGGCGGTGTAAGAGAGCAGGGGGCCTGTGTACAGCCTCAGTGTGGGCAACCTCATCTCTGGCAGTGCAGTTGACACTGGCTTTGTGCCAGAGTCAGGTCTTTGGGGAAAATGGCGCCTGTGCCATGTTCCCTGAGGCTTCTCTACTGCGCATGCACAAATCTGTGGGAAAATGTCCGCCATGCAATTTTTACAGGTGATTTCTGTCTGCAGCGCCAGCTTACGTGTCAGGACTACGGAGAGGTGAGTATAATTATATGGGTGCAGGGTGTATGGATGCCTACAGGGAGAAGAGGACCGGTCCAGGAAATGTAGGTGAGTATGTGTGACTGGGTGTGTATGTATGTATTAAACGTATACTGTAATGGTTTGTGTGTATTGTCTTTATTTAAACAGTTCTTTACAGGTGACTACAGTAACAGCGGGCCCTTAATGCTCCGCATGCTGGTACTTGTGGATCTCCAAGTACCAGCATGCAGAGGGGGCTTCCCGGGACAACCAGTTCTACACGTAAAGACAATGTTTACACTTATCTTTTTACACTACACTTTTACACTATCAACCCGGCACCCACTGCTCCAGGGGTGCCGGGGATAGCTCAGGCTATCAGCCTAGGACTGGGGTGACCTGGAGATGGGGACCCCTTTATTGGGTGGTCCCCAACTCCCCAGGGATCCTCGGCCTGGGCTGACTAGCGGTCAGGAGTAATGTTTCGGCTGGAGATCCCAGCAATAGGGCTTCCCTGGCTGTGACATTACTCCCCCACTAGAAAGATTCCGGTGCTGTTTGTGGAAATTACAGGGGAACCCTATGCATTTCTTCCCCTGTAATTCCAGAACAAGGACCAGATCAGAGCCTGGTGCTGGTTGCGCTAAGTACAGGGGAACCCTACGCAATTTTTCCCCTGTACTTACACAACCAGGACTGGCTATGAAAAGTTTGGGGCTGGTTCTGTTTTTAGAGGGGGATCCCACATCATTTATTTTTTTAACATTAACTCTTAACAAGCTTTTACACTAAGATTCATGCATGCATCTCACTGATGTAAGCATGTATGTGTCAAATCGAATTGCTCATGCTGAAAACGAAAGTATGAAGCAGGTCTATTCATTTGGGACTTAGCAGTTCATTTTGGAGTGGGATTTGCTGTTCGATTTGGACATGAACATCTAAACAGCAAATCCCTTCTTAACTGAAACAAGATCAAATTTGAAAATTGAATGCAAAATCAATTTTTAGTAAATTTGAGATTTGCTCAGGGATTTTGCTGTTCGAGTTCAATTCGATCTCAGGAAATTTTAGAGATTCATAAAAATGAATCTCTAATCGAACTTTAGTAAATTTACCCCCCGGTGTGATCTTATCTGCACATGCATGGCCTGATAGCCTTCAGGGTTGATGCAGAGATGAATGTATTACAGTTTGTAGAGCATATCTTCTGTGAAATTGCACTTAGTTTGTGACTTGATTGCATATTGTTTATTTTTTATACTCATGCTGTTAACACCAATATCTTTGCAGAAGACCATTACAAAATCACAGACAGGATAATACATAGGTTTAACAGACAGGGCGAGGGGGATTTACTAGCACTAAAATGCAGTCAAACCTCTGAAAACTGCAGTTTTTGGTGGTTTGACAGCATTTTCCATTTGCATTAAGTTCTGGAAAGGTTCCTGAGCTTGAAAGTTTCACTGTCCGGAGCTTGTACCCAATAAGCAGCGGCTTGTTTTCAGATAATTTTTCGTGAGGGATGCAATAGGTTCCCTACCAGTGTTCCTTGTGGCTCGCGTATGCGTTGGCCGATGGCTGCGCATGAGCAGAAGAACTACTGGAATAAACCCAGTAGTCCTCACACGTCAAAGGACATCTCTTATCAGAAAAGCTGTCTAATGCAGTTTTAATTGTAAAACAGCATGCATACAGCCAGGGGCATATCTATAATGGGTTCAGGGTGTGCAGGGAACATGGGCCCCTGGGTCAAGGGGGCCCCGCACCGCACACCCTGCACCCATAATAATACTTACCTCTTCGGAGTCCCACGTTGGTGCGGGTGTCCGGCGCTGTAAAACGACTGGAAAATGGCCGCGTCATTTGCGCATGCGCAGTACAGGGCCACGGCCATTTTCCCGGTGACCTGTGCATACACTATAGAATCTGGGGACATCTCAGTGCGCTGCCGGCCGCCGGTCGGAGAGGAGGGGGCCCGTGTTGGAGACTGCACACGGGCCCCCTCCTCTCTAGAAACGCCCCTGCATACAGCGTTAATAAACAGTAAATGGTGGGATGTATCATGCAAAATGCGGTGCTTGATACAACCGCATCACTGATTGCAATAGCGTACATCTCTGAATAAGGCCCCTGATTCAGAGATGTACGCTAATGTAATTGCAGCTGTGATTTTGCACAGAACGCAGCTACAAAAATATGCTAATGCTTCCAAAGTTTATCCGAGCAAAAAGGCGCCCACTGCTGCTTTCTCATATCCATCCAACGTAACGCTCCACGCAAACCTCGATAACATCAATGCAGATCGGGCCAGGCCCGCTGAGAGCCGCGGCGGGCCCGGGTAATAGGGGGCATGGCCTAATCGCGGGAGGCGTGGTCACGCCCCCTTCCCGGGAAAAAAGATATTGCGGCGCTGCGCGCTGGAGAGGGGGGCGCTCTGTGCCCCCTCAGCCCTGCTCAAAGCCAGGTGGGGCGCGATCACTGTGATCGCTCCCCCCCACAGGCATAGGAGACTGCTGTGGTTACTGCTCAGCAGCCACGAGCAGTCTCCACTGCAGCTCAGCAAACGCTGTGTGCTGGGCTGCTATGAGGGAGGGGGAGCGGCGCCGGACCCGGGCCCCCGCCGGGCCCCTCAGGAAGCCCGGGCCCAGGTAATCTGTACCCGCCCCCCCCCCCTCTCGGCGCCCCTGGATCGGGCAGCCATACAGCATATGTAGCAAGTCTGACCTGTCTCAAACACAGCTTCTCCGCTGACTTGCAGAGAGCTCTCATGCTGCTAAGGAGATCACAGTGGCTAATTTATGCATGCCCATGAAACGGTGCCTGCGTTTGCCTAGCCACCCCCCATTATCTCCCCCAAGCACTGACTACCTGTCAATCACTTTGCAATTGAATCCTCTGTGTGGGCGTAGTAGTAAAACAACTGCTGTGCATGGACAGTGCGGCTTACACACATATTCGCAATGGCAAATAATCGCTCGATTTGCGGAAATATCGGCATTGCATACATCTTTTAATCAGCCATAGGGACTTTAGGGTTTACAGACAAGGAACAATCAGGATTTACTGTCATATAATAAACTAGGGTGAACCAAAAACAAGTAAACAGTGTAAACTGTATGTTTTTTTTCTGTGACACTGTTGGCCTCTATTCGTTATATAGATAGATACATCAGTGCTCTCTGCTCATTTGCTTTTATTCTTGTCCTACATATGTCTAATAATTGTGCAGACTCAGATGATCATCCCCAAAATAATTCTGTGGTGTCATCAGTTACAAACACAGCCTATAGTGAATGTTATACGCCTACCCTTGTTATAACCTTACAAGACGACAAACACGCCAGACACCTACCATTTTATCTTGCCACAAATAAGTTGCTATAACAAAAGCTACCTGACAATATCCCAGAGAGCAACATTAATTCATGTGTGAAATATATTAGCACTGACCGTACTTCTCAGATTGTCCTATTTTATCTGTACTGGAGAATATACCAACTGAGCTCATCGCAAAGTACATTTTGTAGAAAACTGCATGTGTAGCTTGTGAGAACCATAGATGTTATTATTTTACACTAACATAATTGACCTGGTAGTTTATTGGAGTGAAGCATAATCAAGGGGTTTGTATAGTCTTATGCTGGGTACATACTAGGCGTTAAATCGTGCATACAGCTGACAAACGATATATTGTTTAGTGCACCTGTCAGGAACTAGGCTGTCGGATCACAGTGGAGGGCCCGGACAGTCGCGCTCCACCTGACCAGGTCCTGGTAGTAAGTGGCATCTGCTGCAGGGAGGTTGCTAACACTGACAGGGAGTTTAACATTCACTTTGCTATTATCCACACTGGCTTCTCCTGATCATGGGCGCGGCCATCTTAGCTTAGTCATCTGATTCTGCATCTTCTCTCGGGTAAGCTCTGAGTAATTGCCGAATCAGCAATAAGCACTGGGCTTATAAACCCTTCCTGGACACTCAGTCAGTGCCTGTGCAACATCTCCTATGGTTTCCTTTGGCTCCTGTTGCATCTACGTTTGTTCCTGAACTGGAGTGCTGTTCCTGTCGTTTCATACTGTGCTTGGCTCAGTACTCTTATCAAGCACCCAAGCCATCGTTTAACTGAGCATAGCCCAGTATTTTGCTCTTAGAACTTGTGTTATAACTTCCCTGACTCTGCTCAGCAGTTTTGTTTCAAGAATTCCAGCTGGAATATTATCCATTGTTTACCCAGAGTTCCTGCATCAAGACTTGAGTATTAAAGTACAGAACGTTACTCAGTATTTGAACAAGGTCTCCTGCATCTGTCTAGCTGAGGAGTTGCTCGGTATCTCTGACTATGGATTCCTGCTGTTTTCTTCTGAGTCCTGTATTAAACATCTGAAGGAAAGTCTTCTGCTATTATCTAGTCTCAAGAACTCAATACCTCATCCTTCTGGATTCAACTATTATTCTAATGAAACAGCAAAAACAGGAAATTTGTAAGAGCGCTGCTTTGTGAAGGTGAAACAATACAATGTATATTAAACAGATATTTAATAGCAATGTACAATATAAAACAACAATATGGAAAATTGAGCGCATGGGCTTTGTGCAGTGTGCTAGAAAATTCAAATTCCGTTTTTTAGAATATAGACGGAATATCATCAATCGCATGACAAAACATAGTATAGGTCGACATTTTGCACAAGAACATGAGTCAAACCCAGAGCTACTGATAGCAGTTATCATAGAACAAGTGCCTCCCACCCAAAGGGGAGGATATCGCTATAAAAGGTTATGCATGAGAGAGGCTTTCTGGATTCATACACTCCACACACTACTTCCAGATGGACTCAACGAGTCCATTGAATTGGATTTTTGACCCCTCGTAATCCTTCTGGGTTTGCTCCTTTATGATTTCTTCTTTCACTCTTCATTACATCACTGTTTACCTCTTCCCTCCCCCTCCTATGGCACAATTTGATTTCAGTCAGGAGTAGTGGTCCCACTGCGTTGCCGGGAATTAACTTTTGGTCTACACATCTGATAGGTTATATAGGGGGAAATTGTTGGGTCAGTCCCTTAAATTATCTCTTAGTTTTGAGAGACACGACCTGCGAGGATAAGAGTTTATATAAGGTGACTATAAATCTATCCATTACACGGCTAATGGTTACCGTTATTATATGTTCCACAATGAACAATTCTGGCATCATACACGTCAGTGTATAATATTTCCATTTATATCAATTGTCAGCCTCTGAGGTTAGCCTCATTATCCCTTTGATTGGAGTCCATATCTGTTCTGGGTACATTATCTTGTATTGTCTAAATTTTTACCTCTTTTTGATTATAAATAGATTTTATAACGTTTAATTTATTTGTATGATTCTCTGTGTGTTTAATGTTACATGTTACCTATATATGAATGCTGTTCTTAGTCAAATTTCGGATTATTTCCGATTTTCAATACATATTAATTGTATATTATTTACCGTGTGAGGTTAGTCCTCCATTGTGTCCACCAGTTAAGAGAGACACGATTCGTGAGGACAAGAGTTCATTGATGTGATTATAGATTCACTTATCGCATGGTTATTAATTACTATGCCTATAGCATTCATATCAAATTTTTCATTATCATATACAATAGTACATCATAAATATTTTTATTTAGGTCTGACTGATAGTTTTGAGTCCATTCTTATATCATCCCTCTAATTGGAGTCTACATTTGCTGGATATACTATTATGCATTTATCATCTATACTCCTTCGATTAGTTACATATGTCAAGTGTATTCTAAAATGCCTCTATTGTTGGTATTCTTTTCTGTGCATTTAATGTTATATGTCCTTTACATGAAATTTAGTTAAACTTCGGATTAACCTCAATTTCTGTTGTAGACTATTATATTTTTATAATATGTACTATATATTTTGATTATCCATGATTTCATATTCATATTTTTATCAATTCTCTATTTCTCATTTTTTTTGATATATCAACTTGAGTGACAAATAGACTTTCCTTTTTAATAATTTTATTCGATTTTTTTATGTATAAATAATGTGCAGATTATAAAGTATACAACCATGGGCCTATACTCTATGAAATACCTTTTCCTCCTTGTCCATAAGTATTCAGCAATCCTAAAACAAGGGTTAAACAGCTGAATTAAATCAAAACAGCTGAGAAATATATTCTAATGAAAACTAATGAGCACAGCTATTTAAACCCCAGGTGGAATAGAGGATGTCACACCTTCTGAGGAAACCGGGATTCTTCTAGCCCAGAGAAACGCGCCAAGGAACATCCTGTTTGTTCGTATCAGACTGTTGTATCCACCGGGTTCGTCCCTTCTGCAGGCAGCTTGTTGCGAGCTCCCGCTGCTGTCCTGAACCACATCATAGATGGCACACACAGCCAGCTACGGAACACAGAGCCATCTGGCTCCCAGCCATCCAGCATCTACGCTCCCGCTGACGAGCGGTAGAGCTACCACTCTCCAAAGATCCCACCACAGCAACGTCACACGTGGGCTTCTGGACACAGGAGAGTGAGATGGTATTTATCACGACTTTATGCTAGGTACACTCCCGCTAACAAGCGGTGAAGTTCATTCCGTTTAACATTTGGATTGCATATCCATGGGACAGTTCATTTGATTTCTGTCTGGCCAGCGGCTCCTTGCGGCAGATACTCCGTTTGTACTGGTGCTGATACAATTTGAGCCTTATCTCCTTAATAGGAATATACTTTGATATTCCACTCATTTCCATATCAGGATTTTATTCTATCTTGTGGAACAGTGTTTCCTTATGAAAAGGACATTCATATTTATTTTCACTTTGGCTATCAAGCATTCAGTCAAGGACAGTCTGCACACTGCACAGAGCCCATGCGCTCAATTTTCCATATTGTTGTTTTATAATGTACATTGCTATTAAATATCTGTTTAATATACATTGTATTGTTTTACCTTCACAAACCAGCGCCCCTACAAATTTTCTTTTTTTGCTGTTTCATTTCTAGCAGGTAGCAGATCCTGCTTGCTAGGAGCTGCCAGTTTGGAAGCTTTGTATTTTTGGTTGATTGGTGCACCTTATTCTTTTTTCACATATTATTCTAATGGACGTTCCTCTACATGTGGCTTGGACTCCCTATTACAAGTCTTCTATCCAAATTATATCTAATAAAGTCCTGTGCTTTACCCTGACCACCTCGTACCAAGTTCCCTGCTTTACTACTGTCTATCTTTGTCTACGTATCCTGTGATCTACTTTCCTATCCTGGTGCTATTCTATGAGGAAGACTTACCTCAGACCTCCTCAGTTTCTGCTGCCAGCATCTCAGCCAGCAGAGCCTGCTCCATCACAGGAGGCCAATTTCCCTAGAGTCGTGACAGTTTGCACAGGCCTGACGAATTCTGAACCTCTGAACTTCTGGGGTTCAAGTCTTACAAAATCTTAAGGCCAGACTAGCAACACAGGAAAATACACAGACGCAATTGCTCCAATGCTTACAGGATCTTTCTGCTCATCTGGATTGTCTTCCCCGGTCTCCATGACTAGCCCTACAAGGTCTTCTGAATCTCAATTACGCCTTCCGACACCTAGTAGTTTTGATGGTAATCCATTAATTGTTGTGTGTTTCTCAATCAGTGTAAGGTCCAGGTCTCCCACAGAATTTCCCATCTCCCAGGGCTAAAGTGGCGTATATCATCTCTCTCTTGACTGGTTCGGCATTGGACAGGATGTCTCCACTGTGGGAGAGGAATGACTCGCTGGTTTCCAATTATCAAGAATTTATCTGGTCGTTCAAGAGAATTTTTGATGAAACAGGAAGGTTGGTTGCGGCTTCAGTCAACATTCTACGATTAAAACAAGGCTCTGGTCCAGTGGTACAATATGTTGTCCACTTCCAAACTGTGGTGGCCGAATTGCAGTGGAATAATGAAGCTTTGAAAGCTGCCTATTGGAATGGTCTCTCGGATAAACTCAAAGACGAGTTAGTCACACAAGATGCTCCAGATACCATGGTTGATCTGATATCACTTAGTGTCAAGATTGAACTTCGGATGCATGAGCGTGATATAGAAAAGAATCAGTGATCATTAAAAAACTCGTCCTCTATCACAGTCTCGCATAAACAATTCTGTAGTCAACGAACCTATGCAAGTCAATCGTTCCAAATTGACGGAGTAAGAGAAGAAGCGCAGAAGATTTCAGAATTTATGTCATTATTGTGCCTCCTCAGAGCATTTCTTGAATAAATGTCCTTTGAAACTGGGAAACAGTTGAACCTAGTCTGCAAAGGGGATGTCAGACTATGGATTCTTACCACATCTTCCACAAATCAAGATTGTCTCATTACTGTTATTATTGAAGGATTTGACTCACTGTCTCGAGAGTTCTCTGCTTTGATTGATTCCGGTGCGGCTGGTAACTTTATTTCGTCATCTATAGTGCAGCATCTAGCTGTTCCTGTTTGTGTCCTGCCTCATCCAATTACTCTTACCGCAGTGAATGGAACTCAAATTGTTAATGGAACAGTCACTCATGTTATCAAGGCCCTCACAGTGAAGATCGGAGCTCTAAATGAGGAACAGGCAGAGTTCTTAGTGGTTCCAGCCATTACTCATGATACAGTCTGTGGGGTTGCCGTGGTTACCTCGACATAACCCTCACAATGATTGGTCTAGTGCTCAGATTCTTTCTTTGAGTACCTACTGTCAACAGCACTGTCTGGCTCCGGTAGTCCGACTGTCACGGCTGCCGACACTTGAGACTCCTGGAGGGAGGCAGGCCTACTGGGCACAATAAACTGGGGTGGGTGGGGTGGGGTGGTTTCCCATGAAACTCAGTAGCACAGGATAAAAGTAAAATAGAATTTATTCACAAAAGAATTATAATCAGCAAGGTCTCATATAAAGTCTCAAACAGCACAGAGATTTATATATGCAACAATAAGTATAGGAGAGAATCCCCAAATATATATGCAGTCTTCAACATATAAGAACTAACTTGGTAGGGAACCCCGAGTCCAGTATGAGGCTAACACCTCAGGATGGCATTGAGGACCTTGGACAGGGTAGAACCCTGTAGTATTGGAAATCCGGAGCAGAGCGAACCCTGCAGAATAATATAGTTCCGGGACAGGGCCGAGCCCTATAGTGCAGTGAGAGATGAAGCAAACTTGATCCTTGTGGTATAGTGAAGACGGAGCAGGGTTAAGCCCTGTAAGGCGATGAGATTCTAGAACAGGGTTGAGCCCTGCGGCGTGGCTAGAGTTCGTAACGGAGTTGAGCCCCATAATACAGAGAAGATTGAAGCAGGGTTGAACCCTGTGATGTGATGGAATTCCGGAACAGGGTTGAGCCCTGCAACGTGGCTAGCGTACGGAGCGGGGTTGAGCCTAGTGATGTGGAGAAGATTGTTGCAGGGTTGAGCCCAGTGGTGTGGCTAGAGTACGGAGCAGGGTTGAGCCCCGTGATATGGAGATGACACTGTAATGGTGCAGTTGACAACTGTAACAAGGATGAGTTCAATATCCACAGGAATGAAAAGACAACAGGTAAAGTGCAGCAAAATTATGAAAGCACAATGATGGAGCAAAAAGCAATACTTAGACAATAGGAATGCTGGGCTCTGTAGTGCAGCGGATAACTGACATCAGAAGTTCATCTGGAATATAACAAAGTCCACAGCAATCCACAGGCACAGCGGGGATCTGGCAGGAGTCCAAGAAAAGACCTGAAAGCAACGTTACACAGACACTGAGACACAGTTAGCTGTAGCGCACGCAGGGGGGTTTCCGAGCACACAGAAACCCCCCCAGACGAATCATTTATTTTTTTTAAAGATGGAGTCAGAGTCAGCGGGCCACCCGCGGCCGCGATTGGAGCTTCCGCACATGTGCAGCAGCTCCTCAGGCAGAGAGCTCTGATCGGAAGAGCTCTCTGCACTGGATACAGAAGATACGTTTAGGCGAGTTTAGGGAGTTTAGGCGCATGTGCAGCATACTATCTGCTAGAGTAGCCGCGGCGGTGAGCTCCTCCTCCTCAGCCCTGGGTTTATGTAAGTACTATATGCTGTATGTGTGTGTGTATATTCTGTGTGTGTGTATGCTGTGTGTATGTATGCTATGTGTGAATGAATGTATGTATGTATGCTGTGTGTATGTTTGCCATGTCTGTGTGTGTATGTATGCTATGTGTGAATGCATGCAAGCTTGTGTGTACAGTATTTATGCTGTGTGTATGTTTGCTATGTGTGAATGAATGTATGTATGCTGTGTGTACAGTATGTATGCTGTGTGTATGTATGCTGTGTGTACAGTATGTATGCTGTGTGTATGTCTGCTATGTGTGAATGCATGCAAGCTTGTGTGTACAGTACAGTATGTATGCTGTGTGTGTGTGTATATATATATATATATATATATATGAAGCACATTACGGGCACTCACTGATGTAGAGCTAAAAAATATCCTAGCTGAGGTGCTCACTTCAGGATATTTAACCCCTACTAATAGCCATCCAAGAAAAAAGCAGCACTCCCAGACAGATAAATAAAAAAAAGACCGAGCTTTACTCGTGCAACGTTTCGGGGTTCCCCCCTTCGAAACGCTGCACAAGTAAAGCACGGTCTTATTTTTATTTATTATCAGTTTGGGAGTGCTGCTTTTTTATTGGATGGCTATATATATATATACATATATATATATATATATATATAATGGAAACCCCCCTTAAAAATCCTGCCTTTGCCACTGGTTAGTAACAGGCTTTATACTAGAGGTCTGTGATCCATGGGAAGTTTCAGAACATGTGACCCAAATGGAATCAGGTTTGAAATAATGAGCAATCTAGGAATCCCACAACCTGACGACACCTGGGAAACAGATGATCACTTTAATATTCTGACAAATCTCAGGTGCACAGCATACTAGGGTTCAAATCCAGAGCGCAGGACCCCCCAAAAAATGCCCCAGCCAAGCCGCCCCAGGGCACCAGCATAGTAAGAAAAGTGCAGTGTAAAGAGATAGTTAGGAGCAGCTGCAGCTGCATATAAAGAATGAAAATAAAAAAGTGAAGTACATATATATTAAACACACAGTGAAGGGTTAAAATGTGTTATAATGAAAAGGTGTTATAATGCAGTGCCCTGAAACAAGTATGTTAGGGACCTACCCGAAAGAGGTTACTTGGATATGGTGGGTAGGCCCATAACCTTGGCCATGATTATGGCAAAATTTAATTGCATTGCAAAATTTAATTGCATTTATATATATTATTAATAATTTGGAGTTGTGCACCTGAGATTTGTCTGTTTCTGTGCCTGCAATTAGTCTCATCAGGTAGCACCTCCCATTATATATATAGTCAGGTTGTGCAGTCCAGAAATCTTTCCCATACACTTTAATATTCTATCCCCTGAATGAGAAGCATACCAGCAAGCAGGATAGCTCCTCCAACGACCACAATGGAACTTTTGCAAAAGTAGTCTATCCTTATGTACTGAAATAGTCGCAGCCCTGACAGTACACCCCCCCTTTTTTGGGTAGTCTCCAAACACCCACCAGGTTTTAAAGGGCATTTAGCATGAAAATTACATATCAACTTAGGAACATGGACATCAGAATCTTTAATCCAAGATCTCTCTTCCGGGCCATAACCCTTCCAGTCTACAAGATATTGCAATTGATTTTGATGCTTACGAGAATCCAGAATCTTATCGACCTCAAACTCCAGACCTCGAGCAGTTGTTATGGGAGGTACTTTAGGCAAGCTGTCATAAAATCGATTAAGAATCAATGGTCTAAGCAAAGAGACATGAAAGGAGTTAGGTACACGCATGGTTGTAGGTAATTGTAACTTACATGCCACTAGGTTGATAATTTTTATAATACAAAAAGGACCAATATACTGGGGAGCACACTTCATGGTAGGTACCTTAAGTCGCAGATTTCTCGTAGACAACCAGACACGATCCCCAACAGAATATTTAGGAACAGCCGAACGTTTTCTATCAGCAAAGATTTTATAATTATGAGAGGCTTCCTAAGACACTGATGTACCTGTCTCCAAATTCCAGAAAAATATTGGAGGGTAGCTTTAGCTGCTGGGACATCCACAGTAGGAATTGACTGAAGCTCAGGAACTCGAGGATGTCGACCAGTATTGACTGCCGGGAGGACTTATGTTGTACACACTTAGAACAAGAACGTATAAACTCTTGGACATCTTTTTTCATGGAAGACCACCAATAGGAACATTGCAAAAAAGAGTACATTTTACGAACGCCTGGATGTCAAGAGAAATGAGAATTATGAGCCCAGGAAAGAAGTTTACCTCGTAACTCAGGTGCCACAAATATCTTCCCTGGAGGAGGATCAGGAGAGATGAAAATTGAAGAAAAGGCCAGAGGGTTTATTATAGGGTACCTTTGATCCTCATTTTGTTCTTTCTCTTCCAACATTGAGTGTGAGAGAGCATATGCCTTTTTATTAAGAACCTGGACGATACCTGAGGACAAAATCAAAACAAGAAAAGAAGAGTGCCCAACGAGCTTGTCGTGGGTTCAGACAATGGGCAGTCTTCAAATACAACAAATTTTTATGGTCAGTAAAAATAGTAACAGGATGTTTTGCGCCTTCTAATAAATATCTCCACTCCTCCAAAGCTAACTTAATAGCTAACAAGTCTTGGTCCCTGATGGAGTAATTATTCTCAGCACTAGAAAACTTCCGTGAAAAGAATCCACAAGACACTGTTCTCCCATCTGCAGCCACTTGAGACAAAATAGCCCCAACTCCATAAGTGGAAGCATCCACTTCTAGCATAAATGGTTTCTCAATTTCAGGTTGAACTAGAATGGGGGCCGTAGAAAATGCATTTTTAAGACTCTGAAAAGCATTCAATGCCTCTGGGGACCATACTTTGGGATTAGCCCCTTTTTTTGTCATAGCAGTAATCGAAGCTACAATCGTTGAAAACACTTTGATAACATTTCTGTAATAATTGGCAATAACTAAAAATCTTTTAATATACTTTAACGAAGTGGGCAAAGCCCAATCTTGAATAGCCTTTAACTTCTCAGAGTCCATCTGAAGCTCAGAACCGGAGATGATATACCCCAGAAAGGGTATAACTGGAACTTCAAAAACACACTTGGAGATCTTACCATAAAGCTTATTAGCTCAAAGATGACTTCATACCTCTTTAACATGGGTACGATGATCAGAAAGATTCCTGGAAAAAATCAAAATATCATCAAGATAAACAAAAACAAACTGGTAAAGTATATCTCGGAAAATTTCATTTACAAACTCCTGGAACACCGCAGGAGCATTACATAAACCAAAAGGTATGACGAGGTTCTCATAATGGCCATCTCGCGTATTAAACGTGGTTTTCCACTCATCACCCTCTTTAACTCTGATCAAGTTATAAGCTCCTTTTAGATCAAGTGTAGTAAATAGTTGAGAACCCTAATCTCTATCAAACAGTTCCGTAATGAGAGTTAAAGGCTATTTATTTTTCACCATAATCTCATTTAGACCTCAAAAGTCGATACATGGACGAAGACCGCCATCTTTTTTCTTTACAAAAAAGAAGCCCGCTCTAGCGGGAGATGAAGAAGGCCCGATAAACCCTTTTGTAGGTTATCTTGCACATACACCGACATGGCTTGAGTCTCAGGAACAGAGAGAGGGTATACTCGACCTTTAGGTGGCATTTTACCAGGGATAAGTTCAACAGGACAATCCCAGGGATGATGCGGTGGGAGGTCGTCTGCCTCCTGCTCAGAAAAGACATCAGCAAATTCATGATAAGGCTGTGGGAGAGAAGGTGGAACATTTACTTTCACTTCAGCCAATCGTACCACAGGAATCAAACAATTTAATTAGCATTTGGGACTCCAAGAAAGAATTTGAGAACAAGTCCAATCAATATGAGGGTTATGAAGAGTTAACCATGGTAAACCAAGAACTATATCATACATAGAAATAGGTAATACCAAAAACTCTAAACTTTCTTCATGCAAAGCTCCTACCCTCAACTTCACAGACTTTGTTTGATTGTAACGTATCCAATAGAAATTCTAGTCCCATTTACTACAGAAAGGAAAAAAGAACGGGTTAATTTGACAACAGGAATTTTCAACTTTTGAACCAAAGATAATGAAATAAAATTGCCAGCTGCTCCAGAATCTAGCAAAGCAGAAAACTCTTGACATGAAGAACCAAAGTCAGGAATGCTCACAGAAATTAAACAATCTTTTTTGGGGGAAACTTTAGAGAGTACCCCTAGTTTGACTTCTCCTCCATCAACTAGGGACGACCGTTTCCCGGCCTTTTTGGACATTTAGCCAAAAAATTTTCTGAGGATGCACAATACAAGCACAGATTAGAACGCCTTCTATGTTGCTTCTTCACTTCAGACAATTTGGCTTTATTAATTTGCATAGGCTCATCAGATGTACCATGAACAGAGCGAGACTGGGGAATAGAATTTTTGAACACTCAGGGGGTCATTCAGACCCGCTCGCGAGCGCAGGATGCTCGCAAGCGGGTCGATAGTGCCCTACTGCGCATACGCACAATGGAGGGAGCTCTGTCGTGCGCATGCGCGAGACCCGGCTAGCGACGGGATAGCCGTCGCTCCGGGTCTCGCACCAAAGCGGGCGTGCTGGCGATGTTGATTGACAGCACGCCCCCTTTGGTGGGCATGCCGGGGGCGTGGCTGCCAGACAGAGGCATTCCCATGGGAACGCCTACCGTCTGAAGCCGGCCCCACTGACATCACTAGTGATGTCAGTGGGAGTGATTTTGGCTCTGATAGAGCCAAAATCACTCCCGGGCTTGCGGCAGCGAGACCCTACCGCAGGGTCTCCGTCGTAAGCCCGATGGTCGTGATGGTCTTGACCATCGCGACCATCATCATGGACGCTCACTATAGCTGTGGGTGGTCACCCACAGCTATGTGAGCGTCCAAGAGGCCGCTCCATTTTCATGTAGGAGGGCCCTGATTCAGAGCGAGCTCTCTGGTCAGAGCGTCCGGCTCTGAATCAGGCCCTCAGTGCGATTCCTCTGAACCCCTCGTTCTCACATACGCAGATCAATTTTAATGGTCAATGAAATTAACTCATCCAAATTCTCAGGAAGATACCGAGTCACCAACTCATCTTTAAGTCTCTCAGAGAGACCATTCCTATATGCTGCTCTTAATGCCTCATTGTTCCACTTAAGTACTGCGGCTATAGTTTGAAAACGAACCATGTACTGACCAACTAGAGCTGCTCCCTGCTTTACTTGTAAAATGTCCACAGATGCAGCCACTGATCTTCCAGGTTCATCAAATATCCTTTTAAAAGTAGAAACAAAAGCTTGGTAATTAGACATTAAGGCATCATTTCTCTCCCATAAAGGAGAGGCCCACTCAAGAGCAGTACCTGACAATAATGACATAATATAAGCCACTTTGACACGAGGGGCGGTAAAACTCTGAGGTAACAATTCAAAATAAATCTCACATTGGTTGAGAAATTCTCTACATGTTTTTGGATTGCCATCATAAGAGACGGGAGTTGGTAGGCCTAAATGAGAAGCAGAAACCCCTAATCTACTTGTAACAGGAATTTTTAGTTTATCAAGACGTGTGGAAAGATTCTGTAAACGTTGTAAAATTGAACTTGGATATTTTCCTGTACTTTCAAACGGGCAGTCAAACCCTGAAGCACCTGTACCCCAGTAGCCTGTTCCAGGTCCGAATTCATTTTTAGGTCTGTGCAAACTGTCACGGCTGCCGACACTTGAGACTCCTGGAGGGAGGCAGGCCTACTAGGCACAATAAACTGGGGTGGTCTTTAGGAATGACCTTCCCATGAAACTCAGTAGCACAGGATAAAAGTAAAATAGAATTTATTCACAAAAGAATTATAATCAGCAAGGTCTCATATAAAGTCTCAAACAGCACAGAGATTCATATATGCAACAATAAGTATAGGAGAGAATCCCCAAATATATATGCAGTCTTTAAAATATAAGAACTAACTTGGTAGGGAACCCCGAGTCCAGTAAGAGGCTAACACCTCAGGATGGCATTGAGGACCTTGGACAGGGTAGAACCCTGTAGTATTGGAAATCCGGAGCAGAGCGAACCCTGCAGAATAATATAGTTCCGGGACAGGGCCGAGCCCTATAGTGCAGTGAGAGATGAAGCAAACTTGATCCTTGTGGTATAGTGAAGACGGAGCAGGGTTAAGCCCTGTAAGGTGATGAGATTCCAGAACAGGGTTGAGCCCTGCGGCATGGCTAGAGTTCGTAGCGGAAATTGAGCCCCGTAATACAGAGAAGATTGAAGCAGGGTTGAACCCTGTGATGTGATGGAATTCCGGAACAGGGTTGAGCCCTACAACATGGCTAGAGTACAGAGCAGGGTTGAGCCACGTGATGCGGAGAAGATTGTTGCAGGGTTGAACCCTGTGGTGTAGCTAGAGTATGGAGCGGAGTTGAGCCCCGTGATGCGGAGAAGATTGTAGCAGGGTTGAGCCCTGTGGTGTGGCTAGAGTATGGAGCGGGGTTGAGCCCCATGATGCGGAGAAGATTGTAGCAGGGTTGAACCCTGTGGTGTGGCTAGAGTACGGAGCGGGGTTGAGCCCCGTGATACGGAGATGACACTGTAATGGTGCAGTTGACAACTGTAACAAGGATGAGTTCAATATTCACAGGAATGAAAAGACAACAGGTAAAGTGCAGCAAAATGATGAAAGCACAAAGATGGAACAAAAAGCAATACTTAGACAATAGGAATGCTGGGGTCTGTAGTGCAGCGGATAACTGACATCAGGAGTTCATCTGGAATATAACAAAGTCCACAGCAATCCACAGGCACAGCGGGGATCTGGCAGGAGTCCAAGAATAGACCTGAAAGCAACGTTGCACAGACACTGAGACACAGTTAGTAACAGGCTTTATACTAGAGGTCTGTGATCCATAGGAAGTTTCAGAACATGTGACCCAAATGGAATCAGGTTTGAAATAATGAGCAATCTAGGAATCCCACAACCTGATGACACCTGGGAAACAGATGATCACTTTAACACTCTATCCCCTGAATGAGAAGCATGCCGGCAAGCAGGATAGCTCCTCCAATGACCACAATGGAACTTTGGCAAAAGTATTCTATTCTTGTGTACTGAAAAAGTCGCAGTCCTGACACCGACTCATGGACACCAAGACTCTTTCCTTGAATACACTACCTGAACCTTATCAAGAGTTCAATGATGTCTTTTCGAAGCAGGCAGCTGATTTGCTACCACCTCATCATCCTTGGGACTGGCCGATTGACCTTATACTGGAAAAAGATCTCCCAGAGGTCGCATTTACTCCCTTTCTGTCCCGGAAACACAGTCTATGTCTGAATATATAAGACAAAATCTTCAAAAGGGATTTCGACCTTCTTTGTCTCCTTCTGGTGCAGGTTTTTTTTGTTTAAAGAAAAAAAATGGTACATGTATTGACTTTCGGGGCTTAAACGATATTACCATCAAGAACATGTACCCTTTGCCACTCATCACCGAGCTCTTCGATAGAGTGAAAGGCGCAACCAACTTCACCAAACTTGACATTAGAGGTGCCTATGATTTAATAAGAATCAGAGAGGGGGACGAGTGGAAAACTGCATTCAACATGCGTGATGGGCATTATGAAAACCTTGTAATGCCCTTTGGGTTATGTAATGCTCCAGCAGTTTTTCAGGAATTTGTGAATGAAATCTTTCATGACATCCTCTAACAATACGTCATCATCTACCTAGATGATATTTTGATCTTCTCACGTGATCTTAGCAGTCATCGGCAACATGTTAAAGAGGTCTTGCTTCATTTACGTGCTCTATGGGAAAATATGAAAATGTGTCTTTGAAGTTCCTACTATTTGTTTTCTTGGGTATGTGATCTCTGGCTCCGAATTGCATATGGATCCTGAAAAACTCAAGGCCAATCAGGAATGGGATCTGCCTACATCGTTGAAAGCTATCCAAAGATTTCTGGGTTTCTCGAATTACTACAGAAAATTAATAAAGTCTTTTTCCACCATTGTGGCGCCCATCACGGCCATGACCAGGAAAAGAGCCAATCCTGCTGATTGATCTCCGGAAGGCCTCTCTGCTTTCTACACCCTTAAGCAAGCCTTCTCCTCAGCACCCATTCTGTTCCAACCTGACCTCGAAAAACCCTTCATGCTGGAGGTCGATGCATTGGTTTATAGAGTAGGAGCAATCTTGTCGCAGACATCCTCCGAAGGGAGACTTGGGTCCTGTGGTTTTTTTTTCTTGCAGATTTTCTCCGGCAGAGAAAAACTATTCCATTAGGGATGAAGAGCTATTAGCCATTAAGCTGGCTCTGGAGGAGTGGAGATATTTATTAGAAGGTGCAAGACATCCCATAACAATTTATATGGATCTCAAAAATCTTCTGTATTTGAAGTCCGCTCATTGCTTCAATCCTCGTCAGGCTCGTTGGCTACTCTTCTTTTCTCATTTTGATTTTGTTCTCAAGTATCGACCTGGATCTTTGAATTGTAAAGCCGATGCTCTTTCCAGATCAATGTCGGAAGAGGATGAACAAGCGTCTATGCCGAAGTATCCAATCATCAACCCTCTGGCTTTTGCTATTACTTCAATGTCTCCAAGTCCTCCTCGAGGTAAAACCTTTGAGTCACGAAACAAATTATTGGCCTGGGCTCATGATTCTCTGTTTGCTGGTCACTCTGGAGTTCGTAAGACTTATTCTTTTTTACAATGCAGTTACTGGTGGCCCTACATGAAGATGTGCAAGAATTCATACGTTCCTGTTCAAAGTGTGTACAGCATAAGACTCCACGGCAATCTCCTGCAGGCTTGCTTGATCCTTTGTCGATTCCTGTCAGACCATGGTCTCATCTTTCAATGGATTTCATTACAGCTCTTCCTGAATCCAAAGGTTTTACTGTTATCTTGGTAGTGCATGGATCATTTCTCCAAAATGGCTGTTTTTGTTCCCTTGTCACGACTATCTTCGGCTGTCACATTTTCACAGATTTTTATTCAAGAGATCTTTCACGTGCATGGACTTCCACAAGGGATTGTATGCGATCGTGGGGTTCAATTTGTAGCCCGCTTCTGGAGAGGCCTGTGTTCAGATATGCAGATTAAATTATGGTTCTCATCTGCGTACCATCCCCAATCAAATGGTCAGACTGAGGGAATCAATCAAGACTTAGAGACGTTTCTCAGAATTTATTTGTCTTCCTCCCAAGACAACTGGGCAGACCTTTTGCCATGGGCGGAGTTCGCGCACAACTTCCACTACCACTCTGCTACTGGAGAGTCCTTTTTTCACCAACTATGGATTACATCCACGCATTCCAGAATTCCAGTCTGCATCACTAGTGGAGGTCCCGGCTGCCAATGCTGCTCTCCAACATTTCTCACAAATTTGGAGACAAGTTGATCAATCTCTAAGAAAAGTTTCTCATAATTATAAAGTCTTTGCAGACAGGAAATGCTCTGCGTTGCCCAAGTACTCTCCTGGAGATCGGGCCTGGTTGTCCACAAAGAATTTAAGACTTAAGGTGCCCACTATGAAATTTGCTCCCCGGTACATCGGACCCTTTCGAATCAAACAAGTCATTAATCCTGTGGCCTGCCAGTTGCATCTTCTACCCATACGAATCCCTAACTCCTTTCATGTCTCCTTGCTCAAGCCTCTGATAATCGCTTCCATGTCAAGTTACCCAAAACCCCACCAGTGCAGACTTCTTGTGGGGTGGAGTTTGAAGTTGAGAAGATATTGGATTCACATTGGCATCAAGGACAGAATAAAGGTCTTGGTAAAGAGCGTCTGATATTCATGCTCCTAAATTGGTACTAAACTTCCATTTGAAATTTCCTCAGAAACCCTTTGGACGTCCGGAGGCCATCCCAAAAAAGGGGGGAACTGTCAGAAACCAGGGTTTTGGATCACAGCGGAGGGTCCGGACAGTCGCGCTCCGTCTGATCAGGTCCTGGTATACTGTTCTGCGTAGTCCTTCTCTCTGCAGTAGTAAGTGGCGTCTGCCGCACAGAGGTTGCTAACACTGACAGGGAGTTTAACATTCACTTTGCTATTTTCCACACTGGCTTCTCCTGATCATGGACGCTGCCATCTTGGCTTAGTCACCTGATTCTGCATCTGCCAATCCTGCTCTGTATTTTCCTCTAAGAACTTGTGTTATACTGTAACTTCCCTAACTCTGCTCAGCAGTTTTATTTCAAGAATTCCAGCTGGATATTATCCAGGGTTTACCCAGAGTTACTGCATCAAGACTTCAGTATTAAAGTACATAACGTTACTCAGTATTTGAACAAGGTCTCCTGCATCTGTCTAGCTGAGGATTTGCTCGGTATCTCTGACTATGGATTCCTGCTGTTTTCTTCTGAGTCCTGTATTAAGCATCTGAATCAAAGTCTTCTGCTATTATCTAGTCTCAAGAACTCGTCCTTCTGGATTCAACTATTATTCTAACGGACGTCCTCTATATGAGGCTTGAACTACCTATTACACGTCTTTTATCCAAGTTATATCTAATAAAGTCCTGTGCTTTACCCTGACCACCTCGTACCAAGTTCCCTGCTTCACTACTGTCTACCTTTGTCTTACATATCATGTGATCTACTTTCCTAGACTGGTGCTATCCTATTAGGAAGACATACCTCAGAGCTCCTCAGTTTCTGCTGCCAGCATATCAGCCAGCAGATCCTGCTCTATCACAGGAGGTAAATTTCCCTAGAGTCGTGACAGCATCTGCTCGTGTGTACACACAGTATATCTGTGAATGACAGCTTTCACAGATATATCGCATCAGCAGGGGCACCAAGAGGGTGAACTACTAATTTCCGAAGCATGGGCCTGTTGAAAGGGCCAACTGGAGGCCCAAACTTGCCCCTTTAACACTTCTTACCTCCTTTCAGTGGTAGCAGCCTCTCTCCAGAGCCCAGCACATACCGCTGTGTGCTAGGCTGCGTAGGTCCTGTTAAGCTGCTACTGCTGAGCCTCTCTCTGCTTAATGTGAAGGGAGAGCGATCATACTAATAGCCACCCTTTCCAGATCTACCCCAGTACCCGGGCCCGGCCCTACTCTCTAAGGCCCTCCGCAGGGCTGCCATCAGAAATTGTGGGGCCCGGGACTGAAAGAATAGGCACGGCCCCCCTCCTCTCCATTATTGAATGCAGTCTGTGCGCCCTTCCTTTTTATTTGTATTACCTAACCCCCCCTTATTGAATGTAGTCTGTGTACAGGCCCTGCATTTTCATCACCTCGCCCACCACCCCTCGTTAGTGAATATAATCTGCGCGTGGCAGGCCCTGCATTTTTATTTTTATTACCTCACCACCCCCCATTAGTGAATTTAGTGAGCTAGTGAGCGCAGCAGGCCCTGCATTTTTATCACCTCTCCCCCTCCTGCCCCCCTGGTAGTGAAGTCTGTGAGCGGCAGACATCTCCCCCCCCCACCTCCGCCACCGGGTAGTGACATGAGTGCGTGGCAGGCCCTGCATTTTTATCACCTCAGTGGCGAATGCAGGATTTTTAAGGGGGGGTTTCCATTATATATATATATATATATATATATATATATTAGGGGTGAGCGGGTTCGGATTTCTGAAATCCGAACCCCCCCCGAGCCCCCTCCGATCCGAGGCCGAACCGAGTCAGGCTCGACTTTTCCCGCCTGACAGATCTGAAATCAAGGCAAAACGTCATCATCCCGCCTTCCGGGTCTCACGGGTTTTGGATCCTATATAAGGTACCCGCGTCGGCGCCATTTTCTCACTCGGCTGTGGACAGTGAAGAGGGAGGGTGGGAGTTAGGGCTGGCTGGGCTGTGTAGTGTAGTGTAGTGTTGTAGTGTAGTGTAGTGTAGTGCAGTGTAGTGTTGTGCTGCGCTGTGCTGTGCTGCTGTTGTCCATAGGGGCTGTGTCCACTACTTCAAAGTCCATAGGGGCTGGCTGGACTGTGTTGTGCAGTCAGTTGTCCATAGGGGCTGTGTCCACTCCAAAGTCCTGTGCATTGTCACAGTCCTAAAGGGGTGCTGTAGTGTTGTCCAGGGGGTGCTCTGTCCGTCAGGGGTGCTCCCCCCAAGTGCTAAAAAAAATAATATTTTTTCTGTGTTTGTGAATTGTGTGCGCAGTAGCCACACGTGCATCAACAAAGTAGTGCCAAGCGTGCGCCTGTGTCCCATAAGTAAAAGGCCGTCTGGCTTGTCCATTAAAGGGTGCTGTAACCCCCAAAGGGCACTCCAAACAAAATAAAAAAATATTTTTTTTTGTGTTTGTGAATTGTGTGCGCAGTAGCCGCACGTGCATCAACAAAGTAGTGCCAAGCGTGCCCCTGTGTCCCATAAGTAAAAGGCCGGCTGGCTTGTCCGTTAAAGGGTGCTGTAACCCCCAAAGGGCTCTCCAAATAAAATAAAAAAATATATTTTTTTGTTTGTGAATTGTGTGCGCAGTAGCCGCAAGTGCATCAACAAAGTAGTGCCAAGCGTGCGCCTGTGTCATAAGTAAAGGGCCAGCTTGCTTGTCCGTTAAAAGGTGCTGTAACCCCCAAAGTACACTTCAAACAAAATAAAAAAATATTTTCTGTGTTTGTGAATTGTGTGCGCAGTAACCGCACGTGCATCAACAAAGTAGTGCCAAGCGTGCGCCTGTGTCCCATAAATAAAGGGCCGGCTGGATTGACCACTAAAGGGTGCTGTATCCCCCAAAGGGCAGTCCAAACAAAATAAAAAAATATTTTCTGTGTTTGTGTGCGCCTTAGCCGCACGTATATATCAATATAACATAAATGGAGGACCAAACTTTCTCCGATAAAAATTAAATAGGGAAAGATCAAGAACCACTTCCTCCTAGTGCTGAAGCTGCTGCCACTAGTCATGACATAGACGATAACATGCCATCAACGTCGTCTGCCAAGGCTGATGCCCAATGTCATAGTAGAGGGCACATACAATCCCAAATGACAAAGTTCAGGAAAATGACCTTGAAAAAAACATTTAAATCATCTGAAGAGAAACGTAAACTTGCCAATATGCCATTTACGACACGGAGTGGCAAGGAATGGCTAAGGTCTTTCCATATGTTCATGACTAGTGGTTCAGCTTCACATGACGATGGAAGCCCTCCCCCCACTAAAAAAATCAAACGAGTTAAGCTGGCAAAAGCACAGTGAAGAATTGTGCGTTCTAAGAAGATATCACAAATCCCCAAGGAGAGTCCAAGTGTGGTGGTGGTTGCGATGCCTGACCTTCCCAGCACTGGACGGGAAGAGGTGGCTCTTTCCACCATTTGCACGCCCCCTGCAAGAGCTGAAAGGAGCACCCACAGTCCACTTGCTGATATGCAAATTGAGAAGATGTCACTGTTGAAGTACAACAGGATGAGGATACTGGTGTAGCTGGCGCTGAGGAGGAAGTTGGCGAGGAGGATTCTGATGGTGATGTGGTTTGTTTAAATCAGGCTCCGGGGGAGACAGTTGTTGTCCGTGGGATGAAAAGGCCCATCACGGTCATGCCTGGGCAGAAGACCAAACATTCCACCTCTTTGGTCTGGCTATATTTCTATCCAAATCCGGACAACAACTGTCTTGCCATATGTACCATATGTAAAGGTGGAATAAGTAGGGGTAGGGACGTTAACCACCTAGGAACATCCTCCCTTATACGGCACCTGCAGCGCATTCATAAAAAGTTACTGTCAAGTTCAGAAACTTTGGCTAAGACCGTAAGCAGTCCAGGGACACCTAAATCCCGTTGTCCTGTTGTATCCAAGCGTCTGCAAACCACACCGTCAACTCCCTCCTCGTCAATTTCCTCCTTAGTCAGGATCGGAAGTAGTCCTGCAGGCCATGTCACTGGCATGACTGACTCTCCTATCCGGGATTCCTCCGGAGGATCCTGTATTGTTACGCCTCCTGCTGCCGCTGCTGCTGTTGCTGCTGCTGGGAGTCGTTCATCATCCCAGAGAGGAAGTAGGAACACCACTACTTTTACTAAACAATTGACCCTCCAACAGTCCTTAGCGAGGAGGATGAAGTACGACAGCAGTCATCCTGAAGCAAAACGTATAACTGAGGCCTTGACTGCTATGTTGGTGTTAGACGTGCGTCCGGTATCCGCCATTAGTGCAGTGGGATTTAGACAATTGATGGAGGTAGTGTGTCCCCGGTTCCAAATCCCGTCTAGATTCCACTTCACTAGGCAGGCGATACCGAGACTGTACAGAAACGTCAGAAAAAGTGTCCTCAGTGTCCTGAAAAATGCCGTTGTACCCAATGTCCACTTAACCACGGACATGTGGACAAGTGGAACAGGGCAGACTAAGGACTATATGACTGTGACAGCCCACTGGGTAGATGTATCACCTTACGCAGCAACAGCAGCAGCGTCACCAGTAGCAGCATCTCAGAAATGCCAGCTCGTTCCAAGGCAGGCTACGCTGTGTATCACCGGTTTCAGTAAGAGGCACACCGCCGACAACCTCTTAGAGAAACTGAGGGAAATCATCACCCAGTGGCTTACCCCACTTAGACTCTCCTGGGGATTTGTGATATCTGACAACGCCACCAATATTGTGCGGGCATTACATCTGGGAAAATTCCAGCACGTCCCATGTTTTGCTCACACAATAAACTTGGTGGTGCAGAATTTTCTGAAAAGCGACAGGGGCGTGCAGGAGACGCTTTGGGTGGCCCGAAAAATTTCTGCCCACTTTTGCCATTCAGCGACCACGTGCCGAAGACTGGAGCACCAGCAAACACTCTTGAACCTGCCCCGCCATCACCTGAAGCAAGAGGTTGTGACGTGGTGGAACTCAACCCTCTATATGCTTCAGAGGATGGAGGAGCAGCAAAAGGCCATTCAAGCCTATACATCCACCTATGACATAGGCAAAGGAGGGAGTATGCACCTGACTCAAGCGCAGTGGAGAATGATTTCCGTGTTGTGCAAGGTTCTCCAGCCCTTCGAACTTGCCACATGTGAAGTCAGTTCAGACACTGCCAGCTTGAGTCAGGTCATTCCCCTCATCAGGCTTCTTTTGCAGAAGCAGCTGGAGAAAGTGAAGGAGGAGCTAAGATGGAGCGATTCCGCTCGGCATGTGGGACTTGTGGATGAAGCCCTTCATCCGCTTTGCCAGGATTCCAGGGTGGTCAATCTGTTGAAATCAGACCACTACATTTTGGCCACCGTGCTCGATCCTAGGTTTAAAGCCTATGTGGTGTCTCTCTTTCTGGCCGACACAAGCCTGCAGAGGTGCAAAGACCTGCTGGTGAACACACTGTCAGCTGAAGCGGAACGTGACACGTCAACAGCTCCTTCTTCATTTTCTCCCGCAACTGGGGCTGCCAGGAAAAAACTTATCCTAAGCAACCCGCTGGCGGTGATGCAGGGCAGGCAGGACCAAGTTTGGACATCTGGTCCGGACTGAAGGACCTGGCAACAATTTCTGACATGTCTACTGTAACTACATATGATACTGTCACCATTGACAGAATGGTGGAGGATTACATCGGTGACAGCATCCAAGTAGGCATGTCAGACAGTCCATACCTGTACTGGCAGGAAAAAGAGGCAATTTGGAGGCCCCTGTAAAGCTGGCTCTATTTTACCTGAGTTGCCCCCCCTCCAGTGTGTACTCCGAAAGAGTGTTTAGTGCAGCCGGGAACCTTGTCAGCGAAAGGCGTAGGAGGTTGCTTCCACAAAATGTGGAGAAGATGATGTTCATAAAAATGAATTATCAACTCTTCCAGGAGACCAGCCTCCAGAACGTACAGAGGGACCTGTGGTGGTGGATTCCAGTGGGGATGAGTTAATACTCTGTGAGGATGAGGATGTACACAACACTGAAGAGGGTGAGGAATCGGTGGATGAGGAGGATGATGTTTGTGCCGCCCACTCGTGTCGCTTAGCATAGTCATCCAGCTACCTCGGTGCAGCCTTTTGGACATAAAAACACTATTGTGAGGTGTGAGGTGTTCAGAATAGACTGGAAGTTAGTGGAAATTAAGGTTATTGAGGTTAATAATAGCATAGGAGCAGAAAAACCAACACATTCTGTGATTTTAGCTGTTTTTATGCTTTTTTTAAAAAAAAATACAGATCCAAAACACAAAACCCAGAACCCAAAACACGGAAGGGTGGTTTTGGCAAAACCAATCCAGATCCAAAACATGAAGAAAGATCCAGATCCAAAACCAAAACACAAAACACGAAAAGTGGCCGGTGCACACCCCTAATATATATATATATATATATATATATATATATATATATATATATATATATATATATATAGCCATCCAATAAAAAAGCAGCACTCCCAGACCGTTAATAAATCAAAAAAAGACCGTGCTTTACTTGTGCAGCGTTTCGAAGGGGGGAACCCCGAAACGTTGCACGAGTAAAGCTCGGTCTTTTTTTGATTTATTATCGGTCTGGGAGTGCTGCTTTTTTCTTGGATGGCTATTAGTAGGGTTTAAATATCCTGAAGTGAGCACCTCAGCTAGGATATTTTTTAGCTCTACATCAGTGAGTGCCGGTAATGTGCTTCATATATATATATACACACACACACAGCATACACACTGTACTGTACACACAAGCTTGCATGCATTCACACATAGCAAACATACACACAGCATACATACTGCACACACAGCATACATACATTCATTCACACATAGCAAACATACACACAGCATACATACATTCATTCATACATAGCAAACATACACACAGCATAAATACTGTACACACAAGCTTGCATGCATTCACACATAGCATACATACACACACACACATGGCAAACATACACACAGCATACATACCTACATTCATTCACACATAGCATACATACACACAGCATACACACACACAGACTATACACAGACACAGGGCTGCCATCAGAAATTGTGGGGCCCGGGACTGTCAAAATGAGCAGGGCCCCCCTCAACCCGCCCCTCCCCCACAACCTGCCTTCCCCCCTACAAACCCCTTCCCTTACCCCCAACAACCCCCCTTCCCCACTACCTTATTTATACACAATAAAAAATCTTTGTCAAAGACTGACCATTATACTGTATTACATACCTAACATATTGAAGCATACTAAATATAGTTGGATCCTATGTGAGAAAGGACACACAGTCAGTGTGTCAATGAATTTACCTAACCTTGTTTGCTCCTTCATTCTTCTGATGGTCGGCCTCACGGCCTGCCTGCTCCGGACAACTCCTCAGGCGTCCTCACACAACCCGCCCGCTGCAGCTCCTCTCTTTCAGTGGTGCGGCATTACGTCATGACGTGACGCGACAGCTTCAATGAGTGAAGAAAAACTTTATTAAGAAAACCTGGCCAGTTGTTAATGTATGATGTGCAGTGGCAAACGCAGGACTCTCAGGGAGGGGTTTCCATTATATATGTCTACACACACATATATATACATACAGTATATGTGGTGTAACTAAGGTATTTGGAGCCCAGGGCAAGTTAAAATACAGAGCACCCCCCAAGTAGGTGGGCTTGACGGAGGACCCCAGTAATAGTCCTCCCTATGTAGTGACCCCAGTAGTGCCCCTTATATTGTGCCCCCAGTAGTAGTCCTCCCCTATTCAGTGCCCCTTATATAGTCCCCCATACAGTGCCCCAAGAGGTGGTCCCCCTATGCAGTGCCCCAAGAGGTGGTCCCCCCTATGCAGTGCCCCTTATATAGTGCCAGTGCACCCAGTAGTGGTCCCCCCGTTATATAGTGCCCACCAGCAGTGCCAGTGCCCCCAGTAGTGATCCCCCCTTATATAGTACCCCCCCAGCAGTGACAGTGCCCTCAGTAGTGGTCCCCCCTATGCAGTGCCCCAAGAGGTGGTCCCCCCTATGCAGTGCCCCTTATATAGTACCAGTGCCCTCAGTAGTGGTCCCCCCTTTTATAGTGCCCCCCAGCAGTGCCAGTGCCCCCAGTAGTGCCTCCCCCCAGCAGTGCCCCTTACATATATAACGACAAAGACACACACAAAAACACTTACCTGTATCCCCTCTCCTGTGCCTGCCACCGTCTGCTCCTCCAATCTCCCGGGCCGACCCGCCCTGCAGAGGGAGCTAGACAGAAGGAGACACTGCCGGAGCCCAGCTCTGACAGTGTCTCCCTCTGTCTAGCTCCCTCTGGGAGGGCTGTGACCATAGCGCACTGCCGATTCAGCTGGCAGCGCTTCCGCCTCAGGTTGTATGAAAGCCACCTGACGCGGAAGCGCTGACATCTGAACAGCAGCGCCGATCATGGATGGTGCCCGGGAATGGTGCAGAGATGGAGACAAGGCTGTCTCCATCTCTGAAAAAAATTAAAACTGGTAGGTCAGGGGGGGTTTCTGTGTACTTAGAACCCCCCCCTCCCCGTGCGCTACTGATAGCGGGAGGGTGCCTGGATGAGAAGTGACTTATTAGTCACTTACTCATTTTATTGTGCGGCAGCAGCAGCGCGGGGGGCGGGGCATGGTCGGGTCCATAGCACTGGATGCGGGCTGCTGCATGATGATAGGAGTGGGCCCCCGGCTGAGCCTGTCACCAGCCTGTCAGTTGTTGCTTCCGACGTGGGCTAAGGGGATAGCGGCAGGCAGGCCGGCGGGCCCCCCGAGTACCCGGGCCCGGGACTAAAGTCCCGGCAGTCCCCCCCTGATGGCGGCCCTGCACACACACATACAGCATATAGTACTTACATAAACCCAGGGCTGAGGAGGAGGAGCTCACCGCCGCGGCTACTCTAGCAGATAGTATGCTGTACATGCGCCTAAACTCCCTCGGCCATCCGTATCTTCTGTATCCAGTGCAGAGAGCTCTTCCGATCAGAGCTCTCTGCCTGAGGAGCTGCTGCACATGTGCGGCAGCTCCAATCGCGGCCGCGGGTGGCCCGCTGACTCTGACTCCATCTTTAAAAAAAATAATTGATTCGTCTGGGGGGGGTTTCTGTGTGCTCGGAAACCCCCCCTGCGTGCGCTACAGCACCTCACTCTCCCCATCCCCCTGCTACCCAGACATTCCCCCACTTACCTTATGGATCTGGCAGCGGCTACTTCGTCCACGGTCCACCAGCACTGCAGACGCGCTCCTCTTCCGCAGCTTACCCTACACTGGCGCGCCGTTACGTTATGCGCGCTGACGCCAAAACAAGCTCGCGGACCGGCAGCCAATCAGGAGCAGCCACTACGGGCGCTCCTGATTGGCTGCCGTTCCGCAACCTCAAGTTGGCTTGCGGCCGCCCTGCTTCTATCTCTCTCCCTGCATCATTTGCTGCTGCAGCGGCGCTGCTACCCGGGCCCCCCTCCGTCTACCCTCCCTCCGGACCCGGGACTCGAGGCCCGGCAGTCCCCCCCTGATGGCGGCACTAGCCCTCCGCATCGGCCATGCTGAAAATTGAGTGTTGCTCCTGGCTGCCCGAAAAGGCATACCAGTGTCCCATAGTGCCCCTCAACCACCAAATGCAGCCCACTTCCCAAAGTAATGTGGGCGTCCCGGGTGGCCAATGGCGTGTTTTGTGCTGAATTGCATCAATGTAGTAACACCCCCGATTTACAATGCTGTTGACATTGGCGTTGTATAGCGAGGCGTGGACACGATGATGCAATCATGTCGGCACACCCTCCGTCTTGCCCACCTATGTTGCATTACACCCGCTCACTCCACCCCTGCTGAGCTGACCTTGCTGCCTTCTCCCGATGGCATCAAAAGACACACAAAGCATGATTGCAGCATCTGTAGACACTGAAAATGGGCGTCTCAGTCCTTGCATATTCGGACGTACAGATGTACACCAGGGAAGGGCATAAAGTGTCATTAGCATAAAGAACCATTCCAAACAACCTCCAAAGTGTCAAGGCATTTTTTTAAATAGTTCTTCCGGCCATACATATTGTGCGGCGGATTGGTTAAGTGTGAATGCTTACCAAAATCAGTCGGTTGGTCAGTTGTCCGTCCGACCCTTCATTTAGGTGTGTACCCCACATTAGCAGTCTATTTAATAAGCTAACAAGTCTATTAGGGGTCTATTTAACAAGTGATAAGCCTTTTCTCCTGTGCTCTCCAGATTTATCATCAAAGTGGAGATATCACAGATCTTTCAATGTTACTTTTTTTTCACTGTTTACGGTATGGGGACAGTGAAGTTAATCAATTTAGTGTAAGTTAAAAACATAACACATCTCAGAATGGCATTATGAGTGCCTTTAGGACTGGAGATGTCTGGACCCTCTTTTCGTTGTACTGTGCATGTGTGCTTTTTGGTTCTTGGCCATGAGCAGTGCAGGAAAAACACACTCTGCTTTCTGTGCATGCGAACCTTACTGGCTCAATCATGTGCAATCAATGTGTGCAAAAGAAACCCATGGCTTCACATCAGTGATATGCTGATTCTGGGTAGCTGAAAGAGTCAGCATATTCATTTATATAGTTAGATAAATTTGCACAAAATATAGCATTGGAAATTTGCACAAAAAAGGTTTGCCTTAAACCATACACTGATGCACCAAATCCATACTCATTTTTTGCGAAACCATGATAATTAACGTTCCTACTCGACGTGAGTGAAAGCAATTCATCATTGCTCCGGCGCGAGACAGCTGATCCGAAAATAAGCTGTCTCCACAAGTATTTTCACTGCTCCTTTCAGAGAAGTGAGGACCGCATTCAGAGTCGGTCGTTGCGGCCGCTCGGTCATAAGGGAAAAAGGGCCGGATATGCAAATGAAGCGCTCGCAAGTTGCGTCGTTAAGATGGGATCGTTAGCTGGACGAGCGAGGGGAGGATGCGGCCGTAAGACTAAAAACACGCCCCCTTCTTGTTCGCAATACACGTCATCTCCGGACATATAAGGATTAATCGAGACCATCGGGAACCATCGGAGCTGGTCGTATAGCTTAATGTTGACCATACCCTCTCTTAAGCACTACAATCAAGTCAGTGTAAAAATCTCCCATGTCACATGTGCCATGACACTACTTAGTTAATTATGCACTCCCATAGTCAGGCATGCCTGTGTTCGGATCTCCACTCCCCCATTCACGAGCACCTTCCCCTGTTACCACTCACAAATGCCTCATCCTGTCACTCAAACTAACAACCTGGCCAAGTTGAATGAGACAAAAATTTCCGATCGCAAAAGCTAGTTTGTGCACGCGCATTGCGAAACTTACGCATGTGCTGTTTTGCGAACATCGCTGGGTACAACCGAGCGGCCGCTTACGACCGACTCTGAATGAGGTCCTGAATCTTTTCACTGTTCCTTTCGGAGCAGTGTAACTAGTGTGCACACCTGACCTACAGGTCACGCATGCACACAAGAGCCCCGGCGTCCGTCGGAATGGACGAAAACTTAGGCCCTGATTCAGACCCACTCGCGAGCGGCTGTCCGCTCGCAAGTGGGTCGATGGCGCCAGACGCGACGAGCGAAGGAAAGTCCTTCGCTCGTTGTGTCTGATCAAAGGGGGCGTGCTGTCGATGTTGATTGACAGCACGCCCCCTTTGGTGGGCGTGCCGGGGCGTGCCTCCCTGACGGGGGCGTTCCCACGGGAACGCCTCCCGTCAGAAGCCGGCCCACTGACATCACTAGTGATGTCAGTGGGAGTGATTTTGGCTCTGATAGAGCCAAAATCACTCCGGAGCTTGCGGTTGAAAACCTCAACCGCAGGCTCCGGCTCGCAGTTTCGATGGTCGCGATGGTCACGACCATCGCGGCCATCAAACTGCACGCACGTATAGGCTGTGGGTGGTGACCCACAGCTATACGAGCGTCCAGGAGGACGCTCCATTTTTATGGAGGGCGGCCCTCATTCAGAGCGTGCGCTCTGCTCAGAGCGTACGGCTCTGAATGAGGGCCTTAATTTCTACAATTGCAGGTGAAAATGTTCATTTAATGCACTTTCCCATTTAGCCATGCTTGTTTTAGCCACTAAAACTGAGACTGACCCAGGAAAACCGGGACTGTTTACAAGTTTGGTATATATGTATGTTAATTTTAGTTTTGTATCCAGAAATCCATATGAAATAATCAGAAGCTTCATGCTATTCACTGATACAAGGAATTTGTCAAATCTATAAAAAAAAAAAACGAAACACCAAGAGGGAAAACGTGAACTATTACAAATACAAAGAAATATGCTGTCAAGACAACAATGGCAAAGTATAAAAGAGAAATAATAGGTTTCATATAGTGACTGTGTAAAACTGACACTGATGGCAGTTTGTGCTAACTGAAAACGTACCCACACTTTGTAAAGTCTACACAAACACTGAAGGCAGTCCCAGAACTCTCAGCTTCAACATTTTCTTTCATAACTTGTTCCTTCTACCAAGTCCAAGTAGTGAAATTTAAAATAGTGTGGTACAGGCTAGATAAAGTGTTAAGATCCACGGCTTACCTCTCCGCAGCCCATGGCTTTTCCACAGCCTAGTTTAAGCCGCGTCAGTCAGTGTTCAGCCGCTTCAAGCTAGCAGTGTTTTCTACCTCATTGCCTCCAGCCTGTGTTCTAGCCGCTCCTGTAATCATCTGTCAGCCATACCTCAGTTGGAGTCTTGTCGCACCTCGGTCCTCAAGGCCACACCGTGTTGTTCTTGTCGCACCTCGGCCCTCAAGGTCCCACCGTGTTGTTCTTGTTGCACCTCAGCCCTCAAGGCCGCACTCGAACCTAAGTCTGTTACTTTAGCCTGTGGCTCTGCCATATTATAGTGCATTCCTGTTATATCTCAGTCTGCGGCATAGGTCACATCACCATCCTAGGACCAGTCGCTGCAGCCTGTGGTTAAAGCTGCATCATTGTCCATCTGCTGGTTATATCTCAGCCGTGGCATAGCCGCATCATTGTCTTCAGTCCAGTCATTCTGCAGCCTGCGGCCTGGTTTCTCCAGACCAATGATCAAGCCACTCAGTGGCCCTGCAACACCGGAAATATTGTCTGTCTTGTCATTGTCTGTAAACCCTGCAGTACCACTGTCCAGGTTACTCCTGCTGCGCAGCCTGAACCAATTGTTTACCCGCTTAATGCCTGGTGGCCCAGCTGCGCCATAGACCCTATATGTCCCTGAGACCATTAGCATCTGCCACTGCTTGTGTACCTTGTCCATTTCTCCTGTGCATGTAATCATCCACCTGCAGACTCACTCCAGCTACTGTAGTTCTAGTAGTGGAAGAACTGCCACTTTTCAGATTCATCAAGTTTCCAGTCAGCAGTCCTGCAGTCTCTTGTCGGTTGTGCAAGCCTCTACTGCTGGAGGCTTAAATCCAGATGGCCACCTAAGTACCATACCGGTCTGAGTATAAATCACTAATGGAACAACGGGTTGCTATTATTGGTGGAAGATCCTCTCCTTGGCTCTAGAGGCCTAACACAACCGTGCGTGAATCGTAACAGAAAGTCATAATAGTAATAAAAGAAAAACCTGGCGCCAATTAAATGATGAGAAAAAATTATAATAAATAGTAATAGAATTACAACACTTAAGCAGCAAAGAATCAGTGTGATTGTGGTTGCACACAAACAAACACCTGTGGACCAGGTGTTCCACAATAACAACGGAAAAAAATCCTTACGCTAATTAATAAATAAACTAGTATAGAAAGTATCATAAATTTCAAAATAAATAAACACATTAA